>CM062295.1:76612378-77197684 GCA_031216915.1 Pictodentalium vernedei
AAACAAGTGTTTCCAAAATTCTATTTGTCAATTAATGTCTTTTCTTCTCTTGCAGCATATCACAGTTCAAACAGCCAGAAACACTTCCTGTATAGCTTCCTTAGAGAGCAACCAATCTGGCAGTCTTTGAGATTTTGGAATGCAGCTTTCTTTGATGCTGTCCAGGGTGAAAGAGCGAGGAAACCAGTTTGTACAAGGTGAGTATCAATGAGAAATCATTAATTGGTAGAGTTCTGAAATACTTTTCAAAGGTTATGTGTAACATGAGTTTTTTTTTTTAAAATTACCATGCCACCATCAAGAGTAGCCTTAGTACTAGACCTGAAATGGTTAACCGATTAATCGATTAACCAATGATCAACGTCTTGATCGATCAAAAAAATAATTGATCCATTAACCATTACTTTTGAACTATTGTATTATATAGGTTAACAAAGGAACAAACTTACTCCAAAACAGGCCCACGTCACACTGACTCACATCAGTTATATGAGACACAGTAAAGCATGCAAGTTACGTGCTGACATACTTGTTCATGTGCATGTATCAGTAGCTGGAAATGGTCATTCTTAACCCTTTACCCAATGTGGTTGAAAGACTATACTCAACGAGCTCGTCCCAATGAGAGGTCATAAGCTATGTTTTGAGACAAAAATTGAAAACATAATAAAATTTGAATGGAGACTTTTGTATATAGCGCTGACCGGTTTTTCCCTTTATGTTGGGTAAAGAGTTAATATGCTGTAAATCATCAACGGTACTGCAATTATTCAGCTACCTATTAGGGTAGGTGATTAATCAGTTAACCAAGGTTAATCCATGTGATTGATCGATTAAGAAAACCCTTTAACTGTTTCAGCTCTACTTAGTACAACAATACTGATGAAATACAAAACAAGATGTGAAATGGAAATTTAAAAAACAAAAATTCCCTAAGTGTTATGAACATGAATATTTTTATCCTTTTAAAGATGGTGGGGAGCGGGGAGTGACTGCTGCCTCAGAAGTTACCAGTAAACATGGCTAGAGGAGCCCCACCTTACAATTCAGAACCCTTCAGGGTTAAAATTCCAACATTACTCCCATCGGAATGAACCATAGTTTGGTAAAGTGTGTCCAAAGTATCATCAGATGGCAATGACAGTATATCAAACACATCATCATTGTTGAAACACATTAGTGAAAAATTCACAGACAGTCAAAAAGATGGTTGTATCTGACACTGACAGTCTCACATATGAATTAAAAGCTAAGCTGGTAAATTTCCTGTGGAATCCTTTACCAAACACAACTGAAAGAGGTCATTTTCAAACGTTTTCCTGAATGGAAAAAAATTTTGTTACCTCAGAAACGTAACATGTGATCCCCTCATTGGAATGAGCTCAACAAGTGGCCATATGAGTTATCCATATATATTCCAGGGTGTATGGAAATTTCCACTGGTTTAAAAACTGGTACACACTGACGCGCAGCCAAAGGGCGTGAATTTCCATCCACCCTGGAATATACATGGATAACAAATTTATTTCCCACCAAGTTACTGCTCACTGAAGACAAAATTTTAGTTGTGTAGAATGGGAAAATAACTTATTATAATTTGTTTGACAGAGCTCTACAAGCTCTGCCAACAAAATATAATATAAGTTATCTTGGTCAACATCCAAGGTGCATGGAAATTTAATACCTGGATGTCGATTTTCAACCCTAAGGCACAAGCCAAAGGATTGAAAAAGAGACATACAGGTATGAAATCTTCATGTACTGTGGATATTGCCCAAGATAACGATTTTGTCCCACTTATTACCATGAAAATAATGTGTTTTCAGTGTTTCCGCTAGGTCAAAAATGATGAGAGATGAAAACACAAGAGCATCTCCATCAGCATGGCTCGCAAGTGAGAGTACTATTAAGGAATGTGCCCAGGACAACTCAGTTCTCTCACACAAGGGGTATGTTTAAACTGTGTATCAACAGGTAGCCTTGTCATTCTTGAGAGTTTGTATCAATAAGCTGCTCTCATGGAATAAAGTCATCTCTCAGTGTACTACCTCGGCTACCATATCAGCAAACCTTGAGCTCTCTCCTGCAGAAGCACTAGGTAATACTACGTCTTCCTGGGGACAATGTTTTGCGGCTGTGCGCAGCTGCAAAACATTGCCCTTGGGAAGACGTAGTAATACTTCTGCAATTTCTCAATGTGTCCCTAGAATACTATAGCCACTACCAAATCAAACAGTGGTCTTGTTATAAGAGGTAACTATGTAATAGGGGGAATGTTGGTTTAAACAATGAGGCCGCCAAGAGGACCTTCTGCCTTCCTAGTGGAAACCCTGGTTTCAATAAATACCATAAATTATTTCCAGTGTCATCTCAAACAATAAAGCTGACATCCTGCACCGTTCCTCAAAACCTGAAGTCATTTTCTATCTCTCAGTTGATGCGAACAATGCATACATGCTACCATGTAGAGAAAAGACAGACAGGCTAATGTGCTGCAGTCGATTTTCTTATCCTTCAGTGAAGAAAAATGGAGAGTAAATTTTTTTTTTTCTGTTGAATTCATACTTACCCTCCATGAAATCAGTGTAATTCAACACACATTGAGACGATATCGGCATGCCATGAAAAGGCGAACAAAAACAAATGCTATCATGCCATTCACAGGACTAAAAATAGATTGGACCTATTTATGAAACTAGGTCACACACATCAAGGAGTATACTTATGTAAATTTGAATCGGTGTATATTAACCCTTCGAATCCCAGAGACCGGTTTTCTGGCCCAGTAACATGATACTTCATAATTTCATTAACTGGTAGAGTGCTAGAAGCCCATATCATATTTGGGCTTTATTCAGAAGTACAGGTACCACAACTCGAAGGCTCTTGTTCAGTGCATGTGCTTTGTGTTATCTTTGAAGTGATATCATTTAGCCTGCAGGGGTTTGCCTTGTTACAATTTATGGGAGAGTGCCCATAGGCACTCTCACATAAATTATAACAAGGCAAGACACGTGTACAAGATTTGATGGCCAAAAATAATTTAGCACTCCACCAGTTAAGTAGGTTGATTTTTGAGTGAAGGTATGGTGTAGACCAATTAATATTTTCAACGTGCCGCCCCAAGGCCGCACGTTGAAAATATTAATTGGTCTGCCTCCAAATAAAGAATTTGGACTCTTCCCTTGCTGCCATTGATCTGATATGGAAGATACCACTAGGGTTCAAAGGGTTAAGCTTTCCAATGTCTTGTATAATTATTATTGCGATGGAATAAACTTTGCAGCATATTAGACGTGTCAGACTCTATGTTTTGTGTCATATTCATGTCTGTAGAAGGATTGTTATTTAATATTCCTCCACCCATAAAACTATCCAACACAAGGTGATCCAGGCTGTCAAGAGTTTCATTAAACCCCAATAATAAATGAATAAATGTTATTTAAAATGATGTTGTCAAACTCAAAACCTGTGCTGGAGGATGAATGCGGGGGTGACATTGTGACAATTTGTGTATCACTCAAAGGATTTTGCAGTCTTGGCTTGTATTTGAAGCCAAAGGATTAACCATCACTTGTGGAATTTAGAAGAGGTAGGTGCACTTAATAACAGTGAACATTTTTAGCTTAACTTGACAAAGTCAAGATAAGCTAATGCCATCACGTGTGCGGAAGTCTGAGTCTGTTTACATTTTCTTTTGCACAGGCTACATCCTGTAGTTCTTGTCCGATCATCACAAAATATCATATGAAGGTTCGAGGTCATGTCTAGATGAGAACTCCTCCTTTTAGTCGAGACCAGTCAACCATGATGGCTGCCCAAGCCCTAAAAACTTTATCACAGTCTACAGGTTGTATTTATGAAGGGATTTCATTGTAACTTAGTAGGATGACTCTGTGTAATGTCTAGATGAGAACCTCCTCTTTCGGTCGCAATCGGTCAACCGTGACGACTACTCAGGCCCAAAGCCCGAAAAACTTCAGCACTGTCTACAGGTCGTATTTATGAAGGGATTTCATTGTAACTTAGTAGGATGACTCCGTATAAAATCTAGATGGAACGTCCCCTTTTGGTTGCGATCGGTCAACCATGACAGCTATGCAGGCCTGAAGCCCTAAACCTTCAGCGCATTCTACGGATTTTATTGTAACTTCGTAGGATGACTGTATAATGTCTAGATAAGAATGTCCTTTCTTGGTCGGGTTCAGTCAGTTGTGACGGCAACAGGGGCACATTACCTAGATTCCTTTAGCACAGTTTACAGCTCGCATTTATGAAGGGATTTCATTGCAAATTTGTAGGATGACTCAGTATAATGTCTAGATGAGAACATCATATTTGGCGGTGATCAGTCAGCCATGATGCCTGCACCGGCACTGACCTAGATTTGTTTAGCACAGTCTACAGTTCATATTTATGAAGTGATTTCATTGTAACTTGGCAGGGTAACTCGGTGTGATGTCTAGATGAGACTGTCCTGTTTTGGCCACAATCGGTCAACTGTGACCGCTGTGCTGCCATGTGACCTAGATTCCTTTAGCAAAGTCTACGAGTTATATTTATGAAGGGATTTGGGGCGTAGTGGCTCAGTAGGTAGAGGTGCAGGCTGCAAGTCGAGAGGTCCTTGGTCCGAATCCCACCTACTTTAACTGTGTTGTGTCCTTGGACAAGACACTTCACCTTCATTGCCTACGTGGGGGTAAAGTGCCATTGTGTACTAAGGCGTACTGCATGTCAATGGCACACCTGTCTTCAACCAATACTAACCCTGCTTGTGTAGAGTTAGTATGTTGGGGAGCTGACAGTTGCTCACCATTGCTCAATGGTTCTCTCCAGGTACTCCAGCTTCTTCCACTCATAAAACTGTCATGGTCATGATTAGCCATTGTACAGAAATACAATGTATGCGACCTTAAACCAATAAATAAATAAATGAAGGGATTTCTTTGTAAATTGGTACGATGACTCATTTTGGAATAATTTTACTGTAACTTGGTAACTTTGGTTGACATACATTAACTGTGATGGCCACGTTAACCCAGGCCTCAATTCTTTAGTACAGTCTACACCTCAAATTATTCTTATTGAAAACATAGCATACAGGGAACAGAAATTCACATATTCTCAATTTTCACAATTCTTGTCTTATTTCAAAATCCTTTCATCGAACATTATTCTTTTCATTAAACACAACACAGAGTCAAGTTAAGCTGCAGTGTCATTGACACTTTCATTAACGTTAACCATCAGAAACCGCAGAAAAGTTATCAGTCACTGATGATACCTTTTTACACTCATGTTGACAAAAATCAGGCATTGTCTGTGGTGTGTGGGCATGCAGTGTGGTATTGTGGGCAGAACCGGAAATTATGGAATAGCATTTTCATGTAAATTCTGTTCTAGCAACTTACAAGTACTAACAGGTATTTGTAGGTTTTTATTGCTATTATTAACTGCAGTATGAATAGCAGTTGGAGATAGCTTAACAGCTTAACAATTCTAATGTGAGTTTCGCCAGTCGAAGCGAGCTAGTGGGGGGGGGGGGGGGGGGGTCAAAGGTTATTCGTAGTACCTGGATGCTTCTTATGCAACAAATGGGTGACAACAACACAAGCTCTTATCAATTTTTAGAATGTCTGCATGGCGTCATTGCTATTTGTTTTAACCACTTGAGCCAATCAGTACTCATAAAGAGGCAGTTGGTTACATCTTTGATTATTTTCATGATGAGATGTATCAAAGATAAATGATTCGGTCAATAATATGTTCTTTGGCATAATCAGTAAGTACCTTGACACTGATGAGGTATGAATAGGTGTTCAGTGGATTTTGTACAGCGTGATAAAACAACAGAAAATGCTGACAAATACTGTTCAAATTACGTTCTGAATATGAACAAGAATAATTGATAACTCCAGTCATCACATAAAAATATACTTCCATTTGTGATCTAATCTTTTGTCCTGAATAATGTGAAACTAAAGCTAGAATTATGATTATTTATTTTCATTGAACAACTTTGTTAATAATATAGAGAGTAATTGCTTGACTGGACTGGTTACATGAAATAATTCATGAGAGGTGAGGGACGTTGTACAAACACGGTTTTACAATATAATCCCTTGCCTCGAATGAAGTATTTCACGTAACTTGTTGAGCTCGTTCCAATGAGGGGGTCATAACCTATGTTTTTGAGACAAAAAATGCAAATAATAGTTATTCAAGAATTTTTTTGCAAGTGTTGTCTGCTTTTCATGTTAGGTAAAGGGTTAAAAAATACAATTAAGTCCCATAACACCCACGGCAAAGCATCTTTGTTTGCGCCCATGGATACATGACACAATTGTTGATTGCATAATTCACTTGTGAAGTTATCCTGAATAATGTGAAACTAAAGCTAGAATTATGATTATTTATTTTCATTGAACAACTTTGTTAATTTTAATACATATACAATTCTCATATATATAGAGTAAACACTTGACTGGATTTATAATCAAACCGGAGATCCCAGTAAATCACACTTTGGAAAGTAATAAACTATTTTTATGATCTTTAATAAAAAACACATTGTCTTCATGTTCATGTTTTTACACCAGGCTAAACCAAGGTGTAAATATTTCTAGTGGGTGAGGCATTGGGTGCACTGTACCTTTCAGCCAATCAAATTACTAGATTACAGTCTGTCAGGAAATAAGGTCATGCATTTTGCAAAGGATAAAAACACATAGATTTTTCCTAAAAAATTTGAAATAATTTGGGTGCCAAATATGCTCTGAAATTGTGAAAAACAAATTGAAAGACTGTCACTTGCATGAAACTGCTACTGTGTCCAAAAATAATAAGCACAGATACTTTCGCAAGCTGAAAAGATGAAACAAAATGATAGTTGATAACAATATTAATTGATTGATTCTGTCATCATGTGTCATGCCCATATAACTAGATAATGAAAACGAATCCAGGGAACGACCTGGGCATGCGCCAGTGCGTATTTGGTTCTGAAATTTCAGAAATAGGCTTCTCAGTTGGCGCATAACTTCTCAGATCATATTTTGATATTCTTTCGATGGATAATCGAGAGAGACACTCTTACATGTATTATATATATGATTATCATTTATCATTGTTGTAGAGTGCTTAAGTTAATACTTCAAGTCTTAATTACCAAGCATTAATCTTCACTGTGGTTTCTGATCAAGTCTTGGCTGCCTAAATAGGCAGCCAAGACTTGATCAGAAACCACAGTGAAGATTAATGTTTGCTATAGTGTACTAAATGAAAATGATGAGAGCTATTACATACTTGCAGTGTGTGCTACAAACAGCAGTGTGACTCCGTAAATTGAAATCTGGCACATGAATTGAAAAAATAGGCTCCGAGGCTAGAGCGTATTTTAAATAGTCCTGATCGGTCCCTGTGAATCTTATTATGTTCTTTCTAACTGTATTTTAGATGCAACTGAAATTCTCTTATGACTAACCTACTGTATCCTATGTGGCTGTATATTAGGTCTAGCTAATTCTATAGCTGCCAGAATCAAATATCAATATCTCATTATGTAGCTGTATTTTTGAAATGGATAATCCCAGGAGCATTTTTCTTGCCATCCTAATTCTAACTGACCACTTTTTACTTCAGCAAAACAGGTGCTCCATCACACAGTCTTTGAGTAAATTTGCCAGCAAACCTGAATATAAGCAACCTATCTTTTGCAAAATGAGGTCCCCAGAGGGTGAATTTGCTGATGCTATCCCATACAGTGGGCCAATTTATCCTCTAGGTACATCTTTCTGTTCTGGCTTGTGACCTTGATTCAGACTGAGGTTCACAGAGGGTAGATTTTGTGATGCTACCCTCCTGTGCAGGGTAGCATCACCAAATTTGCCCCCTGGGGTCCTCATTTTGATGATGAGAGTCTGCTTATTTTCAGGCTTGTTTGCCAATTACAGTCTAAGTACCATGGTACTTGTTTTATCTACGCAGCCAAGATTTGAAACATTTGCAAACCAACAGGAAGCAGACTGTCAGAGTCTAGTAAAGTTATAAAGAAATGTCAAGGCCTTCAGGAGTTAAATCTGGCATTCAGATCAAGCTATTCTGTTGTTTAGCATAAATCCAGCTTATTCCTTTCAATTTGTGATAAAATCACATCAATTTCTGTCAGCTGACGAGGGACAAATTTCAATAAAGTTTTTAAAATTGCAAATTTCATGCTTTTACTGCTTTCACATGTAAATTCTTTATTCAACCCTGCTTGTATAAAAAGGACGTTATATCATCAGAACATGTAATTGTTTAATTGAAGTCACCAGTGAATGGCTATAAAATATGGTATGGTCCTGAATCATGATTGTTTACACCCCTCTTCACAACATCACACATTAATCAATGGTGTAGCAGAGGCGGACTGGCTGAATAGTCCATGGGTGAAAATTCTTGGTGGGTCCCTATTGGGTGGTCCCTGCCCACCTACCCCTCCCTCCCCCCCCCCCCCCCCCCCCAAAAAAAAAAAAAAAAAAAAAAAATTATTGATGCAGCCCAACACCTGTTGGTGCCTGGAATTTTGTGAAAACGCAACAGGCAAAATGGATCTGATTGGTTCATTCCCACTAGACCATTTCCCTTTAAACCAATTCCTGCGAGGCCAATTCCCAGAAGACCAATTCCCCTCAGACCAACTGATGTGTTCTACTTTTAAAATAATTCTATATCAATAATTTGATATATTTATAAATATTTATAAATGTATTTAATGTTATTGATATTCAAGCCTGAAAATAAGCAGACTGTCATTTGCAGAATGAGGTGAGCGGGAATTTGCTGATGCTATCCCATGCAGTGGGTCTGTTTATCCTCTGAGTACCTCGTTCTGTTTATGTTTGAGACCTTAATTCAGATTGAGGTTCACAGAGGGTAAATTTAGTGATGCTACCCTGCTGTGCAGGGTAGCATCACCAAATTCACCCTCTGGGGACCTCATTTTTCAGATGATAGTCTGCTTATTTTCTGGTTTGTTGCTTATTTTCTGGTTTGTTGATATTTTATAAACTGAAATGTTAAAAACCTATATTTTTTGTATGTTATGCGTATAAATATTTTGTTATCAAATAAAGTGCTTATCAGTAAATAAATGTTTTCTTAATTATCCTTAATCAACCCTTAATCAATAACAGTATGTAGTTGGTCTAAGGGGAATTGTTTTTTTGGGAATTGGCCTAAAGGGAATTGGTCTAGTGGGAAGACACCATCTGATTGCATAGAATGCCGTTATATTGAAGTGTTCTCAAAATGCCAGTGGCAGTCAACAAAGAGAACATTTCGATATACCAGCACTCTTGTCTGCCATTGATTGCTCAGATGCAAGCAAAGAGCGTTCTTTTAATTTGAAAAATCTAAATTTTGGTTGGGTCGAACGATGGTCGGCCAGATGGATCCTCGCACCTCTGCCCGCTGTTGATACCATTCTTGCCAATTGAGTGATGAAGATAATACAAAAATGCTATCGAAATGTACTCTGTGTTAATTGGCAGTGATCACGCAGATGCAAGGAAACAGCGTTCGTTCAGTTCTAAAAATCTAAATTTTCTCCAAGTCTGGAGTCCACCTTGGTTCATTTCCCAGTAACTTTTCTTCAGTTGGCCAAGTCCAGCTAAATGAAGTGGGAGGCACAAAGTATTATATTATGTGCCTGAATCCATATCTATAGCAACACTAAAGCATGCGGAAATGAAAACCCATTCCGCACACTTGATAAACGGAAATCGTTGACAGATTATTTTTGGATGAGCAAGTCATCTGTCAAAACTTAACATAACCCGAACTACTTGGAATTTCCATTTGAACTATAATCACAGAAGCAGTACTGTTTAAATGAAGCGATTGCATTGTAATAAGCTATCACAAAGACAATAAACTAAATAAAAACTAGGGCTGTCGCGATTATTCGATTAGTCGACTAACCGTCGACTATTGAAGTAGTCGACGTTTTTTATTTTTAGTCGATCGTCGTTCATTTTCAAGGTGGTACACGTCTACTACACATTGGGGCTAAATTGCATTGTTTTGTGAGGTGAATGATCAATGAAGGTGAATAACTTTAAATATCTAACCATAGTTAACATTCATATCCGGAAGACTGTACGACTGTCACTGGCTGTGTAAGAAAGAACACTCACAGTTACTCGAGAAGAATAGATTCTTCTGAATTTCTCCAGTCTTGTACACACGAATGCACCCATTGGAAAACCCAAAGCGCGGAAGTGACAAAATTATGACGAAAGTCAGAACGTCAGATCACTTCTCAAAGTTCGGAACTTCAGACTAAGATCCAATTTTAACAACTGACGAGGGAATGCATAGATCTCAATGTTCAAAATTTCGAGAAACGTATTGCAGAAAGGAAACATATGCAGGAACGTTCTTCGGTAAATTCATTTTAATTCATCGGCTTGAATCTAGTTCAAACTTGGACCTGCAGTCAGTAATATTATTTTTGGGGTTGGTACGTCCTACAGGACGTACCAACCCCCAAAATTATATTACGGACTGTGGGTCCAAGATTGGACTACATGTAGCTTCAGTCGGGACCGATTTGTTGTTCCCACAACCCCACTTTGTTTGAACACACTGGTGCCATTGTCATTTTCAGAGTTTTACGAACAGAAGAATGATTTGCTAAAAAATCATGGGAAGCGACTATTAATCGACTAACCGTCGATTACTGGTCATGATTAGTCGATTACAAAAAATGATAGTCGCGACAGCCCTAATAAAAACATTTGTGTGTATAGAATTACTTCTAAAGTTTAGAAGGGAGAGTTCAAACCAATCATTATTAGCTGTATAATGATAACAAACTGAATAAAACTAGCTCAAATATGCATGTACTACGATAGTACAAACATACGTACACCACATGTTTGGCCTATTTATAAATCTACCCACAGGAATTCCCCCAAAATCGCACATGTTTGTAAACAGCAGACAATTGATCACCCAAAACTGAACAGATTGCAAAATAAGTTGTTGATAGTGTTGTCAAATGAATTGCTGAATGTCCTTCTGATAATTGTTTTTATAGATGTGAAGGCATGTAATAAACACAGAACGACATGCGTATGTCGTTCGGTGTATTTTCCTCACTTCATTTTATCTCATGCTGGGTTAAGAGTGTCTATTCCCCACAAGGAAAAAATAACTTTTGTATCCATTGGGGCATGGGTCTTAAATACTTATAACAAGCTATTAATCAATTGAAAATACAATATGTTTTCATTTTTAGCTCAACTTTGACGAAGTCAAATTTGAGCTATTGTCATGGCCCGTCGTCCGTCTGTCCGTCCATCCGTCTGTCCGTACGTCAACAATTGGCTATGGTTCGCGCTAGAGGTCGTATTTATGAACCGATCTTTACGAAACTTCTTGTGTACCTTTGTTATGACCCTGGGACGGGAACGAGTGTTTTTAGGTGTGGTCCGACATTCAAGATGGCTGCCAGCAGCCATTTTGTACCGACAATGCAGAAATTTTTTTTTGTACAGAACTTCCACATGAAAGCTCTGATTTGAATAATTTTTCGTATGAATGTTTAGTACCATGGGATACATCACATATAATACAGGGTTTTTTTCTCGTGCAGAAATTATGCAAATTAGATGAACTTTGATTTTTTCAGTGCTACTTACACACTGTAAGTACACTTGTCAATACGGCTCGGGCTAGAGGCTGTATTTATCAACCGATCTTCACGAAACTTCTTGGGTACCTCTGGTATCACCTTGGGATGAGAACGAGTGTTTCTGAGTTCGGTCCGAAATTCAAGATGGGTGCCAGTGGCCATTTTGTACCGAAATTAGGTCTAATCATTTTTTTGTACACAACTTCTATACGGCTTAGGCTAGAGGCCATTTTTATGAACCGATCTTTACGAAACTTCTTGGGTACCTTTGTTATCACCGTGGGATGAGAACGAGTGTTTTGGGGTGTGGTCCGAAATTCAAGATGGCCACCAGCAGCCAGTTTGTACCAAAATTAGTGCAATCAGTCTTTTGTACAGAACTTCTGTATGAAAGTTCTGATTTGAATAAATTTTTGTATGAATGTTGAGTAACATGGAATACATCACATATAGTACAGGTTTTTTTCTCGTGCAGAAATTATGCAAATTAGATGAATTTTGATTTATTTAGTGCTACTTATACACTGTAAGTGCACATGTCAATACGGCTCAGGCTATAGGCTGTATTTATCAACCGATCTTCACGAAACTTCTTGGGTACCTTTGTTATCACCTTGGGACGAGAACGAGTGTTTCTGAGTTCGGTCCAAAATTCAAGATGGCTGCCACCGGCCATTTTGTACCGAAATTTGGTCCAATCAGTTTTTTTGTCACAACTTCTATACAGCTCGTATTTATGAACTGATCTTCACGAAACTTCTCGGGTACCTTTGTTTTCACCTTGGGAGAGGAATGAGTGTGTTTTGGGGTGCCTTTGTTATCACTGTGCTATGAGAACAAATATTTTGGGGTTCAGTCAGATCCACTCTGGGACTCTTTTCTAGTGACTGTCACCCACCTTTACAATACTTTACCTATACATTTGTTACAGGCTACGGCCAGTATTTATGTACAGACCATTACAATACTTTATATGTACCTTTGTTATCAGGTCATTACCTAGATGTTTGTCCTTGCTGTGTTACATACTGTACATGTACATGTCTTAACAAGTTGAGCTACAGTGTCATTGACACTTTCATTGGAATTCACTTTAATCCTTATGGGCCTAATTCCGACTTTGATCACATTTTTTGCAACAGAACAGGTGCCCCTACATGCAGTCTTTGGGTTAACTCACAAGTTACATTCTCAGCCTCTTGGTAGATGTTTTTACCAAGACTGGCCACCTATATAGGCAGCCAAGACTTGCCAAAAATCAGTGGCAAAGTACAGGATGCGGACGAAAGTGGAGCAAAATGTGTAAAAATCTCTTAACCCTTAACAGTTAAAAAAATTTCAGTTGATTATTTTTTTTAATTCTGCACCCTATGTAACATATAACATGCAGTCCAGGGCCGCTTGGACAAGCTGAGCAGTAATATTTGGATTCGCTAAAATCACTTGAATTATCCAGATCGCCCGCATCACTATCATTGTCAGCAAATTATTCTGCAACAACTTCATCGGTGGAAAAACGTTTTTATGTGTACCCATACTATGTATGTTACACATAATGCCGGCATCCGGGGTGACCATCCGTCGTTCATCCATCCTTTGTCCTTCCGTCTGTCTGTCTGTCCATCTGTCTCTGTCCGTCCGGCATCCGTATCCATTTCTTTGGCATTCGATAACTTGAAAAATATTGCTTGGATTGTCAAGTTACTTTATATTTGTGTTCAGGTTACTGATGTGCCAAGCTGTATAGTTTTTGGTGTAAATCGGATAATTTGATCCTGAGATATTAACCCTTTATCCTTCAAATTGAAAATTTCTCCAATCCCTTTGGCATTCGATAACTTGAAAAATATTGCTTGGATTCTCTAGTTACTTTATGTTTGTGTTCAGGTTACTGATTTGCCGAGCTGTATAGTTTTTGGTCTAAATCTGATGATTTGTTCTCGAGATATTAACCCTTTATCCTTCAAATTGAAAATTCCTCCAATCTCTTTGGCATTCGATAACTTGAAAAATATTGCTTGGATTGTCAAGTTACTTTATATTTGTGTTAAGGTTACTGATGTACTGAGCTGTATAGTTTTTGGTGTAAATCTGTTATTTTGATTCTGAGATATTAACCCTTTATCCTTCAAATTGAAAATTTCTCCAATCCCTTTGGCATTCGATACGTTGAAAAATATTGCTTGGATTGTCAAGTTACTTTATATTTGTGTTCAGGTTACTGATGTGCCGAGCTGTATAGTTTTTGGTGTAAATCTGATAATTTAATCCTGAGATATTAACCCTTTATCCTTCAAATTGAAAATTCCTCCAATCCCTTTGGCATTCGATAACTTGAAAAATGTTGCTTGGATTCTCTAGTTACTTTATGTTTGTGTTCAGGTTACTGATTTGCCGAGCTGTATAGTTTTTGGTGTAAATCTGATGATTTGTTCTCGAGATATTAACCCTTTATCCTTCAAATTGAAAATTCCTCCAATCCCTTTGGCATTCGATAACTTGAAAAATATTGCTTGGATTGTCAAGTTACTTTATATTTGTGTTAAGGTTACTGATGTACTGAGCTGTATAGTTTTTGGTGTAAATCTGTTATTTTGATTCTGAGATATTAACCCTTTATCATTCAAATTGAAAATTTCTCCAATCCCTTTGGCATTCGATACGTTGAAAAATGTTGCTTGGATTGTCAAGTTACTTTATATTTGTGTTCAGGTTACTGATGTGCCGAGCTGTATAGTTTTTGGTGTAAATCTGATAATTTAATCCTGAGATATTAACCCTTTATCCTTCAAATTGAAAATTCCTCCAATCCCTTTGGCATTCGATAACTTGAAAAATATTGCTTGGATTGTCAAGTTACTTTATATTTGTGTTCAGGGTACCGATGTGCCGAGCTGTATAGTTTTTGGTGTAAATCGGATAATTTGATCCTGAGATATTAACCCTTTATCCTTCAAATTGAAAATTCCTCCAATCCCTTTGGCATTCGATAACTTGAAAAATATTACTTGGATTGTCAATTTACTTCATATTTGTGTTCAGGTTACTGATGTGGCGAGCTGTATAGTTTTTGGGGTAAATCTGTTATTTTGATCCTGAGATATTAACCCTTTATCCTTCAAATTGAAAATTCCTCCAATCCCTTTGGCATTCGATAATTTGAAAAATATTGCTTGGATTGTCAGGTTACTTTATATTTGTGTTCAGGTTACTGATGTGCCGAGCTGTATAGTTTCTGGTGTTAATCTGATAATTTAATCCGGAGATATTAACCCTTTATCCTTCAAATTGAAAATTCCTCCAATCCCTTTGGCATGAGATAACTCAAAAAAGGTCAATCCGATTGTCATGTTTCCTTATATATTTATTCAGGTTACTGATGTGCTGTGCTGTATAGTTTTTTATGTAAATCTGATAATTTGATCCGGAGATATTAAGCCTTTATCCATCAAATTAGACACTCCTCCAATCCATTTCTATATGTACCCATACCTTGTATGGTGTACATAATGTCAGCATCCGTGGTGGCCCTCCGTCATACAGCTTTCTACTAGTTGCGCATATGGGTACACATCTGACGATTTCATCGGCCTGTTTTTTTAGACATGTTTACATTTCAAGAACAACAGGACACACAACTTTAACTGGAAACTTGACATGCAGTTGACTCGGGTATTTCCCAGAAAATTACGGAATATATGGGAAAAAATCTTTGACATCAAAATTGTATGTTTCTTATATTTGTTACAATGTTCATTGTATGGAGAATAACGCTGTGCAGTGTATCCATTCTATATAAGTAATAACTCCATCCACAGTACGGATGTATGGCACCCAGCTTAAAAATTTGGGTCCATATTTAATACAGACCTATAGCAGTGACAAGATTAAGACTTAACTACTCAGAAATTGAAGGCATAACTGTAAAAAATAAACCAAGAAATATTATGGCCAGTTAGTTCATAAACCAATTTCAAAGAGGATGAATGGTTGACGAGGTTGACCTCTCTCCTATAGCTCTACTGCTGACACTGATATTTCAACTCCGCCCAAGCTTGCAGTCATTAACTCCTTGCATACTGCTGGTGGACATTCCTGCGCAGGACAGGATTTCTCTATCTTCTAAAATAAGTATAATTTGGCCGCATTTAGACAAACTTTGTCTCTCTAAATTGTACAGAGTTTTTCACCAATAATTCCTGGAGTTAAATTTAAATGATTTTTTCATCAAATCTAGTAATGGCTGCTTCAGAGCAGCCATGACTAGATTTGATGGAAAATATTTAGAAAATACTCAGTGGTCAAAGAGTTAATTCTAGTGTATTGATGAAAAATCATTCATTGGAAACCATTGTTTGCTATTATTTGTGAATCAATATGACATACAAAACACATCAGTTTTTTATTGCCTTTGATAAATGTTGCTCTTAGCACTTGCACTAACTCTTAACCCAATGAATGGGCAAAATCTTATCCCCTTGCTATACTAAGAAAATCACCATTGTTTTTTTTTTGTTACTTTTTCAATCACTGCTTACAATATTTGACTTAAAATCCTCATTGGAATGAGCTCATCAAGGTCACGTCAATGATGGATCATATTACAAGCTGGAAGCAGAAGTGGAAAATTCTCAAAAAAAACTAGAGTTTCTATTTTTGCTGCACCCAGACCGTCTACCCACTGTGGCATTGCAGTTATTTCCAGGTAAGTTTTTGCTGGCGAAATAGACACAGCTGAGACTTGCTTAGAAACAACTGTCAAGTTGGTTAACCCTTTCCCTAACCTGAAAAGCAGATGACACTTGCAAAAATAATTCTTGAATAACTAATTTTTTTCATTTTTTGTCTCAAAAACATAGGTTATGACTCCTCGTTGGAACGCTCGTTCCAACGAGGGTCATAACCTATGTTTTTGAGATTAAAAATGAAAAAAATAATGAAAATTAATTGGCGATTTTTGAGAAAAGTGCTGGCTGATTTTGGCCGTTACATTAGGTAAAGGGTTAAAATGTTACAAGTTTGGGAGCATGGTGGCTCAGTAGGCAGAGGTACAGACTGCAAGCCGAGAGGTCCTCGGTTCGAATCCCACCTGCGGCAACCACGTAGTGTCCTTAGGCAAGACACTTCATCTCCATTGCCCACATGGTGGCAATGTGGTGTTGTGTACTAAGGCGTACTGCATGTCAATGGTGCACTTGTCTTCAACCAATGCTAACCCTGCTTGTGTGGAGTTCGTACATTGGGGAGCTGACAGTTGCTCGCCATTGCTCGGTGGTTCTCTCCGAGTAATCCGGCTTCCTCCACCTGTAAACAGTCATGGTCATGATTAGCCATTGTGCATAAATATGTGACCTTAAACACCAATAAATACTTAACAGTTTACTTAAAGACAGTGTGCTGGGGCACTGTTTTTGGCTCAGTAAAAGCGATCAGAATGGGAATTAGGCCATTAGGGTTAAAGTACAGTCTAATATTACTATAATACATTTATTGTATAGAATATCATTGATTGAGGACAGTTTTGGATACTATGTTGTTGTCATTGACATAAACAAAAAGGTCAATATGTAAAAAAAAGCCAATATCAGTGGGGGTTTTTTATCGTATAATTGACAAATCAATAGTGTTCATGAATAATCTATATTCTTATAAATTTAGGTTCCACAGAATTACTCTTGGGATCCAAATAAACATACGGGTACTCTTATTAAATTTTGAGAAAAAATCCCCCCCCGTACTCTTCTTATTTGAGTCTCTTTATTGTTTTTTATTTCATTCCAAATGATTGATTTTTATATAATAATCACTTCAGTGTAATTCTAAATAATAAATAACAGTCAAACAAAGGCGGAGGCATATTCTTTTGGTTCTTACAGGAGTGAACAAAAAATATTTTGGAAAATGAATCCATTTTTTCACCCCTGTACTATTATTTAATTGTGAGGAAATTTCCACCCTGTACTATTATTATGCCGCCTATCTTTATTTGGACCCCAAGAGTAGAGTGCTGGAAGCCCATATTTGGGCTTTATTCTTTAGTGCCAGCCAGTACCACAATTTAAAGGCTTCATATTCTGAGGATGTGCTTCATATTATCTTTGAAGTGATATTATTTTATCTGTTAGGATTTGCCTTATTACAATTTATGGGAGAGTGCCTACTGGCACTCTCCCATAAATTATAACAAGGCAAAAATGCATGAAGAAATTTTAAGGACCAAAAATAATTTAGCACTCTACCAGTTAAAGTACACAAAGTTGAACCAAGTCTATGAGTAGAGGACGGGCTTATGAGCAAGCCTGAATATAGGCAATCTGTCATTTGCAGAATGAGGCCATAAGGCTACACAAAGTAGATCTTCTGTTTCTCAGGCCATTATTTGTAAAATTGCATGCGGGCGAGCGTTTTTTTATTTTATTTTTTATTTCAGTAATTACTTCTTTGCCATCAAAAGTTCATGTTCTTGGTTCAAGTTTTAGGCCTCATAATCTACAGAATAGCATGGGTGGTGGTGTATTTCATCCCTTGAGTACAAGAAGGCTTTGCAATGCTAAAGCATTGCAAAGCCTTCTTGCACTCATGGGACAAATTCATCAATTTTATTAACTTGGGTAAAATATCAGACATAAACCATTTAATTTTTATTTTTTTTAAGCTTAAATTGGTTATAAAAAGAGAGCATGCGGCAGCCAAAAGGACCATGCGGGAGGGCCTGAGAAACAGATTTTTAATTTTATTAAACGTAATAAAACAAACATACGGGTACTCTTATTAAATTTTGAGAAAAACTCCCCCCTGTACTCTTATTTGTGTCTCTTTATTGTTTTTTATTTCATTCCAAATGATTGATTTTTATATAATATTCATTTCAGTGTAATTTTAAATAATTAATAACAGTCAAACAAAGGCGGAAGCATATTCTTTTGGTTCTTACAGGAGTAAACAAAGAATATTTTGGAAAATGAATCCATTTTTTCACCCCTGTACTATTATTTAATTGTGAGGAAATTTCCACCCTGTACTATTATTATGCCGCCTATGTTTATTTGGACCCCAAGAGTACTGGATTGGTTGGTTGGTTGGTTAATCTTTACCTAACATAGTGGCAAAAACCGGCCAGAAAATTAACCAGAATAGGCATATCACAGCCTAAAATATCTCTGAAGTTTCTCAATAAAGCCATACAAACATGGATATCCTTAGAACCAGCTTGTCGAGCTGGTTCTAATGACATCCATATTTGTGTATGGTTATATTGAAAAACTGTGAAATTTGTTTTCAAAAAATGTGAAATTTAATTTATTTTTTAAAAATACTGTGTTAGGTAATGGCAGGGACTGACCTGGGCATGCGCCAGTGCGAATTTGGTTCTGAAACATTAGGACCTGGCTCTTAAATCTCAGAAATAGGCTTCTTAGTTGGCGCGTAACTTATCAGATCATATTTTGATATTCTTTCGATGGATAATCGAGAAAGACACTCTTGCATGTATTATATATATGATTATCATTTATCATTGTTGTAGAGTGCTTAAGTTAATACTTCAAGTCTTAATTACCAAGCATTAATCTTTACTGTGGTTTCTGATGAAGTCTTGGCTGCCTAAATAGGCAGCCAAGACTTGATCAGAAACCACAGTGAAGATTAATGTTTGCTATAGTATACTAAATGAAAATGATGAGAGCTATTACATACTTGCAGTGTGTGTTACAAACAGCAGTGTGACTCCGTGAATTGAAATCTGGCGCATGAATTGAAAAAAATAGGCTCCGAGGCTAGAGCGTATTTTAAATAGTCCTGATCGGTCCCTGTAATGGGTTAATCCTTTAACTAAGTAATTGTTCACATCTGCCTGCATGATTTACAAATCAAGCAGTTGAAAAACATATATATCTTTCAAAAACTTTTAACAAAACCATATGTGACCCCCCTCATTGGATCAAGCGCATTGAGTTTGCTCTCTTTTGAAAAATTAAAAAAAAACAATAATGAAAATAATAGATTTTGATATCCTGTACATTGGATAAAGGGTTAACCTGTTACCTAAAACAAGTTCCAAATTACACTTTTTATTTATTTTTTTTTGAATAACTAAAAATTTTCAATTTCGGCTTTAACACTGATGTCAAAATATTGTAATTTCAACTTGCAAATTTTATCCCATGATGCAACTCAGATTTAAGCCAATTCAATCTTGTTTGACAGAGCCCATTGAGCTCTGTCAAACAAATTTGAATTGATCTAATTCCCAGCTGCATTGCATTATGGGAAAACTTTGCTACATTAAATTTATTAATTTTGACATCAATGTGCAAAGGGTTAAAAACATAGCTTATTACTCTCTCATTGGAATGTCCACAATAAATAAATAACTAACTGGTATAATATAACAATAACATAACTTTGGAGGGCATTGTGGTCTATTAAAGGCCCAACAGGTGTGAATAACAGCCCGACAGCTTATAAAAGGCTGTTAATAAGCTGAACGGCTGTTATTTACTCCTGTTGGGCCGTTGATAAACCACAAGGCTCGACAAAATCATGTTATTAGTATTACCACTGGAATTCTGAGAAGGTTTTGACCCTGTACCTTACATGGCAGCTACAAACAGCCAATTGGTCTTTCATTCAATTCGCTTGATTGAGACATTTTTAATGTGTTCAATTTGGGCAGATGATATTATCGTCTGTTCTCAGACAAACTGGTGTCACATGATTATCATGTGATCGGCACCGGTATGCTTTCAATTGCAACGAAGTTAGAAAACTTTAAAACAGACCCGATACTTACCGCTTTTAACCCTTTACCTAACGAATCGCCCGCATCCGCCTGCGTAATATGCAAATTGAGCAGTTGAACAAATTAAATTTTTCAAAATATTTCAACAAAACCATATCATGTGACCCCTCATTGGAACGAGCTCATTGAGCTCGTTCCAATGAGGGGTCACATGATATGGTTATGTTGAAATTTTTTGAAAAATTTTAAATTATTTTTAAAATAATAACTTTTGATATTGTCTGCGTTGGGTAAAGGGTTAAGCCAGGAATAAAGGTTTAAATGTATACAGACTTACTTACTATATAGCTGCTGCTTGTTCTTATGGGACTATCTTTGCTGGACATTTTACATATTTAATAATTCAAATAAAAATCACATTGTTTACTAGTTGAAACCATTTCTGGAGACTGTTTCCATTTTCGAGTTTACAGCAGCGAGGAACAAAAGTCACTTGCCGTGTCAGGCTGTTAATGAGTTGTTTAACTCATTAACGGCCCAACACATCACACAACTTTTTAAGTTGAGCGTTACTTTCTTGTAATGCCCTGTTAAACTTTGTTAATGTACTAGAGAACACCCTATAAAGTGGTAATAATAGAACATAGAATCAATGCTAGGATGTCTAAATTGGGCACATAAGTATAAATGATTAGCTAAACTTGATTTCATATCTATGTTGCAGTCATGATATAACAACAGAAAATTACCTTAAACACCAATTAACCCTTTACCTAACATGAAAAGCAGACGACACTTGCAAAAAAAAATTATTGAATAACTAATTTTTTTCATTTTTTCTCTCAAAAACATAGTTTATGACCCCTCATTGGAACGAGCTCATTGAGCTCGTTCCAATGATGGGTCATAACCTATGTTTTTGAGATAAAAAATGAAAAAATATTGAAAATTAATTGGCGATTTTTTAGAATTGCGCTGGCCAGTTTGGGCCGTTTTGTTGGGTTAAGGATTAATAAATTTTGCTTTAAACTGGGGACTGAATGGAAATTAACCCACTGAGTATTTTCTAAATAGTTTTCATCAAATCTAATCATGGCTGCATGTGAAGCAGCCATGACTAGATTTGATGAAAAATTCATCTAAATTTAACTACCGAAATCATTAATGAAGAACTCCAAACAATGTACAGACGTAAAATTTGATTAAAGGTGTTCAAATTATACTTATTTCAGAGGCAAGAGAAATCCTGTCGTGGGCAGGAATATCAGGCAGTAGCATGCAAGGAGTTAAATGTTTCTTTGATAGTACATGTGAGAAAGCAAATTATAGAGATGGATTCACCAAAACTTTTAATCAGATGGCTCTAGCATTCATCAGACTAATGATTGGAATAGAATGTGTTATGTATTGATTATATTAAGGAATCCTCAACATCTCAAAATCAATGGCACAGTTCTTTATAATAACATATACTTTTCCTTGGCAGTGCTCACTAATGATAGAGAGAAGAAAAACAAGTCTCGGTTGAAAATAGCAGTCAAGATATCTTTAACATTTCACATGCTGTAAGCAACATGTTTTGTCTAAGCATGCAATGAATGCATAGAGAGGGACAGCTTTTTAGCTTACCTGACTGAAAGTCAGGATGAGCTATAGTGATCACTCACCGTCTGTGGTCCATCATCTGTCATGCGTGAACATGGTGTTTTCACCTGCTACTCCTGAACCGTTGAACCAATTTTAGTTAAATTTTAGATGATTGCTTGCCCCAATATGGAGGGGTTCGACGAAAATGCTCCAAAATTCTTAAAACATCTAAAAAACCAGTAGGTATAATGACTTGATATTTGGTATGGAGCTTCCTTTTGAGGTGTAGAATCAAGTTTGTTCAAACGAAGTTCATGGATCAATATTTGCCTTTGTAAATACAAGATTTATGGCCCAGCCTGAAATTTCTATTTTCTGAACCGATGGTCCAATTTGAACCAAATTTGATATGTGGTATTATTAAGTCATAAGTACTTGATTCATGCAAAAAAAAATTCTTTAGTACAGCTTACACCTCAAATTATTCTTATTGAAATATAGCATGTAGGGAACAGAAATTAACATATTCTCAATTAGGCCTAAAAAAATAAAAAAATCTGTTTCTCAGGCCCTCCCGCATGGTCCTTTTGGCTGCCGCATGCTCTCTTTTTGTAACCAATTTAAACTTTAAAAAAAATTAAATTAAATGGTTTATGTCTGATATTTTACCCAAGTTGAATTTATTTATTGATGTTTAAGGTCACATATTTATGCACAATGGCTAATCATGACCATGACAGTTTTACGGGTGGAGGAAGCCGGAGTACCCGGAGAGAACCACCGAGCAACGACGAGCAGCTGCCAGCTCCCCAACATCGTAACTCCGCACTGCAGCGCAGGCAGGGCTAGATTGGTTGAAGACATGCGTACCATCGATGTGCAGTATGCCTTAGTACACGGCGTCATCGTGCCCCCATGCGGGCAATGGAGATGAAGTGTCTTGCCCAAGGACACAACGCGACCCAAGTTCAATTGTAAAGTCTTCTTGCACTCAAGGGATGAAATACACCACCACCCATGCTATTCTGTAGATTTTGAGGCCTAAAACATGAACCAAGAACATGAACTTTTGATGGCAAAGAAGTAATTACTGAAATAAAAAATAAAATAAAACGCTCGCTCTCATGCAATTTTACAAATAATGGCCTGAGAAACAGAAGATCTACTTTGTGTGGCCTTACCATATTTACTCGATGAATTGGAACAGTCTAAAATAATTTATGTTTGAAGTGTTCTAATATTTTGAAAATGGAAAAATTCGTCAAAATTGAAGTTTTCAATATTTAGGAAATGGGAAAATCCTTTGAAAACGAAAGTGTATCATACCACGGCGCACATTGGAGAAATAATTAAAGGTCCAACCTACCGGTATTTTAAAGTGAAAATAATCTTTAATAGGCCTACTGGTAATCACTATCTCGCTCCCAGTATTAATAGTGAAAAAAGATTAATTCTGTGTGGAACATACAATCATACATTAATCTTATCATTGCTCAAAATGGGAGCATGGTGGCTCAGTAGGTAGAGATGCAGGCTGCAAGCCGAGAGGTCCTCGGTTTGAATCCCACCTGCGGCAGCCGCGTTGTGTCCTTGGGCAAGACACTTCATCTCCATTGCCCACGTGGGGGCACTATGACACCGTGTACTAAGGCATACTGCACGTCAATAGTACGCATGTCTTCAACCAATATACCTTGCCTGTGCTGCAGTGCGGAGTTATGATGTTGGGGAGCTGGCAGCTGCTCGTCATTGCTCGGTGGTTCTCTCCGGGTACTCCGGCTTCCTCCACCTGTAAAACTGTCACGGTCATGATTAGCCATTGTGCATAAATATGTGACCTTAAACATCCATAAATAAATATTGTTCAAAACAAGTTATTGACAACACAGATTTTCTTGGTACTGTGAATAATCTCAAGAGATAATACGAGAGTGTCCCCCACAAGTTTGATTGACATAAGTTAAAACAACACTGGTGAAAAATGAGCCAAACAGAGTTGAACGTTTCATTCAGCAAACTTGTCAAAATCTATCTGACAGACTAATATTAAACTGTAAAGCCGGTAGGTTTTATCCATTGTATTATTGGCAAACAACGAGCTAATTACTTGTAGCTTAATAAAAAGTTCATTATACAAGGTGAGTACATGTCGGACTGATGAATGGGAACACCTGTCAGACTCCCCATTCAAACGTGCCGCCAACATGAATTCAACAAGTTTTAATCACAGGTACGGGGAGCGCGGTGTCTCAGTTGGTAGAGGTGCAGGCTGCAAGCCGAGAGGTCCTCTGTTCGAATCCCACCTGCGGCAACCGCGTTGTGTCCTTGGGCAAGACACTTCATCTCCATTGCCCGCGTGGGGGCACGATGACACCATGTACTAAGGCATACTGCACGTCGATGGTACGCATGTCGTCAACCAATATACCATGCCTTTGCTGCAGTGCGGAGTTACGATGTTGGGGAGCTGGCAGCTGCTCGTCGTTGCTTGGTGGTTCTCTCCGGGTACTCCGGCTTCCTCCACCCGTAAAACTGTCACGGTCATGATTAGCCATTGTGCATAAATATGTGACCATATACATCCATAAATAAATATTGCTCAAAACAAGTTACTGACAACACAGATTTTCATGGTACTGTGAATAATCTCGAGAGATAATACGAGAGTGTCCCCCACAAGATTGATTGACATAAGTTAAAACAACTCTGGTGAAAAATGAGCCAAACAGAGTTAAACGTTTCATTCAGCAAACTTGTCAAAATCTATCTGACAGACTAATATTAAACTGTAAAGCCGGTAGGTTTTATCCATTGCATTATTGGCAAACAACGAGCAAATTACTTGTAGCTTAATAAAAAGTTCATTATACAAGGTGATTACAGGTCGGACTGATGAATGGGAACACCTGTCAGACTCCCCATTCAAACGTGCTGCTAACATGAATTCAACAAGTGTTAATCACAGGTACATGTAAGATACGCTAACACAATGATATTGTTTTGAAAGTAAAAACAAATCACGACAAAAGGAGCCCACATTTAATAAAGGATCCAAGTGAATTGTTTGTTTTTACTGTTTATTTTGTTATTTTTTTCTGCCCATCCCAAACTGTTTAAAAGCCTGACTCATCCCTTCAGTCGACAGTCACTTGCAACCATGGATAAATTCATAGTAAGATTTATGTCAGCAGAGGAAGCGAGGCCCAAAGTTAAATTAAGCCCGCAAAAGGCAGTAACCAAGCGTCCTGTTGGTAGACCGGCCAAAAGAAAAATTGACGAGGTTGAAGAAGCTACAAGTCCTGTCAAGAAAGCACAGAAAACCACACCATGCAATCCTGATATCGAGCCCATGTCAGACACCGTCAGGGGGAAATACAAAACCTTCACTTTAAAAGAGAAGAAAAAGGCTGTTGAATTGGCAAGAGAAATTGGTATTCGACCAGCGGCAACGAAACTAAAAATATCACCGGCAACTTTATGCAGATGGGGAAAAACTGATTTTTTGGAAGAAAGAAACAAACAAGGACATTTACCTAAAAGTGGACGCCCCATAACTCATGGTGTGAATATTGATGACAAGATCACAGAATGAGTGTTGGTACAAAGGCACTTATAGTTACCAGTTTCTATCGAGGCAATGTGTCCTTACGCGAGAGAACTGGTCAAAAAAGAGGATGTAAATATTCCAAAGGTCTTTCAAGCCAGTTACGGTTGGGCAGTCAGATTTATGAAGCGGCACAGTTTAACCTTGAGAGCAAAAACTTCTTTAGCTCAGAAACTTCCAAAAAATTTGGAAGAAAAGACAAATAACTTCTTAAAATTCATCAAAGACAAACGTACAGAGGATGATTTCGAAGATGAATTCATTGTCAGTATGGATGAGACCCCTGTTTACTTTGACTTGCTACCAAATAAAACGGTCAACAAAATTGGAGAAAAATCAGTGCGTTTACGAACAACTGGGTCAGAGAAAAGACATCTCACACTCGTATTAGCTGTTAATAGCAGTGGTGTTGTGTTACCCCCTATGGTAATTTTTGAAGGAAAACGACAGCTAAAATTGGATATTCCAAAGGACTGGTTAGTTTGTGTGCAACAAAAAGGGTGGATGGACGAATTATTGATGCAGCAGTGGATTAAAGAGGTGCTTGTTAAATGTACTAAAAAAGAGAGGTGTCTACTAGTTATGGACAGTTTTTGTGGACATTTAACAGAAGACGTCAAAAAGGCTCTACGTAAGAGCAACATTTTACCAGTAATCATTCCAGGGGTTTGCACGTCCAAGATTCAACCACTGGACGTCAGTATTAATAAGCCAGTTAAAGGGTGACATCAGGAGAAAATGGACAGAATTTATGGGAGAAGAAACAAAGAAAGTGATTGAAAATAAGGAAGAAAAAATCAAAGCAGCTACAAAACAAACTGTTGTTAATTGGATGAACTTTTCCGTCACCAACTTGAAAGAAAAAACTCAACTTATTAAACGTTCTTTTAAAGTCTGTGGGATTAGCAACCACCTTAATGGTGCCGAGGAGAGTTTAGTTAGGCAGGACCCATGGTTACCTATTGATAACCCATTTCAGACACTTGAATTAGACGATGCCTGTGAAACATTTTGTGACCCTAGTGAGTTGATGTCAGTGGATGATGTGGTGAAGGATGTTTTTAATTCAGATGACGAGTTACCAGATGATGATGACGATGAATAGAACTGGCAACTTCGTAGGTACAATATTATTGGCACCGTGGTAAATTTCTGGAGTCCCACAAGGTCTCGTTCTTGGTGCAAGCTTGCACTCTTAAAATTTCCCGACCTGTTCACAAATATTATTTTGTTGTCAAGAACTGAAAGTCACTGCCGGTAATTTTCAACTCTTGATAATAAGATAATATTCGTAAACAGTCCCAGCTCCCCTCCCCCCCCCCCCCCCCCCCCCAGTCTCCCATAAAGAAATCTTCAGATTTCCTGTATTTATATACAAGCAGGAAAAAAATTCTCGCTGGCAACTTCATAGGTGCAATATTATTGGCACCGTGGTAAATTTCTGGAGCCCCACAAGGTATTGTTCTTGGTGCATGCCTGCCAGGGACCGATCAGGACTATTTAAAATACACTCTAGCCTCGGAGCCTATTTTTTCAATTCATGCGCCAGATTTCAATTTACGGAGTCACACTGCTGTTTATAACACACACTGCAAGTATGTAATAGCTCTCATCATTTTCATTTAGTACACTATAGCAAACATTAATCTTCACTGTGGTTTCTGATCAAGTCTTGGCTGCCTATTTAGGCAGCCAAGACTTGATCAGAAACCACAGTGAAGATTAATGCTTGGTAATTAAGACTTGAAGTATTAACTTAAGCACTCTACAACAATGATAAATGATAATCATATATATAATACATGTAAGAGTGTCTCTCTCGATTATCCATCGAAAGAATATCAAAATATGATCTGAGAAGTTACGCGCCAACTGAGAAGCCTATTTCTGAGATTTAAGAGCCAGTTCCTGATGTTTCAGAACCAAATACGCAGTGGCGCATGCCCAGGTCGGTCCCTGCCTGCACTCTTAAAATTTCCCATCACCTGTTCACAAATATTATTTTGTTGTCAAGAACTGAAAATCACTGCCGGTAATTTTCAACACTTGATAATAAGATAATATTCGTAAACAGTCCCCCCTCCCTCTCCCCCCACTCTCACATGTTTTTAATTCATGTGACGAGTTACCAGATGATGATGACGATGAATAGAAGTTGACACAATTTAAATGTAAATTTCTGGAGTCCCACAATGTCTTGATCTTGGTGCAAGCCTGCACTCCTAAAATTTTCCATCACCTGTTCACAAATATTATTTTGTTATCAAGAATTGAAAATCACTGCCGGTGATAATAAAATGATATTCGTAAACTGTTCCCCCCCCCCCTCCCCTCCCCTCCCCCAGTCTCCCATAAAGAAATCTTCAGATCTGTGTTTATATACATGCAGGAAGGAGGGAAATTAACAATGAAAAAAATTCTCGCTGGCAACTTTATTAAAAATTATTTTTAAGGTATGTTCTGTTTTCTTTTGTTTTCACACTCGGTACCAAGTCATTTATCCAATAAGATAAGCTATTTTGGAGCGAAACCTCTCTGCCTCAGATGACTGGAAAATTCAAGACATGAAGACATTATTGGCGCCTTTCTGTCTTGAGCTTGCCAGTATATTGTGGCAGACACATTTTTAAAACATATCCCCATCTTTTCACAATAAAACCAGGTAAATGCATTCTGTTCCATTCACCCAAACAACGGCCGTCGATGGGCTGAGTTGTTCTGTCCAAAGATCCCACTTACTTAACCGATATTCACATTCACATTTCCTGACCTTGTGACCTATTTCTTCGCACGTGCAGTTTGCTTGTGTGACATGGAAATATAGCGGTTTCTTGGAAGTTTTTGCATCTGGAATTACCAGGATTTACCGTTTGAATTCAACTTACCTTGATCTTACCTTGAACACATGCATTGGATCTTTCCTTCTTTCACCGACTTGTGTAATAACAAACACAATTGACATATATCTTTTAATAAATACAGCACATCAAAAGTATCAACAAAGTACCTACCTTGCGAGAGTAACACTAGCAAACACGGTTGACATATTCATATATCATACAGTACATCGAAAGTATCAACAAAGTACAACCATGACTCATGTAGCCTTCCTGTTCATCCTGTATCAATACTTAAGATGAATTCCGAAAAATAATTTTTAAACTGTTCCAATAATATTGAGTAGTTTTAAAAATTATTTTTCTGAAATATTCAGGTGTTCCAAAACAAAGAGTGTTCCAATTCATCGAGTAAATACGGTATCCCAATTCTTCTTGTCTTATTTCATAATCCTTTCATAATCATTGAACATTATTCTTTTCATCAAACACTACACACAGTCAAGTTAAGCGGCATTGACTCTTTCATTTTATGTTTTAAGCCTCATAATCTACAGAATAACATGGGTGGTAGGGACCGACCTGGGCATGCGCCAATGCGTATTTGGTTCTGAAACATCAGGACCTGGCTCTTAAATCTCAGAAATAGGCTTCTCAGTTGGTGCGTAACTTCTCAGATCATATTTTGATATTCTTTCGATGGATAATCGAGAGAGACACTCTTATATGTATTATATATATGATTATCATTTATCAGTGTTGTAGAGTGCTTAAGTTAATACTTCAAGACTTAATTACCAAGCATTAATCTTCACTGTGGTTTCTGATCAAGTCTTGGCTGCCTAAATAGGCAGCCAAGACTTGATCAGAAACCACAGTGAAGATTAATGTTTGCTATAGTGTACTAAATGAAAATGATGAGAGCTATTACATACATGTACTTGCAGTGTGTGTTACAAACAGCAGTGGGACTCCGTAAATTGAAATCTGGTGCATGAATTGAAAAAATAGGCTCCGGGGCTAGAGCGTATTTTAAATAGTCCTGATCAGTCCCTGGGTGGTAGTGTTTTTCATCCCTTGAGTGCAAGAAGGCTTTGCAAGGCTAAAGCATTGCAAAGGCTTGTTCAACTCAAGGACAAATTTATCAGTTTTATTGGGTAAAATATCAGACATAAACCATTTAATTTTTATTTTTTTAAAGTTTACATTGGCTATAAGAAGAGAGTATGCGGCAGCCAAAGGACCATATGGTAGGGCCTGAGAAACAGATTTATAAATTTTTTAGGCCTAGCAGAAATCTTGAAATCTTGAAACATATGTACAGATTTTTTGGTGGAGACCATTTCTCAGGAAAAATTATTACAGTACTCCATTTCTGTAGCAGACAAAAATGTTTCGGATCACTCAGAAATCCCATTAATATCACCAGACTGTAAACTTGCCATTGAAATTTTGCAGAACTCCTCCAAAATTTGTTTCTGCATGCTAAATTCACCTAAATCATTCACAATAGTTTTACAGAGAATGTTGGTGACTGAATTATTCATCATTAAGTTGTAGGAAATGTTCTTGCTCTTCAAGTTTAACTGACAACTCAGTGAGGCAAAGGAAATTGAATGAAGAAGTGAAAGATTTAAACAGTTCATGTAAATTACTGCTGTATGGACACATCCTGTCCTGAGTGTTGGACATTTCTCTCCAGGCCATTCTCCTCAGAACATTAACACTCAAAGATGCTCTTGCCAACAGGTGCATTTGCCCCTGTGGAGACATCCTACTAAATATGTTTTTATCCCCAGCCACATATCGAGAAGGGGATACTGGTTTCCTATTCTTCCATCCATCTTATCCATCCTTTCATCTGTCCTTCCATTCATCCATCCTTCCCAATTTCTTCTCATCACATTTAAATTATTTTTGACCATCAAAATTTGTTCACATGTCTTTGCCTTGTTACAGTTTATGGGAGAGTGCCCCATAAATTGTAACAAGGCAAATCTACACAGACTAAATAATTTCACTTCGAAGATAATATGAAGCATATCCACTGAGTATGAGGCCCTTTTATTACAGTCCCTGCACATCAGAGTAAAGCCCAAATATGGGCTTCCAGCACTCTACCAGTTAAAAGAATATATAGCTTTCTGGTAATAATATCGTGAATGGCATTGCGAATTAGCTGTGTTCAAATATTTTTTCAAGGTTATTGCCCTTGTTGGACTAAGAATTTTATTGTCGTCCCATTACCATTTCTTGTCATCACAGTTCAAAGAAGATGTTCAAGTTCTTTTTCTCAAAATTTAACATTAAGCTTTTTAATGTTGATATCTTGAAGAAGCGTGTGAACCATCTAAGTATTTCTTTGAGTGTTATTTACTGCTGTCACGATTTTTGAATTTTGGAATCGATTAATCATACCTAGATGACCCCCCTCCCTCTCTTTGAAGTCGTTAAAAATGAAGTTCATGTCAGTTGACCTACCTCAAGTAAAAACGAAGACGATCCTCTTTTAGGTATATTCAAAGTGTTGATGTTCTGAACTTTTGAACCTTCAGTGTAATAATCAAAACCAGTCGGCAGTTGCGAACTTTGCAAGTTCGCAACTGCCGACTGGTCTTGATTATTACACTGACGGTTCAAAAGTTCATAACATCAAAGCTTTGAATGTACCTAAAAGACAAATGCTTCTAACGGCTTCTTGAGGTTTAACGTCGACGTTCTTAGTCTTTTGCCTTTAGAAATAATAGTTTTTTCATCAAATTTCTTTTTAATTATTAAACCACTAAAACGGGGTAAAATTTACCGATTCTTCGACAATGAAAAATACTAAGCGATTTCAGCGTGACGGATCGACAATCGATTGATCGATTAATCCTGACAGCCCTAGTGTTATTGCCTGTGTTGGGCTTTTGTGGAGGGGGATTGGTCTTCCGTGAGGTCGTACTTGTTTTTACTTACATACATTGTATTAATTAACCCTCTGCACACTGATGTTAAAATATCAAAATTGTAACCTACAAATTTTTCCCATAATGCAAATAGGAAATTAACCGTTTCAGTCTTGTTTGACTGAACTCTTTGGGCTCTTTCAAACAAAACTGTATTGTTTAAATTCCTAGTTACATTATGGGACAATTTTGTGGCTTGAAATTATGATATTTTGACATCAAGAGTTGGAGGGTTAATTAACCTCACTTGGCACACTTATGTTGAAATATTAAAATATAAGGCACTTAACTCCTTGCACACTGCCGACCGATATTTCTGGCCAGGCCGTAAAAACTCTTGCCACTGAAATAAGTATAATTATGCACATTCAACCAAATATAGTCCCGTAAATTGAACAGACTTTTTGACCAATGATATCTTGAGATAAATTTAGATGAATTTTTCATCCAATCTAGTCATGGCTGCTTCATAGGAGCCATGACAAGATTTGGTGAAAAATATTTTGAAATTGCTCAGCGGGTTAAGAGTTAATCCCTGATTGCCCACATGGAGGCACAGTGATGCAGTGAACTAAGGTGTACTACACGTTGATGGTGCCATTGCCTTGCTTGATGGTTTTTTCCTGTAAAACTGTAAAACCTGTCAAACTGTCTGACACAAGGTGGTGATTCTGGCTATTAAAAGTGTCATTAAACCCCAATAAATGCACTGGAAACTCCTGAAAAGCTATGGAAAAGTGCTATTTAATTTTCCTGTTCCTGGAAAGTTATGGAAAATTGAGGTTTTTCAATGAGCCCTCACTACTGTACACACAATACATTAAAAATCCATTAAACCCCCATTATTTCAACCAAATCCATTTTTCTTGTCCATTAATACTCATAACACTAAATCATGGGTTGATGACCAACCCATTAAAATACCTTACATCAGTGGTCAATTTCATATTTAAACATTAAAAATGCCATTAAAATTTGACTTAAATGTGTTTATATGTTTGATGCCCATTAAAAAAAACATTAAAATTTGTAATGACTTTGTTTAATGGCCATGATTTCAAGAAAAATAATGCACATTAAAAAGAATGTAATAAAGTAATGGCCATCAGAATGCACAAACAAAAAATAACAGACATGTTAACCTCCAGAATAATTTTTCAGGGAACCTGAGGGTGATTTTCAGGGAAATGGGATGGATTTCAGGGAAAAGTTTGCGCGGGGACAAAATAAAAGAAAAAACTTGTGAATTTTCAACTCATGGACCACTATTAACACCAGGTTATATCCAGAACTAGTTGTCAACTATGCTGATGCATTTGTGCTATGTTAAAAAATCATAAAATAACGGTTGATTTGCACCCCCCCTCCCCCCAGGATCCTCTTCTTCATGAGCCCCCCTCCCCACCACCACCCACCCACACTGTCCCACAGAGCACCCCCACGTGTGGTTTGCTCTTATCAAAGTCTACTTAGCTAATAATTTCCCAAGTCTGGAAATGTTAACAGGAAAAGATGTCCTAATGTTCAGTTACTTCAAGAACATTAGTACTTAGAAAGTAGAAAGTATCTTTATGAGTTTATCAAGCTTCATGCATGTGGGATGTTTGTGCCTACACAAAACTTTTCTTTTCATCATTGAAGCATTTTTTTTTTAATTCCATTCGAAATTTTCTGGGTACAGATGGCCAACAGTTAACAGTTCTGTAGTCAGTACAACAGAATAAATGTAGTATTAAAAAATAAGTCCATTGTGTTTAAATATGCAGTCATAATTTTTCGGCATCCTAAGCAACTTTAACCTACTTTTAAACTGTGCTAAATAGTTGTTGTTTACATTTTTATTTTGGAAAAGGGATGAGAATTAAAGCTATTCTATGAAGGAATAAATTAATATATATTATTTAATTCCTTTTCATATATTTTAATTTCCAAAAACTGCATTTAAATGAAGGTGGAGTTTTCAAGTAAGTCACCTATTTTCACTTTGACACTCGCACATTGATCACGAATCTCCGAAGAAAAAACCCAGAAATAAACATGAACACAGTTGAAATATATATCATAAAATACCCTTTTCTTAAATAAATTTAACTTAAATCCATATTTTACTGCTTCGTGAGTTTTTACCAGAGTTTGAAATGCATGTGATTTGACTCCGAACGTTTTTCATAAGTTACTGTGGGAACGAAATATTTGACTGTTGTTTTCCGAGATTTGGGGTCCAAAACTGATTCCCGTCCGGGAGGCCGGGAACTACACTGAAATTCTGGGATTTTCCCGGGCATTCCAGGAGAGTTAACATGTCTGAAAAATAATGGGCATAAACAAGGAAAATAATGACCATTAAAAGAAAGTACAATAAAGTAATGCCATCAAACTGCCCCACCAAAAAATAATGGGCATTAAATAAAATAATGTTGACAATAGTAGCCTTAAAACAAAATTAATGGGCAGTAAACTATTGAAAATGAAGAAAAATGGGTTAGCCCTTTACCCAATGCAGACGATATCAAAATTATTTTAAATATCATTTCTAAAAAATTTTCAAAACATTTCAACAAAACCATATAATGTGACCCCTCATTGGGCTCGTTCCAATGAGGGGTCACATGATAAGGTTTTGTTGAAATTTTTTGAAAAATAATATTTTTTCAACTGCAGAATTTGCATATTACGTGGGCAGATGTGGGCGATTCGTTAGGTAAAGGGTTAGAAAGAGTTTAATGGCCATTGTATGTATCAATACGTATAGAAATGAAGGTGTCAATGACACTGTAGCTCAACTTGTTAAGACATGTATAGTATGTGACACAGCAATGACAAACATCTAGGTAATGACCTGATAACAAAGGTACATATAAAGTATTGTAACGGTCTGTACATAAATACTGACCATAGCCTGTAACAAATGTATAGGTAAAGTATTGTAAAGGTGGGTGATAGTCAGATGCTGAACTAGAAAAGAAATCTTTGAGTCCCAGAGTTGGTCTGACTGAATCCCAAAATATTTGTTCTCATAGCACAGTGATAACAAAGGCATCCCAAAACACACTCATTCCTGTCCTAAGGTGAAAACAAAGGTACCCAAGAAGTTTCGTGAAGATCAGTTCATAAATACGAGCTGTATAGAAGTTGTGACAAAAAACTGATTGGACCTAATTTTGGTACAAAATGGCCACTGGCAGCCATCTTGAATTTTGGACCGCACCCAGAAACACTCGTTCTCGTCCCAAGGTGATAGCAAAGGTACCCAAGAAGTTTCGTGAAGATCGGTTCATAAATACAGCCTCTGGCCCGAGCCGTATTGACATGTGCACTTACAGTGTATAAGTAGCACTGAATAAATCAAAGTTCATCTAATTTGTATAATTTCTGCATGAGAAAAAAACCCGTACTATACATGATGTATACCATGTTACTAAACACTCAGACAAAAATTTATTCAAATCAGAACTTTCATACAGAAGTTCTGTATGAAAGACTGATTACAGTAATTTTGGTACAAAATGGCCATCTTGAATTTCGGACCACACCCAAAAACACTCGTTTTCATCCCACGGTGATAACAAAGGTTCCCAAGAAGTTTCGTAAAGATCGGTTCATAAATACAGCCTCAGGCCTGAGCCGTATAGAAGTTGTGTACAAAAAACTGATTAGACCTAATTTTGGTACAAAATGGCCAATGGCAGCCATCTTGAATTTTGGACTGCACCCAGAAACACTCGTTCTCGTCCCAAGGTGATAACAAAGGTACCCAAGACGTTTCGTGAAGATCGGTTCATAAATACAGACTCTAGCCCGAGCCGTATTGACATGTGTACTTACTGTGTGTCAGTAGCACTGAAAAAATCAAAGTTCATCTAATTTGCATAATTTCTGCACGAGAAAAAAAACGTATTATGTGATGTATCCCAAGGTACTAAACATTCATACAAAAAATTATTCAAATCAGTGGTTTCATATGGAGGTTCTGTGCAAAAATCTGATTGCACCTAATTTTCTACAAAATGGCTGCCATCGGCCATCTTGAATTTCGGACCGGACCCCAAAACACTCGTTTTCGTCCCACGGTGATACCAAAGGTACCCAAGAAGTTTTGTAAAGATCGCTTCATAAATATGGCCTCTAGCCCGAGCCGTATTGGCATTTGCACTTACAGTGCTGAAAGTAACACTAAATACATCAAAGTTAGTCTAATTTGCATAATTTACGCACGAGAAAAAAACCTGTATTATATGCGATGTATCCCATGGTACTAAACATTCATACAAAAAATTATTCAGCGCTTTCATATGGAAGTTCTGCACAAAAATCTGACTGCACCTAATTTTGTACAAAATGGCTGCCAGTGGCCAACTCGTCCCACAGTCATAACAAAGGTACCCAAGAAGTTTCGTAAAGATTGGTTCTTAAATACGGCCTCTAGCCTGAGCCGTATTGAATTGTTGACGGACAGACGGATGACTGGCCATAGCATAAGCTGAAATTTGGCTTTGCCAAAGTTGAGTTAAAAATGTACAAAAAATCATGGTCATATCAGGCATGGAAAGGCTAGAGAAAGGCTGTAGAAATTCAGAATTTACATTATCCTTTTACAAATCCCAAATCACGTGATTCCAACCAATAACAAAAACAATTTCTGGTAGGGATCCAACTGTGTTGAGGAATGGTTGTAGAATTTTGTAATGTAATTGATCATAATGAGAATTTTTGAGCAGCCATACTCCCAATTCATTCTGTGTTACACATCATGCCTGTATCCGTAATTGATACGCCTGTAGAAAGTTGATGACCTAATAAGCTAATCTTCCCCTTGGGAACCCCAAGAAGTGAAGCATTGCTTGTTTACTGTGCTTTCACTTGTAAAATAGGGTCCGGTAACCAATACTTACACTGGAAGTCCTCTAAAATGGGCAACAATGGGTATAAATGATTGGCTGGACTTGACTTTATATCCATGTTGTGGTCACAAGGCATTTTACAGAAATATGTGACCTTAAACACAAATAAATAAATGAATACAGTAAAACCTGTCTTGAGAGACCACCTGTCTTGAGAGACCACCTGTCTTAAGAGACCACATCTGCCAGGCACCGATTGGTTTTACTTTATAATGAACCTGCTCTGGGAGACCACCTGTCTTGAGAGACCACCTGTCTTGAGAGACCACTGTGGCCTGGTACCAACTTGTATTTTTATGCCATAATGGACCTGTCTTGAGAGACTGCCCCTTTGAAGACTGAAACCATGACAAAATTTTTTTACCTCTTCTGGAATTGGAAAATCCATTGTGGTTATACTAAATAATTAAAAGTATTAAAAACTCTCAATTGGGTTTCAATTGCTATTCAGTTACATAACTCATGCTGCCGAAATGATGATTTCACGCGCCGAAGGCGCGCAGGGACGGTATGAGGGACAAGCCCCTTTCGACCCTCTGTGGCTGTATAGGATGGCTTTCGCATGTCAAGGCGTGTTGAAGGAGGAAAAGGATCCGGTACTCGGCAGGTGTCTTTGGTAGTGTCCAGTGGTGGATGGGTAGTATCATTGGCAGATGTCGGTTGAACCCTCAGGTGAGGACCTGTGTGGGAGGTTGGGTCCTCTCACAAAGGTACTACCTCTCCCCGAGGGTGCAGTCGTTCTGGATTTTCGGGCATGTATAGTCTGCCGCTTCGAGGATGATAATGATTGATGGCCATCACTGGCAAGTATAATCTGCCTCAGGCTGTCTCTGTTATAGTTGACTCTTTGGAGGAAAGCAACAACGACCCCTTTCGGGGACCACCAAGAAGAAGACCCGAACTTCTCTGGTTCGGGGGCAGGCCTGCATTGTAATCCTATTGGGTTGGGACAAAAGATGCGCATTGCGCTTACAAAAAGGGGCAGAGGCGGGACGCAGGACCAACGCTCGCCTCCCTTAAAATGGTTGACCACTTTTAGGGATGGAGCGGAGGATGTTCAGGAACCGTGGGGGTGACTGTTTCCATAACGGTTAGACTGTCTGTAGCGGTTATTGGGGTGCTGGTCAAAAAACATCTTCTGTGTACCTGCTTAAAAGAAGAAGGTAGAATTAGTTTTCATTAGAATATGTAAACTGTAAAGATAAAAGTAGCACCTCTTTAGTTGCGTGTCTTTGTGGTATCTGCTGTGTGTGTGTGGAGAGTATGGAATGTACGAATCTTTACATTCGTAAGAGCAGTAACATACTCTCGAGTGGTATTGTGCTGTGTGTGTGCTTGTTGCTACGGGGGAGAGTATGAAATGCACGAATCTTTACATTCGTAAGAGCAGTAACATACTCTCGTGCTTGGGACCCCAATCCCTATTTATTATTTAGTTTTAAGGTGCGGGGAATCTCGAGCGTTTTAAGTTGGCTGAACTTCCTAGTTTGCAGCTGGACGGTAACAGGTATAGCACACTAGACCACACCGAGGGTGTTTCTTTCCTGTTGTGTCCTTCGCTGGAAGTGGCCTTATTTAGGTTAGTTTAAGTTTATTTGAAGTTGAGGGTGCCGGGGATCGCGATCGTTTAATGCGGGTTGAGCTTCCGAGGCTGTCAGCGGGAAGGCAACAGGTCTAGCACACTAGATCACACCCGAGGGTGTTTCTTTCCTGTTGTACCCTTCGCTGGTTGCGGACTTATTTTTTTTAATTTAGTTTAGGGGTATTCGGGGACGTCGGGGATCGCAGTTCACCTTGTCATTCCCTAGTTTTTATTCGAGCGGTCTTAGTTTTGATTGCAATTTTTGGGCTTTTGTCGGCTTTCGCAAATTACTCCAAGTTCGGAGATTAGTTCGCTGTCGGCTAAACGGTCATGATTTTTCGTGGCCAGGGTGGCTAGGCGGTCTTTAATGGTGGGGATATCGGCCCTGTCGTGGAGTGTTTTTATGGGTGTGTCCCATGGGGTGCGGAGGGCAACTCTAAGCGCGTGATTTTGGATCCTCTGGAGTTTTCCCATGTTAGTTTGGTTGAGGTCAGTTTGTATTATTGCACCGTATTCGAGTACTGGGCGCACAAAGGATTTGTATAGTTTGAGTAGGGTGGACTGGTTGGCCCCCCATGAAGTTCCCTTGAGCATTTTCAGTAAGTTAATTCGTTTAGTAGCTTTTTTCGCCATGTCGTCGGTATGTTTGTTGAAGGACAGTTTCTGATCAATGGTGATGCCCAGGAATTTCGCTTCTTTGCATTCTGGGAGGGTGTTATCCATAAGTTTTAGGTCAAAATCTCGTTTATTTTTCTTGCGGGTAAAGGTGATTCGTTGGGTTTTATTGGCATTTTGCTTAATTCTCCATTTGGCACACCATTGTTCTAGGTCATCGAGAGCGCGTTGCAGGGGTTTTTGGAGCAGATTGGCCGTATTGTTAATATAAGATGTTTTTATAAGACCCCTGTGAAAAGATTAGGATTATTGCTGAATAAACAATTTCATACATACCTGAAATATGACAGATAGGATTATAAAAATAAATTTGTGTTGAAAATCTTCAATGAAGATTTTCAACACTAATTTATTTTCATAATTTTTATAACAGTCCATTTCAATTTGTTACAAAAACTTCATAAAAAAGAACTACAAAGTAATTACAAAAATCTATTCTTCTCCATTTCTGAATTTTGTGGTTGGTTATTCACTGACTTGAGAAAACCTGAAACCTGTTATGAGAGACCACCTGTCTTGAGAGACCACTTTTGTGTGGCCCAAAGGGCGGTCTCTCAAGACAGGTTCTACTGTAACTGGTAAAATATGACCTAGTCACCAATTCTTGGGGTGGAAATCCTCTAAAATGAGCAACATGGGTATAAACAATTTTGACAAACTTGACTTTATCTCCATGTTGCGGGCACGATTAAGCATTATGCAGTAATTTGTGACCTAAACGATAAGAAATAAATAAGTAAGTGATAAAATAGGACCTAATCACCAATGCTTGGGGTGGAAGTCCTCTAAAATGGACAGCATGGTTATAAAAGATTGAACTTGTTTATCCTAAATTCCAACTGATTCCAACCTCAAAGCGTGTTGACCTTTTGTCTTTGATGTGTGCATTCAACAATTTGTTCATAAATACATAACCCTAAAATTATTATTTCAACACATGGAATGAAAAACATAGTACATAATTGCAAATAGTGGGACAAAAATCACAATACTGCGATGATCTGTGTGAAAGTAGAAATACTAATTAATTGATGATCAAAATGGTAATCGTTTATGCATTCATCCAGCGGTTAACTGATTAGTCAATTATTTGTGAAACTCCTTAATGGAAATCAGTGTTCACACTGTCAGGTGCCAATTTACACTAAAAAAAATTTGTTTGGCACCAAAAATACAACATTTGGCACCAAAATATACTTTTGGTAGCTTTCAAAAGCTTTGTGGATTATTATGCCCCAACCTCAGAAGGAGGATTTGTGGGTATCTGGGGAAGCCCTCCATCCATCCATCCATCCATCTGTCTTTCTGTCCATCCATCCATCTCCTTTGTCTGTCTGACCGTACAAAAGTTTTGCGCATTGTAATTTCAAAGCCATTGGTCGGATTTATATCTCCTTTGGTATGCTGATAGTCCCGCATGGCGGAACAGATATGCACAAGGAACGGGTTCTGTCCAATAATATCTTCCAGAGTTCTGGTCCTTTTTCACTTTTTGTACTTTTGGAAAATGTTTGTTTTCCCTCTTTTGACTTGGAACATTTTTCTGTCCTACAGTACCTTAAAGGTACTGCCGGTTGGGGGCTGTGGCTCATGCTTTGCATAACCCTTGTTATTTCAGTGTGTCGTTTTTGATAAAATCGCAGCACGATGACACAGACGAGACTGAATTCACGTCTGTCAAGTAATGTATAGGCAACAGGTAAAATGGCTCCTCGTCAACTGAATTAACCCTTTACCCAACGAATCGTCCGCATCCGCCCACGTAATATGAAAATTCAGCAGTTGAAAAAATATTATTTTTCAAAAAATTTCAACAAAACCATATCATGTGACCCCTCGTTGGAACAAGCTCATCGAGCTCGTTCCAACGAGGGGTCACATGATATGGTTTTGTTGAAGTTTTTTGAAAAATTTAAAAAAATGCCATTTAAGATAATAAATTTTGATATTGTATGCATTGGGTAAGGGGTTAACAGTGTATCCATTTAATATGACTGTTATTAAAACATTTCTGTAACATTTTTGTAACTTAGTATTGTTCATCTTGCTTAATTTTTTTTATAATCCTTCTGGAAGGTAATAAATTATTTGCCACTAGTTTATTTGGAGTAAATAAACAGTGAGTAAATAATCATGGAACTATTATGTAAACATTAATAAAAGCTGTTTACTTTATTTATTTATTTATTTATTTATTTATTTATTTATTTATTTATTTGTTTATGTATTTAATATTTTTATCAGTTGTGTTTTTTTTTTACCTAAGAAGCCAGGGAATTCTAAATTAAAATATCCTACTTTGAGTGTAACAAGGTGCCACCCTTAGCATTGCAGATTATTACACTCAAAGGACGATACATAGTTAGCCCTTTACCAAATGAATCGCCCGCATCTGCCCACATAATTAGCTCACCTGACTGAAAGTCAGGGTGAGCTTTTCTGATCACTCTTCGTCCGTCGTCCGGTGCGAAGGTGGTGTTTAAGCCCCTTACTCCCAAACCACTGGGCACATTTTAATTAAATTTCATGTAAGTAGTGGTTATATAGGGGCATTTTGATTTTTATGCAAGTTAGGTTTCGGCTCATATTGAGCATGGGGGGGGGGGGGAAATGGCCAAATGTTTTGAAAATCTTCTTCTAATGAACCACCAGTAGCAGAGACTTCATATGTGGTATACAGAGTCCTTTTGAGCTTTAGAATCAAGTTTGTTCAAGAGAAGTTTGTCAGGCATTATTTGCCTTCGTTATGGGAGGGACAAAAATTTTGGACATGCCTAAAATTTCTATTTTCAGAACCGTGAGGTCGATTTGAACCAAATTTGATATGAGATCATAATGAGCCATAAGTAGTTGATTGATGCAAAAAAATTTTTCTTATTGCCCCGTGGGAACCTTGGGAGCTAAAAATAGGAAAAGCCTTAAAACTGCCATATCTGCAAAACTACTCAGCACAGAGAATTCTTATTTTGTATAAAGCTTACTTTTATTCGGTAGAGTAGGATGGTTAAAAAAAATCCTTATCGGTTTGATCACAAGGTACTTTTTTCAGGACTTTGAGTCAGCACTTTTTAACACTGTAGGCAATGGGAAAAACATTAAAAAATCTTCTTCTCCAGATCCAGCAGGCAGAATCTTTTGATATTTGGTATGCAACATTGTACGGTGGATCTGATTCAAGTTTCTTCAAATCCGCCCCGTGGGTTCATATTTGGGCTCCGTATAGGAGCCCAATTTCGAACTTGGTGCATTTCTGGCAAATTTCTTAAAAAATCTTCTCCAGATCCAGCAGGCAGAATCTTTTAATATTTGGTATGCAACATTGTGGGGTGGATCTGATTCAAGTTTGTTCAAATAAGCTCCCTAGATTCATATTTGCGCTCACTATAGAAGCTCGAATTCGAACTTAGTGCATTTCAGGCAAATTTCTTAAAAAATCTTCTTCTCCAGATCCAGCAGGCAGAATCTTTTGATATTTGGTATGCAACATTGTGGGGTGGACCTGAATCAAGTTTGTTCAAATCGGCTCCCTAGATTCATATTTGGGCTCACTATAGAAGCTCGAATTCGAACTTAGTGTATTTCAGGCAAATTTCTTCAAAAATCTTCTCCAGATCCAGCAGGCAGAATCTGATGATATTTGGTATGCAACATTGTGGGGCGGATCTGATTCAAGTTTGTTCAAATTGGCCCCCTGGGTTCATATTTGGGCTCAGTATAGGAGCCTGATTTTGAACTTAGTGCATTTCAGGCAAATTTCTTCAAAAATCTTCTCCAGATCCAGCAGGCAGAATCTTTTGATATTTGATATGCAACATTGTGGGGTGGACCTGAATCAAGTTTGTTCAAATCAGCTCCCTAGATTCATATTTGGGCTCACTATAGAAGCTCAAATTCAAACTTAGTGCATTTCAGGCAAATTTGTTCTACACATTTTCCTGGGACCCACTCTCTGTAGCCCTGAGCAGCATAGGTACATGTATAAGCAATTGGCTAAACTTGACTTTATATTTATGTTGCACTCATGATATAACCACAGATGCTGAAAGTGACCTTAAGAATCAATCAACAAACAAACATTTGGCAGTGAGGGAGTTTGATTTTATCTTCATACTATTAATTTGGAAGAGTAGCTTTCATAAAATCCTTATGGAACCACTCAGTACAACTGTTTGATATCTGGCTTTGTGCCAGTAGATTTTTCTTCTTTTAATCGTTGGAGACTGTTCAGCTTCTTAGTTTTTCAGTGTATTCTCAGGTGGTTGTACAATTATGGTAAATGTCTGGTTACAAAACTCCCTGAATATCTTTGTTGAACACTGAAGTTTTGAACTGATGTACAAACCATTATATTTTTAATTGAATTTAAAATTGTCTGCATGTCTGTAATAAATGCTCTTTCCTCCTTCAGTGAACATCTCTTGTATGCGACAAGCTATTAATTCAAAATATACTGTATTTACTCTATGTATTAGGACACTCTATGATTTGAGACACACATTTTTTCCAGAAAACTATATTTTTTTTTATGTTCCAAAGTTTGGGACATTCAGGAGATTTGTTTCCAGTTGACCCATCGCTAGTAGCAGACGACACTCATAAAAAAACTTCTTGAGTAACTAAATATTTTCATTTTTTGCTTCCAAAACATAGCTTATGATCCCTCATTGGAACGTGCGCAATGCACGCTTTCCAATGAGGAATCATAAGCTATGTTTTGGAAGCAAAAAATGAAAATATAAAAGAAATTGGACGGCGATTTTCGTATATAGTGATGGAAAACGAATCACACACAACTTTATTCAGCATCAAATCAAGACCAGGCTGTGTTCTTTCCCCATTTTCTAAGAATTGGGACACCTGTGAAAATAATTATTTTTAGCTGTCCCAATACATAGAGTAAATACGGTATTTGCTTTCATTTTTGGAATTCATTTTAAAAAAGACATTCCACAATCTATTCCAGTGAGGAGTTTGAATTATATTATTTATTTATTTTTTGGTGTTAAAGTCACATACTTATGCACAGTGGCTAATCATGACCGTGACAGTTTTACGGGTGGAGGAAGCCGGAATACCCAGAGAGAACTACTGATCACCGACAAGCAACTGTCAGCTCCTCAACATTCTAACTCTGTTCAAGCTCCGCTCAAGCAGGGTTACAGAGGTTGCTGAAGACATGTGCACCATTGATGTGCAGTATGCCTTAGTACATGGCATCATCGTGCCCCCATGTAGGCATCCAGGATAAAGTGCCTTGCCCTAGGACACAACATGGGGTCGTCCCGGATGGGAATCAAACTCTGGACCTCTAGCATAGAAGACCAACAGTCTATCACTGAGCCACCATGCTCCGAGGGTTTGAATGCTTTTTTGGGTACCCATACTATGTATGGTACACATAATGCCGGCATCTGGGGTGGCCATCCGTCATTCGTCCATCCTTTGTCCATCCGTCTGGCATCCGTATCCATTTCTTTGGTATTCGATAACTTGAAAAATATTGCTTGGATTGTCAAGTTACTTTATATTTGTGTTCCGGTTACTGATGTGCAGAGCTGTATAGTTTTTGGTGTAAATCTGATAATTTGATCCTGAGATATTAACTCTTTATCCTTCAAATTGAGAATTCTTCCAATCCCTTTGGCATGAGATAACTCAAAAAAATATCAATCCAATTGTCATGTTACTTTATATATATCTTCAGGTTACTGATGTTCCGAGCTGTATAGTTTTTGGTGTAAATCTGTTATTTTGATCCTGAAATATTAACCCTTTAGCCTTCAAATTAAAAATTCCTCCAATCCCTTTGGCATTTGATAACTTGAAAAATATTGCTTGGATTGTCAAGTTACTTTATATTTGTGTTCAGGTTACTGACGTGCCGAGCTGTATAGTTTTTGGTGTAAATCTGATAATTTGATCCTGAGATATTAACCCTTTATCCTTCAAATTGAAAATTCTTCCAATCCCTTTGGCATTCGATAACTTGAAAAATATTGCTTGGATTGTCTAGTTACTTTACATTTGTGTTCAGGTTACTGATTTGCCGAGCTGTATAGTTTTTGGTATAAATCTGATGATTTGATCCTGAGATATTAACCCTTTATCCTTCAAATTGAAAATTCCTCCAGTCCCTTTGGCATTCGATAACTTGAAAAATATTGCTTGGATTCTCAAGTTACTTTATATTTGTGTTCAGGTTACTGATGTACCGAGCTGTATAGTTTTGGGTGTAAATCTGATAATTTAATCCTGTGATATTAACCCTTTATCCTTCAAATTGAGAACTCCAATCCATTTCTTCGACATGCGATAACTCAATAAATATTAATCCGATTATCAGGTTACTTTATATGTGTATTCAGGTTACTGATGTGCTGTGCTGTATAGTTTTTTATGTAAATCTAATAATTTGATCCGGAGATATTAACCCTTTATCCATCAAATTAGGCACTCCTGCAATCCATTTCTATATGTACCTATACCATGTATGGTGTACATAATGTCGGCATCCAGGGTGGCCCTCCGTCATACAGCTTTCTACTATTTGCGCATATGGGTACACATCTGACGATTTCATTGGCCTATTTCTGAGAATAGTAATGGCTAGTTTTGACCATTATGTTGGGTAAAGAGTTGATATAGATGAGATTTACACTAAGGCTGAACAGTGCACAGAGTTCGTTACTCTGTTAATAATCAAAAATGTTTATAACCAGAGAGTGTGACTAACCCTGTGCAATGCACAGGGTTAGTCACACATTCTGGTTATAAAAAGATGGTAACTGCCGTATCATACACTGCATGAAAATGTACACTCACTTTGTTTGTGCGATCAGGGTTAGTCACATAATGGAGATGACCTTATTTATAACCAGAAAGAAAAGAGTGACTTCCCCTGAGCATTGCACAGAATTAGTTGGTAAGCTGACACACACTGATTAACAATAGGCATTGCACAGGATAAGTTGATAGGCTGCCTTATCACACACTACATGAAAATATACACCGACTTAGGCTATAAAACAGCCCAGGGTTAGTTGGTTACATGTAAAATTGGGGATTGGGGTGCAGCATTCAAGGAACTAATGGAAATACTTATACTGAATTGTTGACATCTTTTTAAAGTGAATTCCAAAAATGAAAACATATTCTGCTTTCATATAATAGCTTGCTTTGCAAGGGTAACTCTTCACAAAATCCTGTGTCCTCTCAGACCAGGAGGGGACACAATCTGCACTAGTTTAATGGTAATGAATCCTGAAGAAAGAAAGGTAAAAATATGCAAAAACAACAAAAATTACCTGGTAGCATGCCAAATTATTTTTGGTTGTCGAAATTTGTTCACTCATCTTTAGGCACCCTTCCATAAATTGTAACAAAGCAAATCTATACAGACTAAATAATTTCACAATACAGATAATATGAAGCACATTCACAGCATATGAAGCTTTTAGGTTGTGGGGAGTGTTCACGCTGGCCCGAACTTTTTTGAAGCCATGTGAAATGTTTCTTCAATTCGAAATGAAGTTTTGGGTGCAAAATGAAAGTATTTATTTTTATATTGGGTTTAACGACACTTTAGCATCCAAGATCATATCATGTCAGTGACAGTTTTAAGGGTAGAGGAAGCCAGAGTACCCGGAGAGAACCACCGAGCAACGATGAGCTGTTGCCAGCTCCCCAACATCGTAACTCCGCACTGCAGCACAGGCAGGTTTAGCTTGGTTGAAGACATGTGCACCATCGACGTAAAGTATGCCTTTGTACACAGTGTCATCGTGCCCCCATGTGGACAATCGGGGTGAAGTTTCTTGCCCAAGGACACAATGCGGGAGTCCAAATTGATCGCTCAGAAGGTCACCCATCCAAGGACTAACCAGGCTCAACGTTACTGCAATGCCACCGCGCCCCCCGCAAAATGAAAGATTTTAGTGCGAAATGGAATCTGATGGAAATTGAGAATAAATTAACCATGTGTTGTCTGAGTGCAACAAGGCTCCATCTGTGATGCTAAAGCATTGCAGATGGTGTTTTGTTGCATTCAGAGTATAATATTTTAATTTAGTATTTAGTGGCTCATTTAAGTATTTTACTTGCCAAAAGAAAAAAAAAGTCTCACAAATGATAAAGAAAAAGATAATAAAACAATAAATAAATAAACTAAAAATGCGATTATTAACATTCACACAATAATTTCATGATTATTATTTACTCACTGTTTATTCACTCCAAATAAACTATAAAAGGAAATAATTTTTTATCTTCCTGAAGGCTAATAAAAAAGATTGAACAAGATAAATAGAGATTATTACCATTACATAGATGTACAAAATATGTATCCGTGTCGAGCTCCGGGTTCTAAGGGCAGATCACGACGAGTCGAAGACGAGTCGTGATCTACCCTTAGAACCCGGAGAGAGACTCGGATACATATTTTTTACATCCACATAATGGTAATAATCATTTTATTTTACAATATATTGGGGATAAGTCAAGAATGTAGACGAATATATAACAAACTATTTATTCGTACGGATGAAGAAAAGAAAAAAAATGGAACTCACGCAAAAGGAACATGCTTGTATCCGATCCCCTGTTACAAACATCTGTATCAGGGGGTCTGATACACAACAGTTGCGGCGTTAATACAGACAAAATACATGTTGATTGTAAGATAAAAAAAAAGTAACAAAGATATGTTTTTGTAACAATCAGATTAAATGGATATACTGTTAATTCAGTTAACCCATAACAAAGCCAGTCATGATTAACCCTCTGCACTCTGATGTCAAAGTGGCAAAGTTTTCAGCAGCTAATTTTTCTTATAATGCAGTTGATAATTAACCAAATATACCTTGTTTGACAGAGCTCTGTGAGCTCTGTCAAACAAGATATAATTGGTTAAATCCATAGTTAAACAAGAGAAAAACAGAGTGATTGGAGAAAATTCTGTTGCACTACCAGTGTGCTAGGGATTAAACCTGTTACCTGTAGATTACCTGACAGGTGTGAATTCTGTCTTGCCTGTGTCATCAGACAGCAATTTTATGGAAAGTGATGCATTGAAATAATAAACTGCAAAGCCTTTGAGACCAACCAAAATTTATATTTTTGGTGGCAAATGCTGTATTTTTCGTGCCAAGCAAATTTTTTAGTGCACTTGGCACCTAACAGTGTGAATTCTGGTTGTGGCACCTCTACGTCAGAATAAAGCCCAGTTGTAGGCTTCAAGTACTCTACCAGTTAAGAGTTCATTCATTGTACTTTTTATCCCTTGACCTAACGAATCGGCCACATCTACCCACATAATATGCAAATTCTGCAGCTGAAAAAATATTTTTCAAAAAATTTCAGCAAAACCGTATCATGTGACCTCTCTTTGGAACTAGCTTGTCGCGCTCGTTCCAATGAAGGGTCACATGATATGGTTTTGTTGAAATTTTTTGAAAATGTAAAAAAACCATATTTAAAATAATAAATTTTGATATCGTTTATGTTGGGTAAAGGGTTATTTCAGTCGTTTGGTGGAGTTTTCTATTGCAGACTTGAATGTGTGATAAATAATCATTAGGCCCCAAAAAGTTAAAAATTGGTTACTCAGGCCCTCCTGCAAGGTCCTTTTGGCTGCCGCATGCTCTCTTTTTTTTAACCAGTGCAAACTTAAGAAAATGAAAATGAAATTGGTTATGTCTGATATTTTACCCAAGCTAATAAAATTGATAAATTTGTCCCTTGAATGCAAAAAGGCTTTTCATTGAATGAGCATCCGTAGAATTATGCAATGAATGTTTGATGAATCCATCTTACTTTACTTATGCGTAAAATATGTTTACTCAGTGTATTATTATGTCACCCGAATATATACCAGTTCTGGGGATATACACTTTCAGACTCTTCAAATATGTCACTGAAGTCTTGGCTAAAAACTGCTGGTAAGTTAGAATTGCAGTCTTCGAAAACACCTGGCCTTCAAACAATAAAAAAGATCAGTGTAGTGCACTTATAACACAAACTGCCTATGATGCTATCGAAACTTTAATTCACAACAAATCTCCACAACCTTCACGAAAAAGAAAATGCGGAAAATATGCCAAGTATGATGCAAAGATAGCTCGATTTTTGAGAATGGAGTTGCTTGTGCAGCTTTTAAATTCAGTGCCAAACTTGACCACAACGTTAGTGAGTCAACCGTGAGAAATATGAGGGACCGGTACGTCAAACTGAAGAAAAAGACACTCGGAATGCAAGGAAATGCCCACGTCACCACGCGGCAATCCATTGATGTTATGAGATCTCGACAAAGATGTGCAGGACTGGATATTGGGTTTACCACACTATTGTTTCAATGAATTATTATTAATACTTTCTTAAGCAAAAAACATACTAACATGTTTGTAGCTAATTTAATAAAACTAGAATTAAACTTGTACCATGCATAATTAAGTTTTTATTTAGAGGTTCTTTATATTATCTATGTTTAATGCTGATAATATTTCAAGAATCCAAACACTAAATAAGCTATCGATGATACAACGTGACTTTGTTGAATTAACTTCGGTAAATGCACAGGATTTATTGATGGTTATTGGAGTAAATATTTTGTTGGGATCTTAATTTCGTGCCATATCTAACCATGAAAATCCATGAATAATGGACCTCCATGAACAAAAAGTATTTTAAAGTATATAGTTTAGATAAATTTGTTTTATTACAACTTATTGGAGAGTGCCCATGGGCACTCTCCAATAATTTGTAATAAAACAAATTTTGAAGAACAAATTCCGACCGCCCCTGAAATGATCTAGTCCTCAACCAGTTAAATCCCAATAAACATGCAAACTTGTCCTGCGGGACAAGTGACTCTAAAATGTTACTTGTCCTACAAGACATTTGACTTGTCCTACACAAAAGAAAGAAAATAATTGGAGTGGAACCCTGTTAATTGAATAGCCATTTTGTCAGAGAAAAATATTCTATTAACAGGAGTATTACAATAAACAGGAAGTGGGTCATTTTTATATCTTCCAGTTATAAACTGAGCATTTATTCTATTTTTTCACTGTTCTCAGTCAAACAAGATATAATAGATCAAAGGCCTATGCTGGATGTACAGTGGAACCCTGTTAATTGAAGAACCACTTTGCCAATGAAAATTATTCAATTAATGGGAGTATTCAATTAACAGGGATTGTGTCAATTTCCTGTATGCTAGAGATAAACTTAGCATTTATTCTATTATATCTTGTTTGACAGAGCTCCATGAGCTCTGTCAAACAAGATATAATAGATTAAATTCCTCTATTGGATGTACTGAAGTCAAATGGGTCTATAAACAAAGGAAAACTGGGGAGAGTCAGGGTAATTTCCTGACAGGTTACAAGATTTTTTTATTCAATTAACAGGTGTTTACTCTATAACCTATATTGAATTAACAGGTCAAATTTGTACTGGAGGTATGGTAAATGGGTTTGTGTTGGGAAATTATATTGAATTAACAGGGATATACAATTAAGAGATATCCATTTATGTGGGCTCCACTGTATTGAGGCCAAAATTGTCTGTAAATGTCGGGAATTCAGTGGATGTCTTCGACAGATTACAAGAGTTTGTATTCAATCTGTGGTTTTCTCTATAACCTATATGCAACTGACAGGTGAAATTTGTACTGAAGGTATAGTAAATGATTTGGTGTTTGTAAGTTATATACAACTAGTTGGTTGACCCATTCCAACATGGGTATAGTCCCTCCCATGTGATGGAAAATATTGAGCTGGATTTGGATGCGAACATTTCTAGCTAAATGCAGACATTTCAAGCTGAATGTGGACATGGACATAGAAGGAATCACACATGCCCCATTTAGGCCACACAAAGTAGACCTTCTCTTTCTCAGGCCATTATTTGTAAAATTACATGCGGGCGAGCGGTTTTTTATTTTATTTTTTATTTCAGTAATTACTTTTTTGCATCAAAAGTTCATGTTCTTGTTTCAAGTTTTAGGCCTCATAATCTCTAGAATAGCATGGGTGGTGGTGTATTTCATCCCATGTGTGGAAGAAGGCTTTGCAATGCTAAAGCATTGCAAATCCTTCTTGCACTCAAGGGACAAATTCATCAATTTTTTTAACTTGGGTAAAATATCAGACATAAACCATTTAATTTTTATTTTTTTTAAGTTTAAATTGGTTATAAAAAGAGAGCATGCGACAGCCAAAAGGACCATGCGGGAGGGCCTGAGAAACAGATTTTTTATTTTTTTAGGCCTAAAATATGTTTTTTTAGTTTCTTCAAAAATCAACTCATTCCGATGATTATGATTTTGTTGAAATTTTTTTAAAAGTAGTTTTTCAATTTATAATATGAGCAGACGGATGCTTCTAATTCATTAGGCAAAGGGTTATTCAATTGGAAGATACAGTAAAACCTGTTTTGAGAGGCCACTGTTGTGAGAGACTACCTGTCTTGAGAGACCATGAGGACCATGTCCCATTTGGTTGTTTTACTCTGTAATGGACCTGTCATGAGAGACCACCTGTTTTGAGAGACCACTTTTGCCTGGCAAAAAGGGTGGTCTCTCAAGACAGGTTCTACTGTATATAATATCTTAAGTGGGCTCCACTGTATTGAGTACGTACTGTAGCTTCTCACTGTGGTGTTTTGTGTTTTGATTTAACGACACTTTCAACAGCCAGTGTCACCTCTCGTGTCAAAACAGTTTTGTGGATGGAGGAAGCCTGAGTACCCAGAGAGAACCACCGAGCAGCAGCGAGCAACTGTCCAACTCCCTTTACTCAACTCAATAGGGATTAGCAATGGTTGAAGACATTAGTGTGCTATCGATGTGATACACAGCTCCACTATGCCCCCACATGGGCAGTCAAGATTAAGAGATAAAATGCAGTTTCCCCTGGCGGGGATCGAACTGTGAACCTTTCAGTTTGAAGTCAATGCCAAAACCACTGAGTCACCGAGCGCATATGCAGGCAGCCAACAATAATGTAGAAACACTGTTAAGTCATCTGCAGCTGTTTACATTACATACAGTAGTTATTAACATAAAATTAATTTGTGGTTTAAGAGTTAAATAGGATTTCCACAGCAGTTGAAAATCATAGAATTGAAAAACTATTTTTCATTGTCTAGAAAATCATTGATTCCTGGATTATTTATCTCGTATGATTCAGAAAACTGCTTTCTGGAAACTTATAATACCAGTTCTGTCAAAAATTGAGATAAATGTTTTTCTGATTCTTTTTCTTTTCTTTTTATGTTTTTTACTTGCAAAAGTGCATTGATTTTCAAAAAATTGTCAAGGCCTAAAAAATAACAAATCTGTTTCTCAGGCCTTCCCATATGGTCTTTTCGGCTGCCGCATGCTCTCTTTTTATAGCCAATGTAAACTTAAATAGAATAAAAATTAAATGGTGTATGTCTGATATTTTACCCAATTTAAAAAATTGATAAATTTGTCCCTTGAGTGCAAAAAGGCTTTGCAATGCCTTAGCATTGCAAAGCCTTCTTGCTCTCAAGGGACAAAATACACCACCACCCATGCTATTCCAGAGGTTATGAGGCCTAAAACATAAACCAAGAACATGAACTTTTGATGACAAAGAAATAATTACAGAAATAAAAAATAAAATGAAAAACCGCTCGCCCGCATGCAATTTTACAAATAATGGCCTGAGAAACAGAAGACCTACTTTAAGGGGCCCAATGTAACCAACTTAAGTGCTTTAGTGTCAACTCTGAGGATCTTCTGTTATGCAATGCATTGTGGGAAATTGGTCAAAAAATACTTTTCATCACTTTTCAGGGCAGAAATATGATTAACTCTTAACATGCTGAGTATTTTTAAGATATTTTTAATTAAATCTAGTCATGACTGCTTTATAGCAGCCAATGCCAGCCATGACTAGATTTGATGAAAAAATCCATCCAGATTTATTACAAGAAATCTTAAGTGAAAGAATCCACTCTAGTGGAAAAAATTTGATTAACCCTTTACCCAACGAATCGGCCACATCAGCCCGCGTAATATGAAAATTCAGCAGTCGAAAAAATATTATTTTTCAAATAATTTCACCAAAACCATATCATGTGACCCCTTGTTGGAACGAGCTCGTCGAGCTCGTTCCAACGAGGGGTCACATGACATGGTTTTGTTGAAATTTGTTGAAAAATTTGAAAAAATGATATTTAAAATAATAAATTTTGATATCGTCTGTGTTGTGAAAAGGGTTAAATGTGGCAAAATTATACTTATTAAGTGACAAGAGTGACAAGAGAAAATGTGCTAGGCAGGAATATCCGCCAGCAGCATGCAAGGAGTTAACCAGTGATAGAGGGTATTAGAATCAGTACTGTTTGTGACGTCATTGGATTTTTTTTTAAAAAGTTGTTTCTGTTGGTGTGATATATTTTGTGATCAAATAATATCTGAAGCTTAGGGCTTGATAATAACATTCCCTGTAGGAACTCCAGAAAGTGGATCAGTGCATCTTCTTACTGAGGCAAACAAGTTGTGTTTTACTGGTAAAATAGGAGCCAGTAACCAATTCCTGGGATGGATGTCCTCTGAAGTAGGCAGCATAGGTATAAATCGATAGGCTAAACTCAACTTCATACTTGCTGTCATTATATAGCCATAGTTGCTGATAGTGAAAACCAATAAATAAATAATAAATGGCACTGACTGCAAAAGTGTTAGATTTTAAAATGTTATGTTGCTGATGTGGTGTATATGAAGACCTAACAATATCCGAAGCTTACACCGTAGGAACCCCAGGAAGTTTAGCAGTGCTTTTTACTGTGGTAAATAACCTCTGCCTTACTGGTAAAATAGGATCCAGTCTCCAATGCTTGGGGTTGAAGTCCTCTAAAATGCGCAACATGGGTTTATACTATGGTTACTTATTTTATTATATATAAAAAGCCTATGACATAAATTTTATGACATGAATGGGATTTCAACAGGTAAAATTTACACCTACAGTGGAACTACATCCAAGTTGACCTTTGGTGACCTAGCCTTAAATGCAAACTTGTCTAAATTTATCACTTGTCGCCTTGGGAAGAGTGAAATGAAACTGGTAATTATTTATTACATTTTTAAATAACATGACCTCATTATTATAAAAATTAACAAACATACGTTGTTTCATGTTAACACTTTACCTAACATGAAAAGCAGACGACACTTGCAAAAAAAATTCTTGAATAACTATTTTTTTAAATTTTTTGTCTCAAAAACATAGGTTATGATCCCTTATTGGAACGAGCTCGACGAGCTCGTTCCAATGAGGGGTCATAACCTATGTTTTTGAGACAAAAAATGAAAAAATAATTAAAATTAATACGCGATTTTTGAGAATATCGCTGCCCGGTTTTGGCCATTACGTTGGGTAAAGGGTTAATAAAGCATCCATAACTCGAAATAGTATGTTATTATGTTATTAAAATGAAAAAGGCCCCATAATTTGCGTATTTTTATTTCTATTTCGTTGCCAGCGAAAGTACAGCCCACCGGTGCTTATGTAAACAAAAGCAGATTTGCACATGTGAATATTGATTTATTTAACATTTAAACTCATATTAATCTGACGATCATGGTATAAATAAAATATACCCCAAGTAGCTTGGTGTACCAGATATTCACCACTCATGGTGAAGTGGTGTTAACCGCTTTTCAAGGACTCGCAGTTAACACCACTTTATCACCCGTGGTGAACATTTGGTACACCAAGCTACTATGGGCATATTCTATATATAAAAGATTGACTAAATTTGACTTCATCTCCATGTTGTGGTCACAATTATAGCCATTGTGCAGAAGTATGTGTCCTTAAACACCATTAAATAAATAGTCAGAAGCTTAACCCTCAAAGGCCTAATTCTGATTTTGATTAGTTTTTACTGCAGCAAAACAGGTGCCCTAGCATGCTGTCTTTTGGTAGATTTCCAAGTGTACATTCTAAGCAACTTGGCACTTATTCCTTGGCAAATGTTGGATGACTATATAGGCCTGGAAACAGCTGCAAAGCCATAGAATGTAGACTTCCATGGTATGGCATATATGAATAGAAATCTCCAGCCCTTTAACAGTAAAAGCTAGATAATGACATATAGGCTTCATAAAACTGTGCCCCAGCAGGCTTCCTTGTGCTCCTTCCAGCCCCAGTAGGCATTGATGATGGGTGGACTCATAATGGTAGAATGTGGTAACGAGTTCTCGTGAGATCACCGAAGTTAAGCAACGTCAATCCCAATTAGTCCTTGGATGGGTGATAGTCTGAGCGATCGATTCGGACTCCCTCATTGTGTTCTTGGACAAGGCATGTAACTCCAATTGTCCTCCTGGGGGAATGGTGATGCCATGTACTAAGGCGTACTGCATGTCGATAATGCACGTGTCTTGAACCAATGTAACCCTGCCTGTGCTGGGGTGGTGAGTTACAATGTTGGAGAACTGGCAGCTGCTCATCATTGCTCGGTGGTTCTCTCCGGGTACTCCAGCTTCCTCCACCCATAAAACTGTCACCGACAAGATATGATCTTGGCCATTAAATGTGTCAGTAAACCTTAATAAATAAATAAATAATGGTAGAGTGTAGTCTGCAGCAGTTGTTTATTCAACTAATAGGTAGGCACTTTCCAATAAATTGCAACTTGACAAATCCATACAGATAAAATAATTCTGTTATCAAGACAGTGTGAAGCACATCAACAGAACACAAGCCCATATAATTGCTAATAGTAGCATTTCTGAAAGGAACCCAAATATGGGCTTTCAGCACCCAACCAGTCAACTATATATAATATCTTTTTATTTAATAGATATCCGATTTGTTTGCAGGGTGCGTTATAATATGATCAAATCCTCAAAATTATATTATACCAATTGATATAAATAATTTGTTATGTTATCAGAGTATGAATTTGGGATGAGAGTTTTGTATGAAGTGTTAAGCATTTCATACAACTTCACACTCCCTTCCACATTCATACATCGATAATGCGACAGATAAAATCATTTTAATTCTTATATGAAGCACAATCCAAGAAAAGGAAAAAAATATACCAGTCCTTTTCAGCCATGATTTTTGTGGCTGTTTGTCAGATTAAGACTATTAATTGTGACTCTAGTTCTCATTATGGGGTGCGGTGGCTCAGTTGGTAGAGGTGCAGGTTGCAAGCCGGTAGGTCCTCAGTTCGAATCCCACCTGCGGCAACCGCGTTGTGTCCTTGGGCAAGACACTTCACCCCGATTGCCTACATGGGGGCACGATGACGCTGTGTACTGAGGCATACTGCACGTCGATGGTGCGCATGTCTTCAACCAATCTAACCCTGCCTGTGCTGCGGTGCAGAGTTCAGAGTTACGATGTTGGAGAGCTGACAGCTGCTCGTCGTTGCTCGGTGGTTCTCTCCGGGTACTCCGGCTTCCCCCACCCGTAAAACTGTCACGGTCACGATTAGCCATTGTGCATAAGTATGTGACCTCAAACACCAGTAAATAAATAAATAAATAGTTCTCATTATGCCCTACTGTTGCGGCTTAAAATGACCCTGGCTGTTCATGGTATTATAAAGCCCTGTTAAGGCCCCACAAAGTATGTAGTCTGTTTCTCAGGCCATTTTGTATAAAATTGCACGTGGGCTGGTATTTAATTTTATTTTTTATTTTTGTAATTATTTCTTTGCCATCAAAAGCCCATATTCTTGGTTTATTTTATGTTTTAGGCCTCATAAGGCTAAAAAAAAAATAATGTTTTGATTCTCAGGCCCTCCCTCATTGGATTTGAACCTCCTCGTTAGACATTTTTATTATGTAATGTTTTTTTAAGAATTTGTCAAAACATGGAATGGTCATTTTTTCACATTTCTCGACATATAATTATTTAGCCTGTGTTTGCAGTAAATTGTTTTTTCTTGTTGCAGTTTATGGGAGAGTGCCCAGAGGCACTCTCCCATAAACTGTAACAAGGCAAATTCTGATATACTGGATCATGATTTAATTATTTATTTATTTGCTGGTGTTTAAGGTCATATATTTCTGCACAATGGCTAATAATGGCCACAACACCGATATAAACTCAAGTTTAACCAATCATTTAGAGCCATGTTTCCCATTTTAAAGGACTCCTACCCCCAAGCATTGGTTACTGGGGACTATTCTAATGGATCATAATGTTTGACAGATCTATACCATTAAAAGAACAATAAAATACAAATCCTTTTAGCTATTGTTACGGCAGTTAGTTATAAAAGGTATACTATAATTACACTAAAATACAACCTTTTCTATTTTTCAAGTGGAAAGACAGCAAAAAGATTTACTGAGTATATTCAACCATTTACACGAAAAAAAAAAAATTTTTTAAAAATTTAAAAAAAATAAATAAAAATTAAATCCTCCCTCCCTCACTGATTTGAAAAAAAAATTGCCTGAGAATCAGTTTTTTTTTTTTATTTGGCCTAATCTACAGAATAGCATGGATTTCATCCCTTGATTACAAGAAGGCTTTGCAATGCTGAAGTATTGCAAAGCCTTGTTGCACTCAAGGGACAAATTTATAAATTTTATTAACTTGGGTAAAAATAACAGACGTGAACCATTTAATTGTTATTTTTACTAAGTTTGCATTAGTTATAAAAAGAGAGCCTGCAGCAGCCAAAATGATCATGGAGGAGGGCCTGAGAAACAGATTTTTAACTTTTTTAAGCCTAACAAACAATCCTATCCTTCTGTAATATTTCAAGTCTAAAGCCAGACAGGGGCATACAGTCTGAATGAATAACTGTTCTTTGAAGTTTTTATGCAATTTGTTCTATATGAAAGCTTCCAATGCAAAAATATGTTTTTCTGTTTACACAAGCTCACTCAAAGTATAAGACTTGAGGGCAATCATTTGAGATACAAGACCACTGAAGGGATAAAAGCAGTTGGGTGAACTTGATTCATTGTTTCCACAATGTGTATCAATATTTGATATAAAACCTTAATCAGTCAGACAATCAATATGAGTGCATTGTATAGATGAATTGTGTTCAATCTTTTCTTCTGATTTTGGTTTTATGAAAATCGGTTTAGATATACTGGTCTTCAAGTGGACATATATTTTCTATGAAATATTCAACTCTTACTCAGACATGGGTTAGGTTACAGTGAATCTTCCGCGCGGAACCCCGGGTAGTGAAGCAGTGCCTGTTCACTGTGGTTAACAGGCTCTGTTTTACTGGTAAAATAGAACCCCGTCACCAATGCTTGGGAGGTGCAAACCCTCTCTAAAATGGGCAACATACATGGCTTATTAACTCTCACCACTGGTCTTGAGTTGATACTCATGTTGTGGTCATGATTAGCCATTGTGCAAAATATGTGACCTTAACCTTCTTCACTCTGATGACAAAATATCAAAATTTCAACCACAGATTTTCCCATCATGCAACTGGATATATAACCAGTTTAGTCTTGTTTGACAGAGCTCATAGAGCTCTGTCAAACAAGACTGAATTGGTTAATTTCGAGTTGCATTATGGGAAAAATGTAATGTTTGAAATTAATCTATTTCGACATCAGTGTGCAGAGGGTTAAACACCAATAAATAATAATAATAAAGTGAATCCACCAATTCAATTTGAATTTCGATTTTGTTTAATTGTCCAATTCTATTTGATTCGACTTTCAAATACCTAACTGCCGAATATTGGAGTCGAATATATCCTGATGACGATCGCGGAACCTTATGTCCCTTATTTCTTATCAACCTACTCACAATTGTTTACTACAGGCTTGCACTACAGTGGAAGTCCCTAACTCGGATAAAATACTCTCTATTTTTGTCTTTCCCAAGCAAGTTGGGAAAGAAAAGTGGTGCAAAAGCACCAATAAAAATAAGCCAAAACTGGGTCGAGTGCAACCGGCGCAGACCCAGTACGGGACGCTCTCTCCCAAGTACAACTCCACGACTTCCGTTGCCAGTGCGCATACCGTCTCTAAAGACTCATTCTTTTTAAAATCCGCTTCGTGTCGAGATGTTTTTGCACGCTTATCAGTGTTCCACCAACTCGATGTTTGATGTTTCCTGATTCATTATACCGCAGTGTATCCTTTGTATTCTCAGGAACAGTGTTTTATATTCTCTTTTTTCTATTATATGTCCATCATGTATATTTATTTGCTCTCTCTCGAGTCGCGCGCGAATTTCGCGGGCCACGCGGTTCGGACTTAGATTATTTCACAATTATTGTTAATGCTTTTTTTGCAAAATTTTTTAATTGTGTTAGAGTTAGGTGTCAGCGGGGTACCACTCCTACAGTGTTTCTTCTTTCTGTTGAGAGTAGTCTTCCTGTTGGGTGGTTCCCGGTCGGCCGTCTGGGGTCTTTGTTTCTGTCACCTTTCTCTCTTTGGGGGTGTTCTGTTTTCTGATCTCACCTTCTCTGCTCCTCTCACCTCTTTCATGCCTAGGACAATTCCTTGTGGGCAGTGTCTGCTGCCTAAGCATGTGGACGATGTACATTCGTCGTGTTCCTCCTGTAATGGGTGTTCGGCCGAGCGGCCGTGTGGTGTCTGTGGAACATGGTCTTCCACCTTTTGGGCGTCTGTAAATCGTGTCGTTCGTTCTCGTGGCCGTGCCTCCCCCTCCCGCGGGAAAGGGGAACGTGGTCGTTCGGGGCCTCCCGAACCGACTCTGTCTGGTGAGAGTTATTCCTCCTCCGTGGGGGATGTGCAGTCTTTTCCTGTGGTGGATACTGCGGGAGCCGTTGAGTGTTCTGGTGTAGAGATGCCTGGTTCCGGGACTACGGTCCCCCTCCAGTCGACATCTGAGGCTGTCACTAGGGTTGTGACTCCTCCTTCGGAGCCGAGCCGGTGTGCTCTCTCCATTATTTCACCAGCCTCAACGACTCTCGACGTATCTACTACTGCTGCTGGTCCGTCTGCTTCGTTGTCTGTTTCAGCCGGCCTCGGCTTTTCGCTGCAGGGGACTGCAGAACTGTCCGATACTGTAGACGTGGGATATCGGCCCCAGCCTTCCCTGACTTCCACTCGGCGAAGTCGGAAGGGGCTGCCGGCCGAGCCCATCGCTGTGGTCTCGTCGCCGTCGAGTACCACAGTTGTGTCTTTGGATTCGGATGTTCATAGTGGAAACACTATGAACTCCGGGGCGTTTCCGTCCGCTCACTCTGGTCACACGGCCAGTTTTGGGGGACCAACGCCTTTTGTGCAGCCTGGACCTTCTGCCCCGCAGAGGTCCGCGGTGACTCTCATGAGTTCTCGCAATATTGATCCTCGGGGTGCATCGTACCCCTATACACGTCTGCCTTCAGATGTTTCGGCTGCCGCCCGTCGTCCCGCGTCGGGTGTTTTGGAGGATCGTGACCCTTCGCTGGTTAAGAGGGTCAGAGGTGAAGCCACTTTGCCGGTTCGCTCCCCTGTCGAACCGGTCGGTACAGGCAGTGAGCTTAGGGAGGCCCTCTCCTTACTCACTCAGGTTCTCTCAAAGAGCCTTCCTGTTGCTTCCAGCGAGGCTATGGGTGGTTTCCAGGCGCCTCCTATGGCGCCGCCTCCCGGGATTGGAAACAGGCCGGTTTCCGATTCCTCTGGTGTCCCGACACCATGGGAGGCGTCGGCTGGTTTGCCCACGATGGGCTAAGTGTCTTCCGACTCTGGGGAGGAGTCCGACATGCTTGAGGTCGAGGGCCAGCAGTCTTCGGACTTGGGGGCGGCTCTTGACTTTGTGTTTGGGTTTCTGCCTGAGCTCAAACCTGCTAACCAGCCGACAGTGTCAGCCTGGCCGCGATCTTCGGTCGCGCGCCAACAGCCTATGGAGCAACCTGCTTCTGGGCGCCTTCGACCGTGCCAGTCGGTACAGGTGGTTGAAGCTTTTTCAGCATTGGATGCCAAGCTGAATTCCAAGGCTTTGAAGACTTCGTTCTTCACCAGGGTTGACACCTTTTTGCCTCCTGTGCGTTATCGTTCCTACGATTCCGCCAATCCGTCAGTCTGCCAGACTTTGACGGTTCTGGATCAGGACTCCACTTCCCTCGGGCTTTCCAAGCCCAAGTCTGCCGTCATTCCAATGACGACTCTGGAGTCCACGTTGGGCTTATCTAGAGAGATGCTTGGCATGCTTTCTCTCTCAGATCACGTCGTCTCAGCTTTGGCTGCTTATCTGCCTCCAGATAAGTTTGACGAGGTACAGGCTCCTTTGCGTGTGCTGTCCAAGGCGCTTATGCACCTTACTCACACGCATGCCTGTAACACGGCCAATTTGGAATTAGTTCGAAGGGACGCTGTGCTGGACACAGGACGATCCCTTCCCGAGGAGCAGCGTGCTACTCTTCGATCTGCTTCTTTGGCAGGTCCGCAACTTTTCCATGGCTCCGTGTCGACGGTCCGGGATGACGTCCTACGTCATTCCAAAGATCAGCTGCTGTTTCGTCAGCTTGATCAGCCTTCTCGGGGAGGCAAGGGCCGTTCCAAGCCTAACAAGTACCCTTCTGCTTCCTCTGTGAAGCAAAAGGCTGGTCCTTCTGCCGCCTCCTCTGCTTCTTACTCACGGGGTAAAGGTAGGGGTCGGCAGAATCGAGGGAAGTCTCAGGATTCTTCATTTAGCAGAGGAGGTGGTTTCTCCTCTCGCGGGCATCGTCGGGGCTCGAAATGAAGGTCCTCACCTCGACTCGTCCCAGGTTGGAGGAAGGATAGCAGAGTTTGCAGACCATTGGACCACCATCACATCCGATCCATGGGTGTTAGATGTTGTTCGGTCCGGGCTGCGCATATCCTTCCGACGGCACCCCACTCTGTCAAGGGTGCCTCTTCCAACCACAGTTCCTTCAGACGTTTTACGTCGGGAACTTTTGTCCACGGAGATTGCCAATCTCCTGGCAAAGGGGGCGATCGAGGTCGTCAAGAACGTTCAGTCAGTGGGTTTCTATTCCCGCCTGTTCTTGGTGCCGAAGAAGGACGGCCTACTCCGACCGGTTATCGATCTGAGCATCCTGAACCAGTCTATCATTGCTCCCAAGTTCAGCATGGAGACTTTCAGGTCGGTCCGCCATTCAATTCACCAGGGAGATTTCGCCGCCAGCATCGACCTGCGAGACGCTTACTTCCACGTTCCGATGCATCGGGCGTCACGGAAGTATCTCAGGTTCGCTTTTCTGGGGCGAGTTTACCAGTTCAAGGCCATGCCTTTCGGCCTCAACCTGGCTCCTTGGGCGTTCACCAGACTGATGTCGCATGTGATAGCGTTCCATCGCACACAGTCCAGGGTGACTACTTCGGCATATCTGGACGATATCCTCCAGAGGCATTCCAATGCTGCCTTACTGGAATCGGATGTCGCCACTCTGTTGAGCTTGCTCACGTCGCTAGGATTCAGAGTCAACGAGGAGAAGTCGGACCTGGTCCCTTCTCAGTCGTTTTGTCATCTGGGGATGTCTTTCCAAACCAAATTCAATTTGGTGGCTGTTCCCCAGGCCAAGGCTGTGATTCTCTCAGCTTTTGCTCTGACTCTGTCCCAGTCCAGGTCCGCGACCGCTCGGAGTTTTCTCCGGCTGATCGGTCTCTGCGGTTCGGTGACGGATCTCATTCCTCTAGGTCGGCTGCGTGTCAGACCTCTCCAACACTTTCTGCTCAGTCGTTGGAGACCGAATGTAGATTCTCTGGATCAGGTGCTTCCGTTTCCGGACTCTCTGTATCCTCACCTTCTTCCCTGGACGGATGTTCAGTGGATTACGCAGGGTGTTCCGCTGGACTTACCCACGTCCGATCGCGTCCTGACGGCAGATGCCAGCGATCTCGGATGGGGTGCGACGTTGGATCCTCTCGGTCTTTCCCTACACGGGATGTGGGACCAGGATCAAGCAGCTCTACACATCAACCAGAAGGAGCTTCTTGCTCTTCTTCTGAGCTTCAGGCAGTGGATCCCTCACTTGTCGAATCGCCAGGTCCTTCTACTATCCGACAATTCGACAGTGGTTGCTTACATTCGGAACCAGGGCGGCACGCACTCGCTTCCGATGTACGAGTTAGCTCGGGATCTTTTACTGCTCGCTCAGGAGGTTCACGCCGGGGTGGTTGTTCGTCACATTCCCGGTCGTCTGAACGTCCTAGCCGACTCCCTGTCCCGACAGGGCAGGGTTATTTCCACCGAGTGGATGCTTCACAGGGCAGTGTTCCAGTCGCTTTGCGATCTCTGGGGACGTCCCCACATCGATCTCTTTGCGACTCGTTGGAACCATCAGGTGGACACTTTCGTGTCCCCGTGTCCAGATCCTCTGGCTTTTGCCGTGGACGCTCTGTCACTCGATTGGAACGGTCTAGTCGGCTACGCCTTCCCGCCGGTTCCGATTCTTCCTCAGGTTCTCGCCAAAATTCGAACCTGCAGTTGTCGAATCATTCTGATCGCTCCCCTGTCGCCTCAGCGGGTGTGGATCAATCAGCTCCGCTCGCTGATGGCGGCGGTTCCGGCACGTCTCCCGCTACGTCGCGACCTTCTTTGTCAAGGTCGCCCGAGGAGGTTTCACGTCGACCCGACTTCATTGTGCCTTCACGCATATCTTTTGTCAGGTCCTGTCTCCTCCGTAGAGGTTTTTCGAGACGAGCAGTGGAGTGCATTTCTTCTTCAAGGAGGCACTCCACTGGTTTAGCTTATGCAGCTAAATGGAAGGTCTTCTGTCGATGGTGTGCTGATCACTCTGTTGATTATGCCAATCCTTCGATTTCACAGATTGCGGAGTTTCTGGTATATCTGTTTGATTCTCGGGGTCTCCAGCCTGTTACCATCAAGGGTTACAGGTCTATGCTTTCAGAGACTTTTTCTTATGTGGGGAAGCGTCGTATCGGCACTAATCCTTACCTCTCCAAGCTTGTTCGGCACTTTTCTTTGAAAAGGCCTCGGACTTTGCAGCTTACTCCACGATGGAATCTTTCGTGGGTGCTGCTTTGCTTGGGGGGGGGGCGCCGTTCAAACCTTTATCCCAGGTGGATATGCAATTTCTCACATACAAGACGGCTTTTCTGATGGCATTTGCTTCGGCCAGACGGGTTAGTGAGCTTCACGCCCTCTCGGTTGACCCGGCCTTTTTTAGGAGTTCTCCCAACAGTGTTACTTTTACCACTGATTGCTCCTTTTTGGCTAAGAATCAGTTACCAGATACTACTCCTCCTCCTATCTGTATCAGGGCTCTTCCCTCTGTTGAGGGTACTCGCCCTTTGCTCTGTCCGGTCCGTGCTATTCGCATTTATCTTGATCGGACACGCTTCATACGGAAGGGCAGAAAACGGTTTTTTCTGTCTCTCATTCCGGGTCGACAGAAGATCTCTCCTCAATCCATTTCTCGATGGATTTGTCTTGCTATTCGTACGGCTTATAGTCGTTTAGCAGCTGGCGATTGTATTACCAATCGTATTTCTGCCCACGAGGTGCGGGCACTGTCTACCTCTTGGGCTTATTCTAACTCCGTCAAGTTGTCGGATGTTATGCAGGCAGCCTACTGGAGAAATGCTTCTACTTTCTCCACCTTTTATTTGCGCCAGTTGCAGGAGCAGTCGGAGGACCTTTTTGCCTTGGGTCCTCTTTCTTCTGCTCAGGCTGTTGTCTGCCATAGCCATTAGGCTTCTTGAAGGTCAGTTTCAGCCTTGTGCTGTTACTGCCCCTTTTTTCTGTCTGTGTGTCACACAGGCTCATATGTCTCTTTTCATTGTCCTTTACCAATGATTGCGACATTATGGTTGATAAGCCTCGGGACCTCTTCCTTCTGCTTCACGGTTCCAGTGCACTAGGGTTATGTGGGGGTTGGTTATGCGATTCCCTCCAGCCTTTTGTCTATTCAGCCTGTAGTAAACAATTGTGAGTAGGTTGATAAGAAATCTAAATTTTATAGTAAATTTCCTTTCTTATTATACCTACCACAATTGTTTACATGGAGGCCCTCCCGTCTTCTTTACGGGTAAAGAATCTTTCCTCCCCGCTGATCACATAACTCTAACGTTTACGGATTCAAAAAGAATGAGTCTTTAGAGACGGTATGCGCACTGGCAACGGAAGTCGTGGAGTTGTACTTGGGAGAGAGCGTCCCGTACTGGGTCTGCGCCGGTTGCACTCGACCCAGTTTTGGCTTATTTTTATTGGTGCTTTTGCACCACTTTTCTTTCCCAACTTGCTTGGGAAAGACAAAAATAGAGAGTATTTTATCCGAGTTAGGGACTTCCACTGTAGTGCAAGCCTGTAGTAAACAATTGTGGTAGGTATAATAAGAAAGGAAATTTACTATAAAATTTAGATTTTCGCATATATCATTATATGTGGCCATTATTTCATGCCATTTATATTAATCCTTTATCTAACACGAAAGCTTACAACACTTGGAAACAAAATTCTTGTATAACTAATTATATCTCCACTTTCGAAGAAAATGGGGGTATACTGGATTACATGCGTCCGTCCGTCCGTCCGTGTGTGAGTCCGTCCAAGAATATTCATAACTTAAGTAAATTATTATTTTTTATAATATTTGTTGGTCATAGGTATGCCCACACTAGTTATTTTTTTTTTATTATTTTTTTTTTTTATTACTTGTTCACTAAGAAATTGTGTACGTCCGAGCCAAATTTTGTCTGTTCAGCCTGTATCTCGGGTATCGAATGTTCTATTGCAATGAAATTTGCCATGAACACTGCTTATGGTATAGGCTTTAAAAAAAGGATTCAACAATATTTCTCACATTCTCCTTTTGAGAGTCATCCCTCTTTTTTGACTTAGAAATTGTAATAAATAGACATTATTTGTCTGTTCAGTCTGTATCTGGGGTATGGGTTATCAGATTTCAGTGAAATATGGCATGCAGTTTGCCTATGACAAAGGCTTCTGCCTCATTACATAAAACTTCCAAACACCAAACAATTTACCATACCTTTTGACTTAGAAATTGTTGGAAATTGTTGAAAACTTTTGAAGAAAATGGGGGGGGGGGGGGGGGAGGACATACTGGATTGGGATTATCGGATTTCAGTGAAATATGGAATGCAGTTTGCCTATGAGAAAGGCTTCTGCCTCATTGCATAAAACTTCCAAACACCAAACAATTTACCATATCTTTTGACTTAGAAATTATTGAAAACTTTCGAAGAAAATGGAAGGGTGGGGGGGGGGGGGGGGGGTACTGGATTGCGTCCGTCCATCAGTACGGACGAGAATATTCATAAATAATATTTGTAGGTATGCCCACACAAGGCGGTACACCACGTGGGGGTATGCGTCGGACGAAAGTCAAGCTCTTGTTTTTGTCATTTTTTGCTTCCAAAACATAGCTTATGACTCCTCGTTCAAATAGAGTGGTCATAAGCTTTGTTTTTAAGACAAAAAATGAAAGAAATAATAAAAATTGAATGGTGATTTTTGTGAATAGAGCTTGCCGGTTTTGGCCTTATGTTGGGTAAAGGGTTAATATGAACAATATTATGGCTAAGTGGACAGTCAGAGCTGCCTGATCAGACCATTTCATTGGTTAGTTGTTAGACTGTTCTCTGTTGATACTCTTCTGTAGAAACATTTTTTTTTAAATGATGCTTGTTTTTAGGAGTCTGGGGTGAGAATCCTCCCAGAGCCTACAGTTAAAACTAGAAGTCCTGTCCTGAATTGCGCACAAATAGCACGTCGATTTGCGCGTTAATCTACGCGTTATGACGATGGAAAGGCTGTCAAATTCTGCACATACGGCCTGTGCACAAGCAAAGTGCCATTGGCTGAAACTTTGCTTGTGTTTGCTATGGATAACAAGAAGAACCTGCCATGCTTTTGGTGTCATTCGATATAGCAATTGCGCGCAATTCCTACGCGCAATTAAGCCTAGATAAGCGCACTGTTCGTGACAGGACTTCTAGTTTTAACTGTACACACATACCAATTAGTGCAATCTTCAGGTAAAATTTTCTGAAAGATGCTGGACGGTTTGAGATTTGTATTTTAAACAATGAACAATTTTGCATTCATCTGACTGTTCTGACATGAGGGGTGTGTGGCGGTTATTTTTATTATGCCCCGACCCTCTTGGGGGCATTATGTTTTCATCATGTCCATCCATCCACCCACCCATCATTCGTCGTCCGTCTGTCAACTTTGGGTTTCCATCCAATAATGGAAGAACCGCTTATTTGAGCTTATCGTAATTTTTGGGGTTACTTGTGGATGACTAGACAATGCTTCCTTTTCATTTTGGTCCAGCTAGCCATTTCAGTATGGCTGCCACGGTGGCTGTATTGAATTTGTTTTCCATCCAATAACTGATGAATGCCGACTCAAATCATTTTTTTCTTTTTAATTATGCATTGTTGGTGTCTAGAGGAAGCTTCCTTTCAAATTTATCTGTGCTTTTCATGAAAATAAATCACCATTCAAGGTTTATTATGTTTCATTTTTGCCCCCAAACATATCACATGACTCCCCACCCTCCCTCATTCAAATGAGTTCATTGAGCTTGTTCCATTCATGGGTCAATCACAAAATGAAAGTTTTTAGTTTTCAGGAATGTTGTTTTTATGTGTCATCTGCTGTTCAGGTTGGGTAAAGGGTTAACCCAGCATATGATAATTTATTATTTTAATTATTTTTTAAGTTTTTCCATAAATTTCAACAAATTCATATCATGTGACCTCTCATTGGAACAAGCTCAATGAGCTTGTTCCAATGATATGGTTTTGTTAAAATTCTCTTGAAAAAAGCTTTTTCCAACTGCTTAGTTGGGAGCGTGGCGGCTCAGTGGTAGACTGTTGGACTTGTATGCTAAAGGTTTCGAGTTCGATCCCCATCCATGACGACCCACGTTGTGTCCTTGGGCAAGGCACTTTATACCGATTGCCTACATGATGGCATGATGATGCTGTGTACTAAGGCGTACTGCACGTCAGTGGTGCACATGTCTTCAACCCTGCTTGAGTGGAGCTTGAATAGAGAATGTTGAGCTGACAGTTGCTCATCGATGCTTGGTGGTTCTCTCCAGGTACTCCGGCTTCCTCCACCCATAAAACTGTCACAGTCATGATTAGCCATTGTGCATAAGTATGTGACCTTAACCCTTTACCCAACGAATCACCCGCATTCGCGTGCGTAATATGTAATTCTGCAGCTGAAAAAAATTTATTTTTTGAAAATCTTCAACAAAACCATATCATGTGACCCCTCTTTGGAACTAGCTCGTTGAGCTCGTTCCAAAGAGGGGTCACATGATATGGTTTTGTTGAAATTTTTTGAAAAAAATTAAAAAATGATATTTAAAATAATAAATTTTGAAATCGTCTGCGTTGGGTAAAGGGTTAAACACCAATAAATAAATAAATAAATACAACTGCTTAGTTTGTAAATTATACAGGTGGATGCTTCACTTCGTTACATAAAGGTTAAGTTTATCTCTTAACCTGCTGAGTTGGGGACACGGTGGCTCAGTTGGTAGAGGTGCTGGCTGCAAGCCGAGAGATCCTCGGTTCGAATCCCACCTGCGGCAACCGCGTTGTGTCCTTGGGCAAGACACTTCACCCCCATTGCCCATGTGGGAGCACGATGACGCCGTGTACTAAGGCGTACTGCATGTCGATGGTACGCATGTCTTCAACCAATCTAACCCTGCCTGTGCTGCAGTGCGGAGTTACGATGTTGGGGAGCTGGCAGCTGCCCGTCGTTGCTCAGTGGTTCTCTCCGGGTACTCCGGCTTCCTCCACCCGTAAAACTGTCACGGTCATGATTAGCCATTGTGCATAAATATGTGACCTTAAACATCAATAAATAAATAAATGACTAGATTTGATGAAAAAATAATCTAAATATAACACAAGCATCCATTGGTGAAAAATTCCATTAAAACTTACAGGGTGAAAATATGATTAAATGTGCCCAAATTATACTCATTTCAATGACAAGAAAAACCCTGTGCTGAGCAGGAATATCCGCCAGTAGCATGCTATGAGTTATTGATGAAGTTGCTGTTATTTTTTGCAGAATTTCCAAGCTTATCACCTCTCAATGGGAACATGGTGGCTCTGTGGTTATCACATTGGACTTCAAACCAAAAAGGTTCACGGCAAGACACTTCACCCCCATTGCCCACGTGGGGGAACGGTGACGCTGTGTACTAAGGCGTACTGCACATCGATGGTGCACCTGTCTTCAACCAATGCTAACCCTGCTTGTGTGGAGTTGGTATGTTGGGGAGCTGACAGTTGCTTGCCATTGCTTGGTGGTTCTCTCTGGGTACTCCGGCTTCCTCCACCCGTAAAACTGTCACGGTCATGGTTAGCCATTGTGCAGAAATCTGTGACCTTAAACACCAATAAATAAATAAAAGGTTCACGGTTTGATCCCCACCAGGGGTAACGGCATTGTTTCTTTTGTGTGGAGTTAGTATGTTGGGGAGAGAGTCTGATAGTTACTTGCTGGTTCTCTATGGGTACTCCATCTTCCTCCACCTGTAAAACTGTCTGACATGAGCTGATCCTGGCTGTCAAAATTGTCATTAACTGGTTGAGTGCTAGAAGCCACTATCATGGCTCTACTGAAAAGTGCTGAAAGCCACTTTAGTGTCTTTACACTGTGCGCATTAGCTTGTCATTTGTGCAGCAGTGGATAAAAAAATATTCATATAAAACTGTTTTGTTACAATTTATTGGAGAGTGCCAACAGGCACTCTCCAATAAATTGTAACAAAACAATTATTGATGAACAAAATCTTGTTAAACTAAGACTCCTCTTGCTGGGAGTACTGTATCTTTGAAAAAAATACTCATGTTACAAATCACCTTTGAAAAATAATTTAGCACTCTACCAGTTAAATGCCAATAAAAAATCACTTCTCAGTGGAATGAACTCCTTCCAATGAAGAGACATGTACAGGTAAGAGAATAGGGGGAGTGCAGTGGCTCAGTGGTTACAGCATTGGACTTCAAAACAAAAAGTCCATTGTTTGATCCCTGCCAGGAGCAACTGAATTGTGTCCTTGGTCAAGGTACTTAATCCTGATTTCCCACATGGGGGCACAGTTCCACTGAGTACTAAGGCATACTGTATGTCGATGGTGCACTTGTCTTCAACCAGTGCAAATGCTGCTTGTGTGGGGATTAGTATGTTGGAGAGTCTGACAGTTGCTCGCCGTTGCTTGGTGTTCTCTCCGATTACTTCCTCCACCCATAAAACTGTCTGACACAAGGTGACCCTGGCTACCGAAAGTGTTAAACTCCAATCAATAATTAAATAAATCAATAAATAAATAAATAAATAAAGAGTATAGGAATTTCAAATATTAATTTTTCCCATAATGCTACAAGGAATTTAGTCAGCGCAATCTTATTTGACAGACAGGATTACAAATTCTTAGTTCTGTTATGGGCAAAATTTGAGCTTGAAATTTGTGTATTTTGGTCATTAGAAGTATGGAAGGTTAACTCAGAGCCCAATGGTTTTCAGCGAATTTAATTTTTCTTAAATACTGAAGCAACTAATTTGAGCAAATACAGCAGAGCCCACTTAATTGGATATATCTTAATTGAATAACCTGGTTAACCCTTTACCTAACATGAAAAGCAGACAACACTTGCAAACAAAATATTTGAATAACTAATTTTTTTCATTTTTTTGTCTCAAAAACATTGGTTATGACCCCTCTTTGGAACGAGCTCGATGAGCTTGTTCCAAAGAGGGGGTCATAACCTATATTTTTGAGACAAAAAATATTGAAAATTAATTGCCGATTTTTGTGAATAGCTGGCTGGTTTTGGTCGTTACGTTGGGTAAAGGGTTAATTGAATAAAATTTCCATACAAAACCAATTACCATACCTTCAGTACAAATTTCACCTGTTAATTGCATATATGTTATAGAGTTAACAACTCCTGTTAATTGAAAATGACCAAATTCTCCTTCTTCATTTATTTTATATTAACTTATTGAAGTGTAACAACATTTACGACATCCAGGGTCACCTTGTGTCAGATAGTTTTTTGGGTGGAGGAAGCCTGAGTACCTGGAGAGAACCACTGAACAACACCAAGCAACTGTCAGACTCCCCAATGTACTAAATCCACCCAAGCATGCAGAGACAAGTGCACCATTGACATGCAGTACGCCTTAGTACACAATGCCACAATGCCCCCACGAATGCAATGGGGTGAAGTGTCTTGCCCAAGGACACAATGCGGGATTGGCCGAGAAATAAATCAAACCAAGAATATGAACTTTTGATGGCAAAGTATTAATTACAAAAATAAAAAATAAAATAAAAAATTGTCTGCCCATTTACAATTTTACCAAATATGGCCTGAGAAACAGAAGATCTACTTTGTGAGGCCTTAGCATAACAAATATTTCAGAATCTTTGAAGAAGTCACTAGAAATTAAACAAAGTGGAAAGCAGATAATGTCAGCTGCTATTCTTTTATCTTAATTCGTCTGTCTCATTATAGAGAGATGTAACTGTGAAAGGTTAAATCATATCAGTGTTGTAGAATTGGTAAAAAAAATTCTGATTACTGTTCTTCACTGATAGTAAAATGTTTTCGCCTCCACAATTTTCTTCATTGGACAAGAAGGATAATTGAACAAAAGCAGTTTTTTGACCAACTTTAATTAAAGGATGTCAGTAACACACTCTTCACGATGACTGCTGTTCATGTTATGTAATTGAGTTATAATTAAACATTTTTCACATCAGTTTTCAGTTAATGATAACCCAGTGTGATGTCGAATTTGAGCTTTTCTGAAAATGAACACAAACACACAGGTTAACCCTTTACCCAATGCAGACGATATCAAAATTTATTATTTTGAATATAATTTTTCAACCCTTTTACCAACGCAGACGATATCAACATTTTTATTTTAATATTTTTTAAAATTTAAAAAAAAATTTCAACAAAACCATATCATGTGATCCCCTCATTGGAACGAGCTCAATGAGCTCGTTCCAATGAGGGGGTCAAATGATATGGTTTTGTTGAAATATTTTGAAAAATTAATTTCAACTGCTGAATTTGTAAATTACGTGGGCGGAGGCAGGCGATTCGTTAGGTAAAGAGTTAAATTCTTTCAAAGAATTTCAACGAAACCATATCATGTGACCCCTCATTTGAACGAGCTTGCACATGATATGGTTTGGTTGAAATTTGTTGAAAAAATTGTTTTTCAACTGCTGAATTTGCATATTATGTGTAGGGCTGTCATGAATAATCGATTGCCGATCGGTCACACCAAAATCGATTAGTATCTTTCGTTGTCGAAGAATCGGTAAATTTTGCCCTGTTTTAGACGTTTAATACTTTAAAAAAAAATTTAATGAAAAGAAACTTTTGCTTCTAAAGGTAAAAGGTCAAGAATGTCAACGTTAAACCTCCAGAAGCTGATAGAAGAATTTACCTTTCAGGGAACATTCAAAGCTTTGATGTTCTGAACTTTTGAACTGTCAGTGTAAGGCCACACAAAGTAGATCTTCTGTTTCTCAGGCCATTATTTGTGAAATTCCATGCGGGCGAGCGGTTTTTTATTTTATTTTTTATTTCAGTAATTACTTCTTAACCATCAAAAGTTCATGTTCTTGGTTCAAGTTTTAGGCCTCATAATCTACAGAATAGCATGGGTGGTGGTGTACTATTTCATCCCTTGAGTGCAAGAAGGCTTTGCAATGCTAAAGCATTGCAAAACCTTCTTGCACTCAAGGGACAAATTCATCAATTGTTTTAACTTGGGTAAAATATCAGACATAAACCATTTAATTTTAATTTTTTTAAAGTTTAAATTGGTTATAAAAAGAGAGCATGCGGCAGCCAAAAGGACCATGCGGGAGGGCCTGAGAAACAGATGTTTTATTTTTTTAGGCCTTATCTCTCCAGAAGTATGTGACTTTAAAGATTGTTGGCTAAAGGTTTAAGGTTATTTTCAGCAACTATATCTGCCCATCCATCCTGCCTTTCTCCTTTTTCAGATGATATAATTTGTGGCATACTGTGACTTAATTCATCCACAGCTTTAGATTGTTTTTGATGTTTCTTTGACATTCCTTTTTGGAGTTATTGCTCTTTTCTTATAAGATTTTCAAGAGTTTTACTTTCCAGATGAAAACCTCTGCCATACTTGACATATGGTTCAAGATTTCTCATAATTGATTATGGAATGTTTGGTTCGCAATTCCTTATAAGTAAACCATTTTTATACTCCCGTATGAACAGGGTGTAATATGGTTTGGCAATCTCTTTCCATCTTCGCTTCAATCAAAGTTCTATTGTTCTTTAAAATTATTCTAGAATTTCCAAGATTTTATGTCATGCTGTAAACAAAATTGTAGCAGCCCTTCTATTTCAGAAAAAACGTGTCGGCAAAAAAAATGCCAATGTAAAAATGATGCACCTCGGCAAAAACATAGCTACCTCGGCAATTTTTAAAATGGTGCCAATTACACTTATTTGTTCTAAATTCGCGACTAGTCCCTCGAAAATGGGAACGGAAACAATGTTGAATTTGAAATGAGCAATGACAAGGAGACATAATCTGCATGCATGGGCAGTACCGCAGTGTGGATATAATATCACAGATATCACATAGACACAATGTATTGTAGTTAACAATTACATAGTCTGTTGATAGTTTGTTGTTACATAAAGTTTTGTTTGCATCGAGTAAAGTGATATAATTTACTCACAGAACATTTCATTGAATACAACATGGGATTTTCCAAGTCTTGTGAAGTTACATGTGACGTCAATCATACTAATCTCGAAACAATACCAAATGCATTCGACGATGTCAGTTGGTATGGGTTGGAGGCTAGTCTGTTTAAGTGTTCTGGCGCTGAAAGTTCTATTTTCATTTGGAGAGAGGTGGGGGGGGGGTGGGGGGAATGAAATCACTGGTCACAGGAGTATGAAATTCTCTCAGTATAGCTAAAATTCACTTTCAAACAGTGTTTTTTCTTCGGAAGGGGATCACATTGTTGGGAACGTAAATATAACGTTGAAAGTGAATTTTAGCTATACTGATAGAATTTCAGACTCCTGTGCACTGGTAAAGCCAATTGTATTGATTTATTTGAAGAAGGAAACTCTTTAGTACTTTACATGAAAAATGTGTTTTATTTTCTTCAATAAACGAAACATGTATCCTCCAATTGTAAATGACAAAAACTGCTGAATTAATAAAATGCACTCAATACCATGACTAATAGCTGGAATCCTGCATTGAGAATGAGAGCTATGCCCAACAATCGTGACGACTGACAGACTCCCGCAGCTAAAACTAAAAAGGATATATTATGTCAAGTCTCTGGTTCTCAGACCTGTAGCATGGGTCGCATTTCACAACATTTTATATACTGAACTTACAGTGAAGTGCCAGCATCGACAAGTTGAGGTTTACAGGACACTGCAGTTCTGTGAAAACTCAACTTGATATTGGCAAGGTAATCAGTCGGATTCACTTTCACTACTAGTATCACTACAACTGTCAGTCTCCAGTTCCGATTCACAGTCACCAACGGTATAATCTGAATCATCGTCAGAATTTGATTGTGAGCTTGTGCCAACATTGACAGGCATTTCTTCATCACCAGGAGAGGAACATGTAGCGTCAGCGGTCAGATTTTTTGGGAGAAAAAGACAGCTTGTCTTCCGGCATTTACCTCCCTGTATTGACATATGGCTTTTTCTTTTATAAGACTTATAGCCATCTGGGCGTGGTGGCACTTTCTGGACATTTCCATCTGGATAGTATCCCAAAAACTTATCATCTACTTTATTGTACATTTGGGGATTGAACCCATCAAAGTCATTAGAGCATAGCACCAGCATATGCTCAATATTTTGATTATTCAAGGAAAGACGCTCTTTTGACAAAATATGTGCAAAGGAGCTAAAAACTCTTTCAACATCGGCACAACTTATAGGCAGCACAATACAAATTTCTGGTATGTGGATAATGTTGGTTATTGCCAATTCAACCTGCGAGGGAAATAGCTGTTGCCAAGTTTGTTCATTAGTTGAATTTTTAAGAAATGTTGTCACATCTGCGTAGAGGTGGCCAAACTCTTGGGACAGTTTACTTATGTCACAGTTGTTAGCCTGTAATAATGCACCGAAATGTTTTTTTAATATATCTACACTCTCAAGAATGATATCTATAGATTTAAAGGGATAACTTTTTGTATCCAAGAGTACAGAGGCATCATGGAATATTGGATCTTCGGTGAATTCAGCAAACCTACTTCTAAGATTCTCCTCAACCGACTCGAGAATTTGTGCAACACTTTTATGGACTTCAACCAATGCACTGTCATGGAGTACCCGTGAAAATTTTGAGTTTTATCACAGAGTTCATCCTCAGCTGCCCTATCAGCATCTGCTCTTGTCATACGAACAGGCAGGGCGGCATCATCGGGTTGTAAATAAGGCCACACTATTTTACTTAAGGTGGGAAATATATCATTTTTGTAAAAGCAGGCCTGTCCCATTTCCTTAACGACTGAAACTATTTTACGAAGCACTTCAGTAGAATGTTTCATGGCAGTAATTGCTTCTGGTGCCAGTAATTTCTGGCTTTCTAAAATCTGTGAAAAGGGGCCAATGTATGCCAAAATATCTTGCCTAACAGCAGGATACAAGAGAAGCTTAAGTTTTGACGCATTTTTCAGATGCCCCTGTAATACAGACTTACAGTCGGCCATAGATTTATTATATGGCGACTGTATATTTTGATGCAAGAAACCTAAGAGTATTGGCAAGTTTCTCAAGTAGCTGCTAGTGGAGTCGGCCTGGTGAGAAACCCGCCGCGAGCTACTCGGTTGCTTGTACTTGAGACCCTTCATTTCAAGAAGTGTGGCTTGTCTTCTAAATAAACGCCACTTTAAGTTTGCCCGCTTGAATAGATAGTAAGTATTGCTTAGCACAGATTCAATATCTTTGTTCAATTTGGAATATTTAAAAGCATCGTGAATTGCCAATTCGGCCTTGTGGTTGGAGCACCAGCCTTTTATTAAGTGTGGCCCGAGTTCTTCAGTTTCAAGTTTGTACAGGGCTGAATTGACAGATGCACCATCACTCCCGTTTCCTAGTTGCCTGTCCTTGCGGTCAAATGTAAAGTTCTGATTTTTTATGCTGTTGTCTAGAGCGGCTTTTAAGCCAGCGGCATTGGTGTTTTCAGGCTCTTCTAAACTCATGACCTGGAAGTTAGGTTTACCGAGGTTACACGTTTTTATAACATACACTTCTTTCTCCTCCATTGTTTTGGCCGAACTGGAACCATCATAGAAAATTGAAAAATATCTTCGCACACCAGAATTGAGTGGATGGGTTATTTGAGTGGCCCTAACGTGTTGTGCAAGAAATGTTCCCATTACCGGCACCACCTGGTTGGACATATAGCCAGATCCAAAATCTACTTTATGCACATCTTTTCCAAAGTTTGCTGTAGCTTCATAGTCCTTGAATGATTTATTTTTCAGAATGATAAAATGTGCAAGTTGGAATTTTTTGATAAGCTAAGCACGATGGCCAAAATTATATTTACGCATGGTTTCATGCAAAGTATATTGGCGGTTACCACTACAATTGTTTTTATTTTCATCACTTGTGGACACAGCACCACTGGCACTGATTACTCCACCCTTTACGGTTGATATTGTCATTGCACAGCGATGTGCAGAAGATTTAGAAATGTGATCCATGGCATTACACTTTTTGATCACATCTGTACCATTTATCAGCTTATCGCACACCTTCAACACGACGCCACTGAATCCGGGCAATGCATGCTTGCTGCTCGCATCAGAATTTTGGTAAAAGTTCCTGCACGTGGAACAGTAAATTTTGAGGACTGTTTCCCCATCAACCGCCAAGTCATATTTTATAGAGTCTATGCCCCAAGCGTCAACAGTTTTTCTTTTCACCATATTTCAAAATGGATAGTTTACAACAATTTCGCGAATTATCTACATTAATTTGCAAACTTAATTGTTATTTGAAGCGTCCATTACACAAAATCTGTTATGTAACGTGATGTATCTATTACATAATGGATTGTGTAATGAATGCAATCGTAATGAATGCATGAATGGAACAATGTGCTAACCAGTGCACTGCAGTGACGTAATATGACTTGCCAAAAAAGAACGGCAATTTCTTATCAACCTACTCACAATTGTTTACTACAGGCTTGCACTACAGTGGAAGTCCCTAACTCGGATAAAATACTCTCTATTTTTGTCTTTCCCAAGCAAGTTGGGAAAGAAAAGTGGTGCAAAAGCACCAATAAAAATAAGCCAAAACTGGGTCGAGTGCACCCGGCGCAGACCCAGTACGGGACGCTCTCTCCCAAGTACAACTCCACGACTTCCGTTGCCAGTGCGCATATACCGTCTCTAAAGACTCATTCTTTTTGAAATCCGCTTCGTGTCGAGATGTTTTTGCACGCTTATCAGTGTTCCACCAGCTCGATGTTTGATGATTCCTGATTCATTATACCACAGTGTATCCTTTGTATTCTCAGGAACAGTGTTTTATATTCTCTTTTTTCTATTATATGTCCATAATGTATATTTATTTGCTCTCTCTCTGGTCGCGCGCGATTTTCGCGGGCCACACGGTTCGGACTTAGATTTTCACAATTATTGTTCATGCTTTTTTTGCAAATTTTTATAATTGTGTTAGAGTTAGGTGTCAGCGGGGTACCACTCCTGCAGTGTTTCTTCTTTCTGTTGAGAGTAGTCTTCCTGTTGGGTGGTTCCCGGTCGACCGTCTGGGGTCTTTGTTTCTGTCACCTTTCTCTCTTTGGGGGTGTTCTGTTTTCTGATCTCACCTTCTCTGCTCCTCTCACCTCTCTCATGCCTAGGACAATTCCTTGTGGGCAGTGTCTGCTGCCTAAGCATGTGGACGATGTACATTCGTCGTGTTCCTCCTGTAATGGGTGTTCGGCCGAGCGGCCGTGTGGTGTCTGTGGAACATGGTCTTCCACCTTCTGGGCGTCTGTAAATCGTGTCGTTCGTTCTCGTGGCCGTGCCTCCCGCTCCCGCGGGAAAGGAGAACGTGGTCGTTCGGGGCCTCCCGAGCCGACTTTGTCTGGTGAGAGTTATTCCTCCTCCGTGGGGGATGTGCAGTCTTTTCCTGTGGTGGATACTGCGGGAGCCGTTGAGTGTTCTGGTGTAGAGATGCCTGGTTCCGGGACTACGGTCCCCCTCCAGTCGACATCTGAGGCTGTCACTAGGGTTGTGACTCCTCCTTCGGAGCCGAGCCGGTGTGCTCTCTCCATTATTTCACCAGCCTCAACGACTCTCGACGTATCTACTACTGCTGCTGGTCCGTCTGCTTCGTTGTCTGTTTCAGCCGGCCTCGGCTTTTCGCTGCAGGGGACTGCAGAACTGTCCGATACTGTAGACGTGGGATATCGGCCCCAGCCTTCCCTGACTTCAACTCGGCGAAGTCGGAAGGGGCTGCCGGCCGAGCCCATCGCTGTGGTCTCGTCGCCGTCGAGTACCACAGTTGTGTCTTTGGATTCGGATGTTCGTAGTGGAAACACTATGAACTCCGTGGCGTTTCCGTCCACTCACTCTGGTCACACGACCAGTTTTGGGGGACCAACGCCTTTTGTGCAGCCTGGACCTTCTGCCCCGCAGAGGTCCGCGGTGACTCTCATGAGTTCTCGCAATATTGATCCTCGGGGTGCATCGTACCCCTATACACGTCTGCCTTCAGATGTTTCGGCTGCCGCCCGTCGTCCCGCGTCGGGTGTTTTGGAGGATCGTGACCCTTCGCTGGTTAAGAGGGTCAGAGGTGAAGCCACTTTGCCGGTTCGCTCCCCTGTCGAACCGGTCGGTACAGGCAGTGAGCTTAGGGAGGCCCTCTCCTTACTCACTCAGGTTCTCTCAAAGAGCCTTCCTGTTGCTTCCAGCGAGGCTATGGGTGGTTTCCAGGCGCCTCCTATGGCGCCGCCTCCCGGAATTGGAAACAGGCCGGTTTCCGATTCCTCTGGTGTCCCGACACCATGGGAGGCGTCGGTTGGTTTGCCCACAATGGGCTATGTGTCTTCCGACTCTGGGGAGGAGTCCGACATGCTTGAGGTCGAGGGCCAGCAGTCTTCGGACTTGGGGGCGGCCCTTGACTTTGTGTTTGGGTTTCTGCCTGAGCTCAAACCTGCTAACCAGCCGACAGTGTCAGCCTGGCCGCGATCATCGGTCGCGCGCCAACAGCCTATGGAGCAACCTGCTTCTGGGCGCCTTCGACCGTGCCAGTCGGTACAGGTGGTTGAAGCTTTTTCAGCATTGGATGCCAAGCTGCATTCCAAGGCTTTGAAGACTTCGTTCTTCACCAGGGTTGACACCTTTTTGCCTCCTGTGCGTTATCGTTCCTACGATTCCGCCAATCCGTCAGTCTGCCAGACTTTGACGGTTCTGGATCAGGACTCCACTTCCCTCGGGCTTTCCAAGCCCAAGTTTGCCGTCATTCCAATGACGACTCTGGAGTCCACGTTGGGCTTATCTAGAGAGATGCTTGGCATGCTTTCTCTCTCAGATCACGTCGTCTCAGCTTTGGCTGCTTATCTGCCTCCAGATAAGTTTGACGAGGTACAGGCTCCTTTGCGTGTGCTGTCCAAGGCGCTTATGCACCTTACTCACACGCATGCCTGTAACACGGCCAATTTGGAATTAGTTCGAAGGGACGCTGTGCTGGACACAGGACGATCGCTTCCCGAGGAGCAGCGTGCTACTCTTCGATCTGCTTCTTTGGCAGGTCCGCAACTTTTCCATGGTTCCGTGTCGACGGTCCGGGATGACGTCCTACGTCATTCCAAAGATCAGCTGCTGTTTCGTCAGCTTGATCAGCCTTCTCGGGGAGGCAAGGGCCGTTCCAAGCCTAACAAGTACCCTTCTGCTTCCTCTGTGAAGCAAAAGGCTGGTCCTTCTGCCGCCGCCTCTGCTTCTTACTCACGGGGTAAAGGTAGGGGTCGGCAGAATCGAGGGAAGTCTCAGGATTCTTCATTTAGCAGAGGAGGTGGTTTCTCCTCTCGTCGGGGCTCGAAATGAAGGTCCTCACCTCGACTCGTCCCAGGTTGGAGGAAGGATAGCAGAGTTTGCAGACCATTGGACCACCATCACATCCGATCCATGGGTGTTAGATGTTGTTCGGTCCGGGCTGCGCATATCCTTCCGACGGCTCCCCACTCTGTCAAGGGTGCCTCTTCCAACCACAGTTCCTTCAGACGTTTTACGTCGGGAACTTTTGTCCACGGAGATTGCCAATCTCCTGGCAAAGGGGGCGATCGAGGTCGTCAAGAACGTTCAGTCAGTGGGTTTCTATTCCCGCCTGTTCTTGGTGCCGAAGAAGGACGGCCGACTCCGACCGGTTATCGATCTGAGCATCCTGAACCAGTCTATCATTGCTCCCAAGTTCAGCATGGAGACTTTCAGGTTGGTCCGCCAATCAATTCACCAGGGAGATTTCGCAGCCAGCATCGACCTGCGAGACGCTTACTTCCACGTTCCGATGCATCGGGCGTCACGGAAGTATCTCAGGTTCGCTTTTCTGGGGCGAGTTTACCAGTTCAAGGCCATGCCTTTCGGCCTCAACCTGGCTCCTTGGGCGTTCACCAGACTGATGTCGCATGTGATAGCGTTCCATCGCACACAGTCCAGGGTGACTACTTCGGCATATCTGGACGATATCCTCCAGAGGCATTCCAATGCTGCCTTACTGGAATCGGATGTCGCCACTCTGTTGAGCTTGCTCACGTCGCTAGGATTCAGAGTCAACGAGGAGAAGTCGGACCTGGTCCCTTCTCAGTCGTTTTGTCATCTGGGGATGTCTTTCCAAACCAAATTCAATTTGGTGGCTGTTCCCCAGGCCAAGGCTGTGATTCTCTCAGCTTTTGCTCTGACTCTGTCCCAGTCCAGGTCCGCGACCGCTCGGAGTTTTCTCCGGCTGTTGGATCCTCTCGGTCTTTCCCTACACGGGATGTGGGACCAGGATCAAGCAGCGCTACACATCAACCAGAAGGAGCTTCTTGCTCTTCTTCTGAGTTTCAGGCAGTGGATCCCTCACTTGTCGAATCGCCAGGTCCTTCTACTATCTGACAATTCGACAGTGGTTGCTTACATTCGGAACCAGGGTGGCACGCACTCGCTTCCGATGTACGAGTTAGCTCGGGATCTTTTACTGCTCGCTCAGGAGGTTCACGCCGGGGTGGTTGTTCGTCACATTCCCGGTCGTCTGAACGTCCTAGCCGACTCCCTGTCCCGACAGGGCAGGGTTATTTCCACCGAGTGGATGCTTCACAGGGCAGTGTTCCAGTCGCTTTGCGATCTCTGGGGACGTCCCCACATCGATCTCTTTGCGACTCGTTGGAACCATCAGGTGGACACTTTCGTGTCCCCGTGTCCAGATCCTCTGGCTTTTGCCGTGGACGCTCTGTCACTCGATTGGAACGGTCTAGACGGCTACGCCTTCCCGCCGGTTCCGATTCTTCCTCAGGTTCTCGCCAAAATTCGAACCTGCAGTTGTCGAATCATTCTGATCGCTCCCCTGTCGCCTCAGCGGGTGTGGATCAATCAGCTCCGCTCGCTGATGGCGGCGGTTCCGGCACGTCTCCCGCTACGTCGCGACCTTCTTTGTCAAGGTCGCCCGAGGAGGTTTCACGTCGACCCGACTTCATTGTGCCTTCACGCATATCTTTTGTCAGGTCCTGTCTCCTCCGTAGAGGTTTTTCGAGACGAGCAGTGGAGTGCATTTCTTCTTCAAGGAGGCACTCCACTGGTTTAGCTTATGCAGCTAAATGGAAGGTCTTCTGTCGATGGTGTGCTGATCACTCTGTTGATTATGCCAATCCTTCGATTTCACAGATTGCGGAGTTTCTGGTATATCTGTTTGATTCTCGGGGTCTCCAGCCTGTTACCATCAAGGGTTACAGGTCTATGCTTTCAGAGACTTTTTCTTATGTGGGGAAGCGTCGTATCGGCACTAATCCTTACCTCTCCAAGCTTGTTCGGCACTTTTCTTTGAAAAGGCCTCGGACTTTGCAGCTTACTCCACGATGGAATCTTTCGTGGGTGCTGCTTTGCTTGGGGGGGGGGGGGGCGCCGTTCGAACCTTTATCCCAGGTGGATATGCAATTTCTCACATACAAGACGGCTTTTCTGATGGCATTTGCTTCGGCCAGACGGGTTAGTGAGCTTCACGCCCTCTCGGTTGACCCGGCCTTTTTTAGGAGTTCTCCCAACAGTGTTACTTTTACCACTGATTGCTCCTTTTTGGCTAAGAATCAGTTACCAGATACTACTCCTCCTCCTATCTGTATCAGGGCTCTTCCCTCTGTTGAGGGTACTTGCCCTTTGCTCTGTCCGGTCCGTGCTATCCGCATTTATCTTGATCGGACACGCTTCATACGGAAGGGCAGAAAACGTTTTTTTCTGTCTCTCATTCCGGGTCGACAGAAGATCTCTCCTCAATCCATTTCTCGATGGATTTGTCTTGCTATTCGTACGGCTTATAGTCGTTTAGCAGCTGGCGATTGTATTACCAATCGTATTTCTGCCCACGAGGTGCGGGCACTGTCTACCTCTTGGGCTTATTCTAACTCCGTCAAGTTGTCGGATGTTATGCAGGCAGCCTACTGGAGAAAAGCTTCTACTTTCTCCACCTTTTATTTACGCCAGTTGCAGGAGCAGTCGGAGGACCTTTTTGCCTTGGGTCCTCTTTCTTCTGCTCAGGCTGTTGTCTGCCATAGCCATTAGACTTCTTGAAGGTCAGTTTCAGCCTTGTGCTGTTACTGCCCTTTTTTCTGTCTGTGTGTCACACAGGCTCATATGTCTCTTTTCATTGTCCTTTACCAATGATTGCGACATTATGGTTGATAAGCCTCGGGACCTCTTCCTTCTGCTTCACGGTTCCAGTGCACTAGGGTTATGTGGGGGTTGGTTATGCGATTCCCTCCAGCCTTTTGTCTAGTCAGCCTGTAGTAAACAATTGTGAGTAGGTTGATAAGAAATCTAAATTTTATAGTAAATTTCCTTTCTTATTATACCTACCACAATTGTTTACATGGAGGCCCTCCCGTCTTCTTTACGGGTAAAGAATCTTTCCTCCCCGCTGATCACATAACTCTAACGTTTACGGATTCAAAAAAGAATGAGTCTTTAGAGACGGTATATGCGCACTGGCAACGGAAGTCGTGGAGTTGTACTTGGGAGAGAGCGTCCCGTACTGGGTCTGCGCCGGGTGCACTCGACCCAGTTTTGGCTTATTTTTATTGGTGCTTTTGCACCACTTTTCTTTCCCAACTTGCTTGGGAAAGACAAAAATAGAGAGTATTTTATCCGAGTTAGGGACTTCCACTGTAGTGCAAACCTGTAGTAAACAATTGTGGTAGGTATAATAAGAAAGGAAATTTACTATAAAATTTAGATTTTTTTGCCAAGGACATTTATTTTCACCTCGGCAAATACGCCGGCATTGCCGAATGCCGACGTGAATTAGAAGGGCTGTCGTAGTGTTGTGATTGGTTACTTTGTCTTTGATGTCTGCCCATGATACTTTGTGGAGTTACAGCCCTTTATTAGTCCGACAAGCTCATTCCAATGAAGGGGTCACATGATATGATTTTGTTGAAATTTTTGAAAAATAAGGTTTTTTTTGACTGTTTAACTGGTAGAGTACTAAATTATTTTTCAAAGATGATTTGTAACATGAGTATTATTTTTCAAAGATACAATGCTACCGTCAATGCTGCCTCAGCTAGTTAGATAGATCAGGGTGTGTTTTGTTTTTTTATAATTGATTAGCAGTTTTGTCGCGGGTGGGAGATATTGATTAGCAATACCCAGATTTTGATTAGCAGTTTTTCAGAGGGCAACTATTTTACATAAATTAAAGAATTGTTAAATATAAGACTTATGATATCTGACTTTCAAAACAAACCCATACATCAGCTCAATCATGGACATGTTAGCTTTAAATGTACTATGCATTACCATATTTATTCGAAGAATTGATAGGCCTACACTCTTTGTGTTGATACACCTTAATTTTTCAGAAAAATAATTTTTAAAACTACTCTTATTATTGATACAGTTCAAAAATTATTTTTCCGAATTCATCTTAAGTATTGATACAGGCTGAACAGGAAGGTTCGACGGCCCAACGCATTTGTTTTTATACTTCGTTTTGAGCACAGTTGTAGCCTATGTACCATATTTATTAAAAGATATATGTCAACAGAGTTTGTTATTACTTTCGCCAGGTAGGTAATTTGTTGATACTTTTGATGCATCATATTTATTAAAAGATATATGTCAAACGTGTTTGTTATTACTCACGTCGGTGAAAGACTGGAAGTCACAGAGCATGTTTTCAAGGTAAGATCGAAGTAAGTTGAATTCAAATGGTAAATCCCAAGCGAAAAGGGCTTCTCATTTAAGCAACTTAATTTTCACGTGTTAAAGTTTACAGTGGGAATCACCCGTAAGACGACGTAAGTATTCATCGGCCAATAGAAACGAGAATGTTATTAGTTTGATCCAATCAGACACGAGGAGACCCCCGAACACGCGTTTAATACGTCATAACCACAATTGATTTGTATAAAAATAGAACGGCTGCCTGATTCCCGGAAAACAGCTGCCGATTCTATGAATACAACCGCCATGTCATGCAGTCGATGCATGATCGATAGAAGCGGCATAACTCTGTTTGGCTATCGGGTCCACTGTTCGGTATTACTAACGAAATCCACGATTCGCGATTTGCGATCCAAAACGGGAAAAGGATTCGCAGGCGCTTAATTTTGGTCGAACCCGGTCATTACACACCCTGTAGATAGATATATTTTATTTCACCAGTATACAGAAAATAAAACACAATTTAGATATAATGTACAAATCACAATACAGAAATCCAACCAATAAGTTTGAGACCAATAAGTTACTTAAGTATACCGGCAAGGAGAGGCATAGCCAGATTGGCTGTCTTCCTGCCTTCCCCTAGGTGACAGAGAAAGAGAGTAAGAGGTAGGTAGATAGGAACAGGTATGTAAAAGAAAGTACAGAAAGAAAATAATGGAATATCTAGATCGAAAAGGAAAAAATAAAATAAAGTTGTGATGCAACATCATGAAGTGCCAGTATTGTTTTGTTTAAAGAATAGATCAACAATTGCATTTGCAAATGGTGCGAGTGGTGGGAGGAACCTATTGGGCTGGCCCCTTCCAGTTTGGCCCATCCTGTAAGGTTCCAAAGCACGGAGCAGTCGGGTCATGTATCAAATGCAAGGATCAGGCGGAACCCGATGGTGCCAGCCAGGACGAGCATACCAGACAAACTTACATTGAAAATGAAAATTAGTAATCTATGTAAGTGAACCTTTTACAATATCGATAATGTTGGTGTTAGCTATTAGAGACTGTAGGGTTTGAAGAGGGGGGCTACCGGTCTGGGGATGCCTTGGAATGGAAGTAGACTAGACAGCACAATCCGGGCAGTAAGGATTTGAGCAATGTATATCATTGCAGTACGATGAAAGGAGCTTTGAAATTAACCTTTTCTTGAATTTTTTTCTATTGGTAATTGATCTGGTGCCCAAATCTAGTTCATTCCAGTTAGTCGAGTTTGTTCATCAATAATTATTTTGTTCCTATTTATTGGAGAGTGCCTACTGGCACTCTCCAATAAATTGTAACAAAACAATTTTATATCACCATTTCTTTATAAACAACAAGCTAATGTACAAGATTAAAGCCACTAAAGTGGCTCTCAGCACTTTTCAGTTGAGCATTCTTATTTATTTATTTATTTATTTATTTATTTATTTATTTACTAGCAGGGTTACCTGGCGTTGCTCAGACTTAGGAGAGTATTAAAATTACCCCTAGTAGACCCCTTTGAAGACCTATATCGGTGAGAAAAACTTTGGTCATAACTGTTGGTGCCCCTCTACACCCCGGTACTTTTTTAAACCTCACCACTAGATTCCTGCTAAAAAATTACTCCCAGTAGACCTTTTTTTGAAGACGTATATCGGTGAGAAAAATTTTGGTCATAACTTTTGGTGCCCCTCTACACCCCCACCCCAACCCGATACTTTTTTAAACCTCACCATTAGATTCCTGATAAAAACGTACCCCTAGTAGACCCCTTTGAAGACATATATTGGTAAAAAGAAATTTGGTCTTAACTTTTGGCGCCCCCCTACACCCCCACCCCACACACTTTTTTAAACCTGACGATGACCTCCGCCATAAAAAAGTACTCCTAGTAGACCCATTTTGGATACTCGGGGTGGCCCCATGTTCATTTCTATAGCAGACAAACATACAGACATTCTAAAATATAGTATAGATTTATTTATTTTATTGGGGGCACGGTAGCTCAGTAGGTAGAGGTGCAAGGTGAGGGATACTCGGTTTGAATCCCACCTGCGGCAACCGCGTTGTGTCCTTGGGCAAGACACTTCACCCCCATTGCCTACAGGGGGGCACGGTGATGTTGTGTACTAAGGTGTACTGCACATTGAAGGTGCACCTATCTTCCACCAATGCTGCTAACCCTGCTTGTGTGGCGTTACTATGTTGGAGAGCTGACAGTTGCTCGCCGTTGCTCGGTGGTTCTCTCTGGGTACTCCGGCTTCCTCCACCCATAAAACTGTCATGCTCATGATTAGCCACTATGCAGAAATATATGACCTTCAACACCAGTAAATAATAAATAAATTTATTTTATTGGAATTTAACAACACTTTCGAGAGTCAGGGTTACCTCGTGTCAAACATTTTTGTGGGTGGAGGAAGTTGGCGTTCCCAGGGAGAAGCATCAAGCAATGGCAAGCAACTGCCAGACTCTCTTACATACTAACTCCAGACAAGCAGGGTTAGCATTGGTTGAAGACAAGTGCACCGTCGACGTGTAGTATGCCTTAGTACACAGTGCCCCCATGTGGGCAGTCGGGATGACGTGCCTTGCCCAAGGACACAATGCAGTTACCCCTGGTGGGGATCAATCTGTAGTCCTTTTGGTTTGAAGTTCAATGCCATAACCACTGAGCCACCGCGATCTCGATAGCACTGTATCAGTTAATGTACATGGGTGGATGCAGCTAACTTGTACGGTGAAGAGTTAAGCCCCATTGTGATTGATTTTGGAATACTTAGTTCACAGTTCCTTGTCAATGTCAAAGCTATAACCACTTACCACCAATGAAATCCAGACAAAATAAATCCTTGGGATAATGTTCTTATATTGAAGCGGCTCATATTAGTGTGTATTAGCAAGAATATCATTTTTCCATTATAATGATGGGGATTATCCTGCTGACTAAATGAGATTGGTTCACCTGTAGTCTGCTTGAGATGCTAATAGGAAAGACAGTGTTTTGAAAGCTAATTCTCACAGACTGTCGATTATTTTCTGAACTTAAGAATAGAGGTCTTCCACACACTCACCACTACATGTACATTGCACACAAAACCGCACTTGTTAATACCCCGTCGTTTGTGTAGAAACGACCGCGTATGAAAAGCTGTTTTAGTGCGGTCACGTGAGAAGGATTACATGAGACTGTCCCTGATTAGCAATTATATTGTTCAGTCAGAAAATTTCTAAAACCTACATTTAATAAAATATTCAGATACAAATGCCGTATCTTTCATTTCCAGAACTCTGTACTGCGGTTTAATATAGGAATTGAAAAAATCTGTTTGTTAATTCGTGAGATTTTCAATTTGCTTTCATATTAAAATAAAATGTTCGATGATATATGACACGTGACCGGCGAAATTCCCATTTTTTGGGGTCAAATTTATCACACAAAATAACGGGATTTACCGAACCGATTTTCACCTTTAAAGATTTTATTTGATATACAAAATTCCCAAACAAAATGTATCGGGTACAAAAAAAAGATTTAGTGAACAGAAATTAATATGTTAATTGGCAAATCTTTTCCCAATACAGTCCAATCAACACTGATTAGTGAGTGGACATCTTACATTATGTAATTACACATAACACACTCAGTCGATTTTTTGATAATTTTTTCCGTATGGAGTGTACACGTAATGCACCCGATTGACTTTAATTCTGCGACTGTTTTGCTCATAAACTAAAAAAATGTTGGATGTCAGCTTTTCAAACCAGTATCGAAAGTAACACAAAGAAGGCAACACGCTGTCTATACAGTGGAACCCTGTTAATTGAATAGCCACTTTACCAATGAAGATTATTCAATTAACAGGAGTATTTAATTAACAGGGATTGTGTCACTTTCCTGTATTCTAGAGATACACTTAGCATTTATTCTATTATATCTTGTTTGACAGAACTCCATGAGCTCTGTCAAACAAGATATAATAGATTAAATGCCTGCATTGGATGTACTGAGGCCAAATAGGTTTATAAACAAAGGAAAACTGGGGAGAATCAGGGTAATTTCTCAACAGGTTACAAGATTTTTTATTCAATTAACAAGAGTTTACTGTATAACCTATATTCAACTAACAGGTTAAATTTGTACTGGAGGTATGGTAAATGGTTTTGTGTTGGGAAATTATATTCAATTAACAGGGATATACAATTAAGAGATATCCAATTAAGTGGGCCCCACTGTATTATGTGTGCAAGAGTAGTTTTTTATGAAACAATGAGAACTTTCTAAATCAGACAAACATATCCATTTTGCTTTTGTAAAATTCAGTAATACAGTGTTAAAACTAGAAATCCTGTCACTATATTGTCCACTAATTTGAAGTAACAGCATGCTGAATAAGTTCACTTTTGTCTCTGTCAAACTGTACCATTAGCATAACTCAATTTGTTACCAGTCGCCTTGACTACTGCAACTCTCTTTTCTGATTGGCTCTAAAACATCTATTCTTGAAAAGCTGCAGGGGGCGCGGTGGCTCAGTAGGTAGAGGTGCAGGCTGCAAGCCGAGAGGTCCTCGGTTCGAATCCCACCTGCGGCAACTGCGTTGTGTCCTTGGGCAAGACACTTCACCCCCATTGCCCATGTGGGGGCACGGTGACGCTGTGTACTAAAAGCGTACTGCACGTTGATGTGCACCTGTCTTCAATCAATGCTAACCCTGCTTGTGTGGAGTTAGTATGTTGGGGAGCTGACAGTTGCTCGCCATTGCTCGGTGGTTCTCTCTGGGTACTCCGGCTTCTTCCACCCGTAAAACTGTCATGGTCATGATTAGCCATTGTGCAGAAATATATATATGACCTTAAACACCAATAAATAAATAAATAAATAAGTAATTGAAAAGCTGCAACACATCCAAAATTGTGCTGCATAGGTTATAACCAGAACTCAAAAGTACTGCCATATAACACCAGTACTATCTGAGTTACACTGGCTACCTGTTAAGCAAAGAATTCAATTTAAAATTGTCCTTTTGGTGTTTAAGTGTATCTCGGGATCTGCACCGTCCTACCTGTCCGATCTGCTTACCATCCACAAACCACCGAGGTCTCTTAGGCCATCAGGTCAACTCAATCTGGTTCATCCCGTATCTAAATTTACTAGTGCTGGTGATGGCAGGCCTTAAAATTTGCATCGATTCACGAGAATCAGTTTTGATTCTCGCGAGCTTCTGTTGCGAGAATCAATTTCCAGTTCTTAAATATTTTGAATTTGAGAGTACTGTTATGTGAGTGCAACATTTACATATGTCATAGTAAAAGGCAAACGTCATAGTTTTTTTCAGAGAGTTTTCCATTTTGTCGAGTTTCTCACACACGTACATGTACAACACCTGTTCCAACATACAGGCTTTTGGTGGTCTGGCTGATGGAAATTACAGTATCGTGGCAGTGGTGTCTAGTGAAGTCTTGGCTGCCTATATAGGCAGCCAAGACTTCACCATACACCACTGCTAAGTGTAGTTTTTTTACTTTATTATGAGGGGGCAAAGACAGTGCATTCTCTTGGCTTGTTAAAGCCACCTTTAGAATCTACGACAAGAATCAAATGAACATTTTGCGCGAATCTAAGTTGATTCTCATTGTTTCCCTTGCGAGAATCATTTGTGAGAATCGATTCGGATTCGCGCATGAATTTTAATCCCTGGATGGGGCCTTTGCGGTTTCTGGACCAAGGCTTTGGAATTTTCTTCCAATCGACATAAAGAATAGTAAAGCACTTGAATCATTCAAGTCTGATACTAAAACCTACCTTTTTCGAAAGACTTCCTTCAGTGGTCTTTTAATTTTGGTCATAAACTGACATTACCTGGTGCATGAGTGTGACTGAGTCAGTGAGGGTTGCCTCATTACTCGTCAAGTTACACTCACATACTTGTTTTGGTAAAGTTGTAGTTTGTTTTGTTTTGTTTTTTATTTTGTTTTAATTCAATACCCTTTTTTCTTTTAGGTTCTGTCGCTTATCGCCACGATATAGCCTCGGTTGCTGATGTGGTGTTGGGCACCAATAAATGATAATAGTGATCCATGTATCAATGTATCTGTGAGAGAATGTATGTGTATGTGTGTATATGTATGTATGTATGTATGCAATTATTGTACAGCCATTAAGCACTGTGTGTGGATTCTAGGCTTTAAAATTATAATTATCCCCCCGAAAAAATCCGTCCGTCCGTCCGTCCATCCGTCCGTTTACATTTCGTTTCCGGATGATAACTTCCCTTGAAATAGTTTGATTGTAACCAAACTTGATATGTGGCTTAAACATATAAAAAATACAGGTCAAGTTCGAATCTGGGTTCATCCTGATTAATATTACCAGAGTTATGCCCCTTTTTAATTTAGAAAATCTTATGATTTTTGGTTTCCGGATGGTAACTTCCCTCAAGATAGTTTGATTGTAACCAAACTTGATATGTGGTGCAAACATATCAAAAATACGGGTCAAGTTCGAAAATGGGTTTGTCCTGATTAATTTTACCAGAGTTATGCCCCTTTTCAACTTAGAAAATCTTATGATTTTTGGTTTCCGGATTGCTGTTTTTTGTCAGTTTGCTAGGTAAAGGGTTAAAGTGTGGTCTGGTCAATTTTTTCAGAGTTATGCCAAATTCAATGTACTTTTAAGTTTCTGGATGATGACCACACTTTTTTCGGGGGGATCAGCTGCCCCGTGGATGTGGCAGCCCTCTAGTTATTATTCCTGTAGAACAATTACGTGCCCACTCTGAACAATTGTATACTAGTAAATAGAGATAATTAATATCATTCCTAATCTCTAATGGAATATATGTGCATGTAATAATGTAAATAGATATTAAAATTCGACTGCAAAATGCTTCAATGATGAAAAGAAAAGTTTTGTGTAGGGCACAAACGTCCCACATGCATGAAGTTACTGAACATTAGCACATCTTTTCCTGTTAACATTTCCAGACTTGGGAATTTATTAGCTAAGTAGACTTTGATAAGAGCAAACCACAGGTGGAGGTGATCTGTGGGACAGTGTGGGAGGGTGGAGGTGGTGGAGGGAGTTATGGGGGGGGGGTGCTCATGAAGAAGAGGATCCTGGGGGGGGGGACAAATCAAGTTATTTTATGATTTTTTAACATAGCATAAATGCATCAGCATAGTTGACAACTAGTTCTGGATACAACCTGGTGTTAACAGTGGTCCATGAGCTGGAAATTCACGTTTCTTCTTTTATTTTGTCCCCGTGCAAACTTTTCCCTGAAATCCATCCCATTTCCCTGAAAATCACCCTCAGGTTCCCTGAAAAATTATTCTGGAAGTTAACATGTCTGACTGCATATACAGAATGAAGAGTGTGAATTATCACTGAATCGCAGCGCCATATATTCTCCACCTGAAAAGTATTTATAATTGTTCATAACACAACGAGAAACACTTGCAAACTTTCATCACATGGACCATGGTCCATGTGATGAAAGTTTGCAAGTGCTTCTTGTGTTTTGTCCTCCGAAATTTTAAATACTAAGTGAAAAAATGATCTCCCAGCAATTTAGTAGTAAGCCACCATTCACATACTGTAGTCTTAATATTTTCTTTCTGTTTGATCAGCTCAGTTCGTGATTCACTACCAACCTCACTAATCGCGCATTATATATTGCATTGCGCAGTGCAAACCAGGCCTCAACAATTCAGGCGAACAATCGTTCTCTTCCCCTAGAGGTTACGCAAACAAAAATTGCGGCGAACAGACTATCGGTAACCAAAAGGATCTATCAGTTAACCAATTTTTTTTTATGATCGGCATATTAGATGCCTGAACAGAAAGTAGTACACATACAAATATTAAATTTGTGCTTATTATTCAGCTGTAAGCATAGTCCAAACATGGCCTGAAAGTCTGTAATATAATTTTTTGGTTTGGTACGTCCTTGAAAGGACGTACCAAACCAAAAAATTATATTACAGACTTTCAGGTCATGTTTGGACTGCTGTAAGCATAATTAGAAACATGTTGTTACAGTTTATCGAAATTGTAATGCACTGCAGCCTGATGTATGATGGAGCCACAGCCAAATCAATTCTGGACTAATTCGTTATATGCAATGCTGCCAATAGAAGATGAACAACTCTCGTATGTAATATTGCTGCCAACAGAAGAGACACAACTCTATAATTCTAGTGATTGCATATTTCTGTTTCGTTGATATTTTTATCGTCTGAAGTCATCACATGTTGCCAACAGAAGGGGCATAACTCTACATTTACCTCCTAACCTTCCCACCAGCGCAGGCCTATGGTTTTCGGGATATGCCTGTGGCATATCGTGTTTGGATTTTTGGTTAACCAACAGGTTAATGAAGCAAATTTACTCAATCTTCAGAATAGGTTAATGAACAACTAAATGGGTATACTGTTAATGGGTTAATCAAAATATGGAATTGTCAAGGCCTGGCAAACACTCATGTGTATTTTAGATTACTTTATTCTTCTGCAGTAAAGAGTACATTGACTGACAAGCATTTCTGCACAAATAATTTCTACTGTAATATAGTTCTGTATAGTCCCATAGGGGTAGTAGGATCAAATTATTGTTGATCTTTCCCTCTGATTTATTTCCATTTTATAATTGCCTCATCAGTTGCCAGATTCTTCGTAAAAATTTCTGCATGCTGCATGCATTGAAATGGGTAATTTTCTGAAAGATGATGACTTTGCAACAAAATTACATGGCAGGATTAAATTAGCAATTATATAACCCTATCAGTAGAAAATATATTCTTTTATCATATGACTTGTCCGTTTTGTTCACTTTAAAACATTTGATATTTTGTTTTCATATTAATCAGTGATAAATAAAGCCTTCCATCAATTTCATTGGTCAATTTCAAAACTAGACAATTTGATTGGCTGAACAAAATACAACTGGGCCACATTTTCATAATTTGCATAATTAGAGTTGGGAGCTTTCATTGGTCAATTTCAAAACTGGACAATTTGATTGGCTAAACAAAATACAACTGGGTCACATTTGCATAATTTCAGTTGGGAGAATTTACGTTATCACTCCTATTTAGGGTAGGTAATATTGTATTAATCTTTTACCTAATGTAACGGCAAAAACCGTCTCGCACAATACAAGAAAAACGCCATTCATTTTTTTTTTATATTTTCACTTTTTGCTTCCAAAACATAGGTTATGACCCCTCATTGGAACGAGCGTGTCATAACCTATGTTTTGGAAGCAAAAAATGAAAATTTTTAGTTATGCCGTCTGTAACTCAAGTTAGGTGATGGGTTAAAAAGTCTTACTAAGTGGCTAATTTGTGTGTGTGTGTGTCATATGATAAATAGAATATGAAATGAGTGTTTTTCTCATATAATATTTATGAAACTTGTCCGAATTTTCCAGAGGCTCGCCCAAACGGAAAATTCTTAGACTCGTTTCATAAATATTATATGAGAAAAACACTCATTCCATAGCCTCGATATATTCTTTGATACATAAAAATAACTGGACCATGAGGGAATTATGCATATTTGGGAACCCTGAGAAGTGAAGGAGTGCTTGTTTACTGTGGTAAACAAGCTCTGTTTTACTGGTAAAATAGGACCTGGTCACCAATGTCTAGAATAGAAGTCCTCTAAAATTGGCAACATGGGTATAAATGAGCGGCTGGACTTTACTTAATATCCATGTTGCAGTCATGATTAACCATTCTGCAGAAATATTTGACCTTAAATAACAATAAAATAAATAAATAGTAAATAAGTAGGGCATTCATAATTACAGAAATATGTACACCCTTATATTTTTGCAGTGTGGTTGAGGTGTGGATAGGGTACTCCTGGGGTATGGGCTACAAAATTGGTTGAGGTGTGACACCCTGACTGAGGTGTGGATCTGTATTTTTTACAAACAGATAGTTGGGGTATGCCTAAGGTATGGTTAGGGTGTGGGGCCAAAAATCTAAATGAGCTCAGAGATGTGGTTGGGGTACCTAATTAATATGAGGTTTGATTGGGGTATGCCTGAGGTGTGCTTAGGGTAACTGTCATAAAGTGTGTCTGGGATATTGTTTGGGGTACCACCATCAGGTCATCCCAAGGGTGTGCTTAGAGTACCACCTGGAGGTGTGTCAAGGGTGTGGTTGGGGTATGGTTGGGGTACCACCATTGGGGTGTGGTTAGGGCATGGCTACATGTAGGATATTATTAGGGTACCTACACATGTAGAGTCTGGCATTTGCTTGGGGTACACCTCCACAAGGGTTGCTCTGGGTGTGCTTGTGGTGTATCTAAGATTTGCCAGCACATGTTGTGTACATGTAGTGCTCTGTCTGGGGTATGTTGACAGCATTAATTTATATTTAAGGAATAGTGCATGGCTTGGAGTTGACTATGCCCATATAGTGCCCAGTGAGGTGGTGTAGTTCCCGCCGCGAAGTGGAGAGAACTACACCACCTCACTGGGCACTATATGGGCGTAGTCAACGACAAGACATGCACTAATCCTTATATTATATCAAACACCCATCAAGAAAAACATCTGTCCGATTTGTTTATCTGTTACCAAGGTAGCAGCCCTACCAACCAGCGTTATATAGAAAAAATACCATGTAGTTTTTAAAAAACATTTTCTTCTTCCAAAACACGGCTAACTTGGATTATTGATATGAGCAGAAGACAGATTTTGAATCGGTCGGCAAGGGTAAACAAAACATTTCCCCCAAATGGAACTGTGTATTCTAGAATCGCGCAACTCGCGAATGAAAACTAAAATTTTCTAAATTTGACAACGCAGTTTGATAATTTCCACACATTTGTCACACATTTTCATTACCAAATGGGTCAGCACGGGATACAAACTCCGAAGACTCAATTGAATTCCATTATTTAATCGTTTACTGCCCAAAACATACAATTAAATAGCGAAATAATATGAGCAGCGAAACAAACAATTTTTCATATCTGGACGCGTGCTCGTGAAAATTAGACCCAGGTATGGATCATTCTCTTCGAAACGAGATATGGATCATCTTCTCAAGGAATAAAATGAACGCCTCAAAAAATGTGACTTCAGCAATGGAAAAGCGATACATTTTTCCACAAAGATTTCTTTCCGGGTCGTTTTGTGGATGTTGTGCCTCTGTGAATCGATTTTTAAATTTAGCCTGATCAGTTTTATTCGCCCAGTATGAAAAGAAAACTGATATAGTAGTGTGCTAAAAATAGAAAATGTATAGTGCCTGGGTGTAGTGCCTGGTCAGTTCTGTGGATGCAAACTACACGAAATAGGGTATCATCTTTCAGCCAATCAGAATGCAAGGACGTCACGTGAGATCTAATATATTTAAATATAGTATACCTTACACTTTCTGGTTCGGAATCTGCAGTATGGGAAACGATAAACCTATCATGATTTATTTATCAGATTATCCATATAGTGTAAAAATGTAAAACTAGAGATGACCTCCGGAGGGGGAGGGCTGATCCTCCGAAATAATCCCAAGTACAGTAACCACACCTGTCTTTATCACTGGTTCACTTTCTCCAAACTAAAAAGTCCAACTAGGAGATGTAGGTGGCAAGATTATTTGTCGGTTGTTGTTTATTTATCCAATGCCAACGGCATGACGATGTTGGGAGAAAACATGAACTCATCGTGTGGGCTGGTTCTGCACTTTGCCTCTTGCACCCGTTTTTCCAGTCGATGCACCATCAATGTGCTTAACAGTCCTGATAATCACAGAGTGATTTTCACTTCCTTTCATTTGCATCTTATGTTGGTGTTCTTGATAACGTGACATGGCTTGCGATGACTCCCTATGATATAAGATTCTGCCCGTTGTCCAGTTGAGCAGTTGCTCTGGAAGACAGATATTAGACTTATGCGCCGGTACTGCATATATTTCAGTCTGTACACATATTAAACAGTCTTCGTATAGCCTGTAGAGTCTGAAGTAATGACTTTATTAACATCAGTTGAACCATGGTCAGTACACTTTTCAGTTTTACTTTCAGTCTTTCATAAATTTCCTAAACAGCGAGTCAAACTTTGGGATAAGTAAGAGTAAAAGTTAATCTTCTTGCGATCTTTGAAACTGGAGTTTTCCACATCCATCACACGTCCAGGCAAAATGAAGAATTTTGAGACTCGATCATTATCCATCATCGATTTTCAGTTGGAAGACTTGGCCGTAGCATCGTTGACATGATTTTGTATCGAAGGAATTTTGAAAAAGGCACTTGAGTCACCTCATTTTTTTCCAGCCTGTTTCTATTTGAATAACACTTCAATATCTCCAATTATCTTGACCAGCAGATTTGCAATAAATTTCTTCCATCATTCCAACATAAAAATATATCCATTCCTCAATCTAGCACACTTCAATTCATACCAGAAAATAAGTGGCCTGACCAGGACATTGTCAGGTGCAAAAAGGCCAATGTCAGACTGAGGTTTAAAATCAATAGTCAAAATGTCTGATGCCAATATTATCAATGAAGTTCAATGATCAGAACATCATGCATGCTGGAAATCATGTACATAACTAGGAAGCCTAAAATTAATGATTATTGTGATTTCTCTTAATTGAATATCTATTTGGCCAGTGAAAATTATTCAATTAACATGAGTATACAATTAACAGGGATTTGGTCAGTTTCCTGTGTTCTGGAGGTAAACTGAGCATTTATTCTATTATATCTTGTTTGACAGAGCTCATAGAGCTCTCTCAAACAAGATATAATAGAATAAATGCCTGTATTGGATGTAGTGAGGCCAAAAAGGTTGATAAATAAGGGAATTTGGTGCGTGTCACAGTAATTTTTTCACCATATTACAAAATTTTATATACAATTAACAGGAGTTTACTCTACAACACATATGCAATTAACAGATCAAATTTGTACTGAAGGTATGGTAAATGGTTTTGTGTTTGAAAATTATATTCAATTAACAGGGATATACAATTAAGAGATATCCAGTTAAGTGGGCTCCACTGTAATAATAATAACTCAGTAATTCAGTTCCAATTCAGAATGAAACCAATCATACCTTGTTTGGTAGGGCTCATTGAGCCCTGCCAAACAAGGTATGGTTGGATGAATTTTGAGCAGTTTTAAGATGAAGGTCCATGTACACCCAAAACACATTATTTTGAATACTCATACTCCATTTTGTAATATGTCAGATGTCATTCGCAAATGACAGACTTGATTCGTTTGGTGTCTGACATTTTGTCTGGAAGTGAAATGAAAATTATTTTCAGGCTTGCTTCAATTCCTTTCTAACTACGAGACCGACAATTCTCTGTTAAGCCCATAGATATCAGATAAAACACTATCTGATATCTATGGTTGAGCCGGGTTGCCGTGACATCATCCCTTTGTCATCCCATCTTTGACTTACAGAGATCATGTGATGTTTCAAATGATGCCACATACAGGATTCCCAAAAGTGGCTGGGGAATTCTTAAGGAGTGTTACCTTTGAAGAGAATTTGCTCGAAGTCATGGGGTATGTTTGAGGTGTGCTGCTTCCAACATGATTGTTTTTAAAGACTATGGGGTGTGTTTGGGGTACTTTTGGGGTACCTTTGGGATGTGCCTTGCCTAAATATGAATTTGGAGTGGTTTCTGTCAGGTGTGTATAGGGTGTGTGGTAGAATTATGAGGTATGGTACCAGAAATTTGCACAGCAGTTGCCATACCTTAACCACACCCTAACCATACATTTGGGTTACATTGATTATATTGGACCATCATTAGACCTAAAAAATTAAAAATTTGTTTTCTCAGACCCTTCCACATGGGCCTTTTGGCTGCCACATGCTCTATTTTTATAACCAATGTAAAATTTAAAAAATATAACTTAAATGGTTTCTGTCTTATAGTTTACCCAAGTTAATAAAATTGATAAATTTGTCCCTTGAGTGCAATTAACAAGGCTTAAATAAAATAAAAAAACGCCTGCCCATATGCAATTTTACAAAAAAATGGACTGAGAAACAGATCTACTTTGTGGGCCTTACTTTTCTATTTTCAACACTGGATTTTATGGAAGTGTATTTAGGACATAATGAAGAAGAGTTCTAATCTGCCTGACCAGACTACTGATAACTATCTTCCCAGGCAGCTTAAATAATGCTTGCAGGTGGCTTAAAATAGTGAATCCTAACATGGACTACTGGGTATTGGGTCACTCATTCCTATGTTTTTTGCACATAAGTGCAGGTTTTGCTGAACTTGACTCATCTCTATAAGTCATTTGCTTTTACTCTCGGGTACAGTGATTCTGGATACAAACTGCTGGGGATCAGGTGGATTGTACCAATGCCATGAGGCCCGAGTAGCTTTGCCCTACTCGAATATCAACTAGTTGTTTCACCCCAAGTCGGTGTGTCCCTGTCCTGTGTGCTCAGTAACCAATAAAGAGTGAACTACTTGTATATATTTTATGCAGCCAGTCTTTTTAGCTCACCGAAGGGAGCTTAACTTATCACTTGCCGTCCGTCTTTGTCGTCCATCGTGAACTATACATTATCGACTTCTCACAAACTACTGGACCAAATTGAACCAAATTTGGTGTGCATGTTCCTTATCATATATCATTTCAAGTTTATACAAATAAACTTGCCGCACCTACAGGGGGCTCCAGAAGGAGCATAATTCTGATAGCACCCATAGTTTTTTTCAAAATTTCAAAAAAATCTTTTTCAGATTCACCAGTCAGAATCTTTTCATATTTGTTATACAACATCTCTAGGGGAGTCAGATTCAAGTTTGTTCAAATTGAGTCCCTGGGTTAAGATTTGAGCTCTCTTTTGGAGCCCAAAGTTTAACTTACTGAAATATGAGGAAACTTCTTTAAAAATCTTCTTCTTCAGATCCACCAGTCAGAATGTTTTCATATTTGGTATACAACATCTCTAAGGAGGTCAGATTCAAATTTGTTGAAATCGGGTCACTGAGTTAGAATTTGGGCTCTCTATTGGAGCCCAAAGTTTAACTTTGTGCAATTTGAGGAAATTTCTTTAAAAATCATCTTCTTCAGATCCACCAGTCAGAATCATTTCATGTTTGGTATACAACATCTCTAAGGGGGTCAGATTCAAGTTTGTTGAAATCGGGTCCCTGAGTTAGAATTTGGGCTCTCTATTGGAGCCCAAAGTTTAACTTTGTGCAATTTGAGGAAATTTCTTTAAAAATCTTCTTCTTCATTTCCACCAGTCAGAATCATTTCATGTTTGGTATACAACATCTCAAAGGGGTTCAGATTCAAGTTTGTTGAAATCGGGTCCCTGAGTTAGAATTGGGCTCTCTATTGGAGCCCAAAGTTTAACTTTGTGCAATTTGAGGAAATTTCTTTAAAAATCATCTTCTTCAGACCCACCAGTCAGAATCATTTTATGTTTGGTATACAACATCTATAGGCCTAAGGGGGTCAGATTCAAGTTTGTTCAAATCGAGTCACAGGGTTAATATTGTGGGCTCCCTATGGGATCCCAAATTTTAACTTTGTGCAATACATGGAATATTCTTTAAAAATCTTCTTCTTCAGATCCACCAGTCAGAATCCTCTCATATTTGGTATACATCATCTCGAGGGGGGCCAGATTCAAATTTATTCAAATTTGTTCAAATCATGTTTCTCGGTTAATATTTGGGTTTCCTAGGGGAGCCCAGATTTTAACTTAGTGCAATATGAGAAAATTTCTTTAAAGATCATCTTCTTCAGATCCACCATTCAGAATCCTTTAATATTTGGTATACATCATCTCAAGGAAGGGTCAGATTCAAGTTTGTTCAAATCGGGTCCCTGAGTTGAAAATTTTTGGTCTGGTTCGGACTTAGAAATTTTTGACCAAAATTCGAGAAAAAAATCTTTTGGGGATTTTTTATGCGTTTTGTTCAATTTTGAGACGAAAAACCACCTAAATTTATTTGGGGGGTGGCAGGGGGCATGTTAGGTTCAGGTTTGTTCAGATCCATTCCTTAGTGTTTTTCCATAAAATTTGCCTCTCATGACTTCATTCCTTTGTAGTGTTGATGAACCATGTCTAACTGAATGTGACCACAAATACTTCTTTCAACCACTTTGGCCGGTGAGCGATTAAGGCCCCTTGGGGCCTCTTGTTATAATTTCTTCATGCCTACCTATTAGATATGAACATAAATATACTCTTAACAACATATAATATAGAAACCAATTTTAACCCTTTACCTAACATGATAAGCAGACGACACTTGCCAAAAATTTTTTTTAATAACTATCATTTTTTGTCTCAAAAACATAGGTTATGACCCCTTGTTGGAACGAGCTCGACGAGTTCGTTCCAACAAGGGGTTATAACCTATGTTTTTGAGACAAAAAATGAAAATATACTGAAAATTAATTGGCGATTTTTGAGAACAGCGCTGGCAGGTTTTGGCTGTTACGTTAGGTAAAGGGTTAACTTTGACTTTATACCTAGTAGTCTGTGAACAGATTCACTTTTTTAACCCTTTACCCAATGAATCGGCCACATCCACCTAGTGCTGGGCAGTTTCCCGATTAATCGACAGTGCCCCGTTAAAAATTCAATATCGTCAGTAATGTTGTCTAATAAAAAAATATTGTCATATCGTCAGTTATCAGCAGGCGGCAACTTGGCGCCAAGTAATCATGCTTCGCATGTGTCTGTCCGTGTGTGTGAATAAAAGTGATTCTAATTTAACGCAGTTTCAGTTTTCCAAGTCTTAAATTAAAGTTAAAATGCCCACGTTATATCCGCGTATGCAATTTGATTTGTAAAACACACAGAGAAAGCGTCCGTATTGGGAGTAAATCTGTTGAATCTGGGCATGTCTGGTGACTACAGAACCACTTTTGCATAAATTAAAAGAATAGCGATGCAAGGGAGCTAAGTGTTGTTCATTCTTGCATTGTTTTTACTTAGTGCATTTTTCGTTTGTAGAACGTTTTTATTTGTATACAACAAAAGACGAATTATTACTAATTGAATGAGTTGTCCTTATTTATGTTAATTCCTCCCCTTATCACCCTGCCAATCCACGAAAGGAATGTGTGGAATACTTATCGGAAACGTCTTTTATTCATCAATGCTGACTTCTTATTTACATGCTTATTCCATTTAAATGTATTATGTATTGGTGTTTAAGGTCACATACTTATGCATGAATGGCTAATCATGACCGTGCCGGAATAACCGGAGAGAACCACCGAGCAACGACGAGCAGCTGCCATCTCCCCAACATTGTAACTCCACACGTCAGCACAGGCAGGGTTAGATTGGTTGAAGACATGCGCACCATCGATGTGCAGTGCGCCTTAGTACACGGCGTCATCGTGCCCCCATGTGGACAATTGGGGTTAAGTGCCTTGCCCAAGGACACAACGCGGGAGTCCGAATCGATCGCTAAGATGGTCACCCATCCAAGGATTAACCGGGCTCGACGTTGCTTAACTTCGGTGATCTGACGAGAACCGGTTACCACAACGCCACTGCGCCCCCTCCATTTAAATAAACAGCCAGCATGCTTTTGAGAAAGGGTTTTTCCAAATAATTTCAAACATCATGCCACACATAAAGGACAGTAAGGTTCAGTTTGGATCACATTCTCTGCAAATATAACTGGTAAGATACGATTTACGTTTTTTTTTCAATGTCATTGACCAGTTGATAACTTGATGTCAATTGAAGCCTGTCAATGCGACCCGCATGCCTTCAATGTATTCATAATAAGGCGTCAATCGATGGTATTAGACCCCTCCCCACACAGTTTCACAGTTTGTGACATCTTATGTCTTAGGTTTCTGAAAAAAATAAGACACGCAGGCACATAAACAATTAAAATTCTTTCAATTTTATTCCAAATACAAATCATATTATAAAAGAACAACAGATGATACACAATACACAACTTCGAAAATCAAACATTTGTAGAACATCATTTACATGTACAGTTTTCTGGTTGTGAGTTGGGTTTTAAAAAACGCGATAATATCGTTAATCGCGATGTCAGTACTCATTAATCGCGGTTTTTATTTTTTTCAATATCGCCCAGCACTACATCCACCCACGTAATATGCAAATTCAGCAGCTGAAAAAAGACTATTTTTCAAAAAATTTCATCAAAGCCATATCATGTGACCCCTCTTTGGAATGTGCTCGTTGAGCTCATTCCATTGAGGGTTCACATGATATGGTTGTTGAAATTTATTGAAAAATTTAAAAAAATGATATTTATCCCTTTACCCAACGTAACGGCCAAAACCGGCCAGCGCTATTCTCAAAAATCGCCTATTAATTTTAATTATTTTTTCATTTTGTGTCTCAAAAACAGGTTATGACCCCTCATTGGAACGAGCTCGTCGAGCTCGTTCCAATGAGGGATCATAACCTATGTTTTTGAGACAAAAAATGAAAAAAAATAGTTATTCAAGAATTTTTTTTGCAAGTGTCGTCTGCTTTTCATGTTAGGTAAAGGGTTAATCTGCCCAGACAGATTACTAATTTGCTTCAGCAGATTGCTTAATTTGCCTGGGCAGATTAGAATTTTGTCCCAATTTCCCATATGCACTTCCTTGGGATCCTGCAATTTTATTGGAAAAAACCTAAATCAAACAGAAATGCTAAATTGGTAAGATAAAATCCATCTTACCTCAGCAAAAATTCTTGTTATTTTTATTCTAGGCTTTAGTATATTTGACATTCTCAGGGAACTTTGATTATTTCGACAATACATATTGATTAAAAAGTAGTGTGTAATATGCTTCTCTTATCTGAAGTAGACACAGAGGTTAGAAAACTGATATCGAATTCATGGAAATCTTTCTAACACAAATAATGCCAGACATTCTCATTAACTCTTATATCCTTGGACACCCCAAATGGAGATATATATGCTTTAGCCTGTTGCAGAATCCAGTTTCGTTGGTATATACATTAAAGTCTTGTTATATTGTAGTTATTTGTATAATAAATCAGGTGTAAATAAATATTGTTTAAACTGAAAGGGAATCATACATAGGGCTGAAAACACACTGTTAATTGAAAATAAAATATGTTTTCATTTTTGGGATTCACTTTAAAAAAATTCCACAACCCAGTACAGTGGAACCCTGTTAATTGAATAGTCATTTTGCCAATGAAAATTATTCAGTTAACAGGGGTATACAATTAACAGGGATTGTGTCACTTTCCTGTATTCTAGAGTTAAACTCAGCATTTATTCTCTTCTATCTTGTTTGACAGAGCTCCACAGTCCTTGGAATTAGGAAAATATTGCGACGGCACAACATTGCCGCCGCCAAAAATTCTGCGACGGCAAATTTTTATCAGCGACGGCACATTTGAATTGAATTGTTTGGATGACAGTATTGTGACATTAAGTGAATAATAATCATTAATCAGAACAGCTGACTTCGAATGGACAAGAGATCACTGGTGGGTGGTCAGTTGGACAAGCTGTAGTTCGATTAAGTGATCAATTGATTGACTGGTTGTCCTAATTTTAGGGGCTGGTTGTAACTCGCATCCATGCATTATTAGCCTATCGGTTTTGACAGTAACTGTTAGAGACAGAAATATTTGCATTGCGCATCAACCCGGGGTGAGTTGACACTGACCCGATAAACACAACCAGAATTATTTTCCAACTCACCCTTGTTTTGTGCTTAATGCGTTTATTTTTTTATTGAACCGATTGATTGTTTTCCAATTCAGTTTGTTTGAGATTGCATAGTTTACATTATGTCACAAGTGGAGAATGCTAAAATTAAAATGGAACATGACCACGTGCTCTGTTGAGCTTACATTAGTGACCAATAGAACTGCCGCATTGTCCCAGTACACCAATTTAGCATACCTTCATGAAACAAAGAATTTGATTGGTTGTATTTATGTAAGGTGTGACGTCAAAAGGGAATTGCCAGGAATTCCTGGGTTATTTTAAACGTGCATCACAGTCAACAAGGGGGTTCTTTCGAAAAAACACAAACAAACGAAAAACAACTGGTTATGAACAGTATTTCAACCACATACATTTTGTACAAACTTACTTTCAAATTAATTAATATTAGATATTTCCACAAATATTGATTTTATATACCAGTTACGCCTATAAAACATATGTTATGTAGGGTTGGATGATCAGTTCTGACAGACTTCAGGTAATTGGGACAAGTAAAAAAATATTATGGCTACCAATTTGCGACGGCAAGAAAATGCTGCCGTCATGCCCCACGGCGGCGGCATTTGCGACAGCATTGCCGAATGCCGTTGCTAATTCCGAGGACTGGCTCCATGAGCTCTGTCAAACAAGATACAATAGATTAAATGTCTGTCTTGGTTGTACAGAGCCCAAATAGGTCTATAAAAAAAGGAAAACTGGGGGAGTCAGGGTAATTTCTCGACAGGTTATAAGATTTTTTATTCAATTAACAGGAGTTTTCTCTATAACCTGTATTCAGTTAACAGGTCAAAATTGTACTGGAGGTATAGTAAATGTTTTTTTGTTGGGTAATTATATTCAATTAACAGGGTTATTCAGTTAAGAGATATCCAATTAAGTGGGCTCCACTGTATAAGTATTTCCAATAGTTCCTTGAATGCAGCACCCTATGTAATGACATGTAACCTACTTACCCAAAGCATTTTTACTGCCTTAGTCATTATATATTTTCATGTAGCATGTGATATGGCATTTACCAATTTTTTATGACCAGAAAGTGTGACAAACCCTCTGCACAGGGTTAGTCACACTTACTGGTTATAAAACAAACTTCATTTCTAACTGAATAACTAACACTGTGCACTGTACAGCCTTAGTGTAAATCTTGTCTATATCAACTCTTTACCCAATGTAATGATCAAAACCAGCCAGTACTAAACTCAGCTTAAGATGCCTTGTTGGGTTTGTTTTTAGTGAATTCCAAAAATGAAAACATATTCTATTTTCAATTAATAGCTTGTTTGAAATGGTTAACCGGTCAATAATTGGTCATGGACGTAACCGGTTATGATTTCCATAACCGGTTAGCCATCACCACATTTAATATATACCAACTGAAGTGGAGTTAAAACAATCAGGAAGAAGCCAGCGAAAAACATAAATGCTGTTACAGGTTATGCTACTTGAACTAATGCACGCATTCTATTTCTTCTTTGTGGCGATGTTTTGGCGGCTTGGTCGATATTAACAGGTTCAAACAGTTGCATTACATTTGAAGGGGATTGGGGGAATTTTCTGTAAATAATAATCACTTCAACTAAGGATAACTTGACAAGGATGTTAGGGGGCACCTGGCATTTTACAACATTACACCCTCGGCAATTGTTTTTGCTGACGATGTGCATTGTTACCATACCATTTTCCTTGGTATTGTCAATCGCCAAGGGTACATTGCCAGGACTGATTTTGGCATTTTTCTGTTTAACCCTTTACCTAACCTGAAAAGCAGATGACACTTGCAAAAATAATTCTTGAATGACCAATTTTTTTCATTTTTTGTCTCAAAAACATAGGTTATGACCCCTCGTTGGAACGAGGTCAAAGAGCTCGTTCCAACGAGGGGTCATAACCTATGTTTTTGAGACAAAAAATGAAAAAAATAATGAAAATTAATTGGCGATTTTTGAGAATAGCGCTGGCCAGTTTTGGCCATTACGTTGGGTAAAGGGTTAATCTCACCCTCAGTTGAAGTAACGAAGACAAACGCCAATGGAATTCTTTAGATAACCATGGTTAATTGGTTAATCGCAGTTATCAGAAGTGGTTAACCGGTTATGAAAATCGAGTAACCATTTCAACCCTTTTCATAAATAAGTTTTTGTGGATGGAATAGTTCATTTTTAATTGATTTTTTAGGAAATCGCAAGACTGTTACTATAAATAGAACTTTTAAAAAAAAATATTTTCAGGCAATATCACAACTTGACTTGTGGATCTGCTATACTATCATTGGATTTTCTATGTGAACTACAAATACAAAATATTCCTGTGGGAACCCCGGAAAGAAAAGCTCAGTCAAAGAAGATATAATAGAATAAATGCTCGGTTCAATTATATTCAGTTAATGTTTTTGTGTTTGAAATAATATTTAATTAACAGGATTAGTTGAATAACAGTTATCCAATTAAGTGGGCTCTACCATACTATATACCTATTGTTTGATCACATTATAAAAGTTTTTAGCCAACTTGAGGCCAACCATGAAGGGATACGATTGGCTTTGGGTAGGCAAAAAATAATGTGGGGAACTGATTTTGTTACTTGAGTATTTTTTTTTCAAAGATACTGTATGCTTCAAGCAATAGAAGCTATTGTATAGCAAGAGTTTGTTCAAAATAATTGCCTTGTTACAATTGCACTCTCCAATAAATTTCAACAAAATGATTCTATCTGAACAATCTTTTTTCCTACTGCTGGGAAAACAACAAACAAACACATACATAGTAAAGCCAATAAAGTGACTCTCAGCACTTTTCAGTAGAGTCATGATCAAGCTTGAAAACAATTTTCATTGCGCTTCCAGACAAAATGTAAGACACCAAATGAATCATGTCTGTCATTTAAAAATGATATCTGACATATTACAAAATGGAGTTTGAGTATTCGAAATAATGTGTTTTGGGTGTATATGTACCTTCATCTTGAAACTGCTCAGAATTCATCCAACCATACCTTGTTTGGCAGGGCTCAATGAGCCCTGCCAAACAAAGTATGATTGGTTTCATTCTGAATTGGAACTGAATACCCTTTAGACATACTTTAGATTCATGTATGTCTATATCAAATCGTATTCCTTCACATGCTGTTAATACTGATGAGCTGTACAGTCACTGTCTTCACACTTCCCAACTTGCCAGAACCAGAAATTACAATAATCATTAATTTTAGGCTTTCTAGTTATGTACATGATTTCCAGCATGCATGATGTTCTGATCACTGAACTTCTTTGATAATTTTGGCATCAGACATTTTGACTGATGATGATTTTAAACTTCAGTCAGACATTGACCTTTTTGCACCTGACACTGTCCTTGTCTGACCACTTATTTTCTGGTATGGTCATGATAGTGGCTTCTATCACACTACCATTTAAACACCTGATTACATTGTAACACGCGAGGTATAAGGGCCACTTACCAATCTTACCATTTGGTCCGATTATTTTTAAGTCTTGTGGTAAATCGGATGCCTTGTATGCCAGAGGTTGATGGTTTGAGTGACAGCTCCTGCACTTCTCTCTTGATCTGTTACATTTGTGCCGCTGACCAGCCCTCAGTAGTTGGTGGCATTGTGCATGCTGTGGTGTGGCACGGTGGATGTTTTGACCACTCTGAGGTCACAGTGAGGTGAAATATGGGGTGAGATTCGTGGTGGGTGAATCTCAATGTGGGAGTAGTGTAGTGGTTGGAGTGTAAGTAATAGTTACTAAGGCCTAAAAAAATAAAAAATCTGTTTCTCAGGCCCTCCCGCATGGTCCTTTTGGCTGCCGCATGCTCTCTTTTTTTTACCAATTTATACTTAAAAAAAATAAAAATTAAATGGTTTATGTCTGATATTTTACCCAACTTAAAAAAATTGATGAATTTGTCCCTTGAGTGCAAGAAGGCTTTGCAATGCTTTAGCATTGCAAAGCCTTCTTGCACTCAAGGGATGAAATACACCACCACCCATGCTATTCTGTAAATTATGAGGCCTAAAACTTGAACCAAGAACATGAACTTTTGATGGCAAAGAAGAAATTACTGAAATAAAAAATAAAATAAAAAAACGCTCGCCCGCATGCAATTTCACAAATAATGGCCTGAGAAACAAAAGATCTACTTTGTGTGGCCTAACTGAGCTGGAGGTATTCATGAATTTGAAAACCTGCCAACGTGCGGTATGTGACGCCGAGCCGCAAAGTGGTGAGGTGTTACAGCACGTTGGCAGGTTCAAATACATAAATACCGACAGCGAGGTTAGTAACTTACTTACCTGCTGTTACAGTCTAAGGCACTGTGACTATTGTACAGTTAAAGGGTTAACTTAAAGATAGAACTCTCTGATAACTGGGCGGAAATATTTTGTCATTCTAGCAGATTGGAATGTCACCATATGCCCTGTGATACTGGTCCACTGATAAGGCACAGCATGCAGAAAGTGAGAGAACATTATAATATATAGACAGTTTTCTGACTTACCAGAGTGTGTGAAAACTTTCAATGTTGTGGACAAACATCTAAGTTGGTGGCTGTTGGGCAGTAATTTAATCGGCTGGTTTATCATATGTTATTGTCTGGTGGGAAGAGCTGAATACTTAGATCATATAAAGAGCTATTATATTGTACCAGTGCCTTACAAGTTTATTGGGTTGTAACTAGCTGTTAACCCTAGACCACGAGACGGTAACACATGTCAATTCACAGAACGCATGGACCCAGGTATGGTAAGTGAGTACAGGTGTTAAGTGACGTCACTTGAACACCTGGTCTATTGTTCTATCAGGTATTTTACATCTCTTACCAACCCGGAGAAGACAAAGGAATTGGTGTCAATGGTGTGTAAGGGTCACTTACCAACCAGCCTGGTTGGTCTGGAACTCTTAGTCTCATGGTAGATCGGTCGCTTGGTGTGCTAGAGATTGACGTTTCAAGTCTCAGTTCCCGCACTTCTCTCTCAATCTGTTTCAGCATTATCGGAAAATTTTTCAACTTGTAATTCTGATAGATTTGAAAGCAGTTATGAGGAAATGGTTGATATTTGTGAATGACAGTATCTGATTGTGCAACTCATCGCCTTTCCTCATAAAACAAAAAAGATGATGTTTTAAATGAATAATCAGTTATTCATATTTATGGCTCAAGAGAGATAACTGTTCACTTTATTGATTGAATAAGTGCATCAAGAGTTGTATCACAGCCAACATGTGAATAATATAGAAAATTAACCAAGTGTGTTGAAAAAGCAGTGCTGGATGTTGAATTCACAGGTTTATCTTTGGACTTTGTTGAGTCTGTCTGAGTACTGCTGATAAACTGGGAATCAGATTTCATTAATTTTAACTCTTGAAAGCCGGGGAATCAAAATGAATTTATTGAACATGACATACAGCGAAAAACGTACAGTAAAGCATGTGCTTCTAGTCAAGTGTCGTCTGCCAATCCAGGCAGACGACACTTGACTAGAAGCACCTGCTCAGTGTTTAATTCTCCCCCAGCCCAAAGACAGCCAACCGTCATAGCCAGATTACCTGCCGTATTACATCACAGGCAAGAAAACTCGACTCCCGGCTTCTAAGAGTTAAGGAGTTACTAGTACATGTGTAATGAATGTTTTCTTGATCCAGTTCAAACATTGATGATTTATGTCCACAAATGCCAGGAAACTGCACTTCTTATGATTACAAGAAAATCAAATTTTTTTCTTAAATGGATCAAACCATGGCCCACGAAATCTTGAGTGTATGCTATCAGACTGTCTTCAGTACCCTATGAAATAACTTCAATTGTTTTGTTTATTTGGTGCACTTATACTGAGATGTCGGAACAACCAGCATCATAATGTGATACTTTTGATTAAACTACTTTGCTTCGACATGAATTTTCAGTGTAAGGGACATTATCATGTTGGAAAATCATTGCAAACATTTCATTCATGAAGCAAGTACACTGTTATAAGAAAAACAAAAAAACATCACTTGAAATATAGCTTGATGAGCATTTGGCCTATGGTATCGAAACCCGTGATCACATGGTCATAGGTGAACATGATTCTAGGGAGCACATCTCACAGCGAGCACACCTTACAGTGAGCATGTCTCACAGCGAGCATGCCTTAGAGCAAACATATGCCTCACACTGAGTATGTCTCACAGCAGACACCTCACAGCGAATCTGCCTCACAGCAAACCTACCTGACACAGAGCACACCTCACAGTGAGCATGCCTCCCAATGAATGCATGCCTCACAGTGAACCTGCCTCTCAGCAAGCACGCCTCACGGAAAACTGAATATTACTGAAATGGATCTTCTGTGCCTAATTTCTGCCTTTCTGCCTCCTAGAATGAAAATCCTGCATGTATTTGATTGTGGATGTAATTATATGTCCCCAGGAAGTGGAACAGTACATGTTTACTGTGGTTAACCCTTTACCCAACGTAACAGCAAAAACCGGCCAGCGCTATTCACAAAAATCGCCAATTAATTTTCATTATTTTTTTCATTTTTTGTCTCAAAAACATAAGTTATGACCCCTCTTTGGAACGAGCTCACCGAGCTCGTTCCAAAGAGGGGTCATAACCTATGTTTTTGAGACAAAAAATGAAAAAAATTAGTTATTCAAAAATTTTGTTTGCAAGTGTCGTCTGCTTTTCATGTTGGGTAAAGAGTTAATAAATTCTAATTTACTTGTAAAATAGGACCTGGAATCAATGCCTGGGGTGCAAGTCCTCTAAAAAACGGGCTACTAATTGAAAATATAAACTCACTAAAAGAAATGTTCCACAATCCATTCCAATGAGGGATCATAAGCTTAGTTTAAATGCATTTTGAGAATTGTACTGGCTGGTTTTGGCCATTACTTTGGGTAAAGAGTTGCAAAAGATAAGATTTACACTAAGGCTGTATACAGTGCATAGAGTCAGTTACTCAGTTAACCCTTTACCCAATGCACAGAATATCAAAATTTATTATTTAAACTATTGATTTTTAAATTAAAAAAAAAAAATCAACAAAACCATATCATGTGACCCCTTATTGGAACGAGCTCGACAATATGGATATGGACATATTCACATGATATGGTTTTGTTAAGAATATTATCATGATATGGTTTTAAGAATGTTATCAATACGTATATAGTGGAACCCTGTTAATTGAATAGCCATTTTGCCATTGAAAATTATTCAATTAACAGGAGTATTCAATTAACAGGATTGTGTCACCTTCCTGTATTCTGGAGATAAACTTAGCATTTATTCTATTATATCATGTTTGACAGAGCTCCATGATTTTTTCTTCAATTAACAGGAGTTTACTCTATAACCTATATTCAATTAACAGGTCAAATTTGTACTGGAGATATGGTAAATGGTTTTGTGTTGGGAACTTATATTCAATTAAGAGGGATATCCAATTAAGTGGGTTCCACTGTACTGCTTAATTTGAAAATTACGTGGGCGGATGCGGGTGATTTGTTGGGTAAAGGGTTAATAATGATAAGTTTTTATAACCACAAAGTATGGACTGCAATGCACAGGTTTAGTCACACTTTCTGGCTATAAAGAAATGGTAACTACCAGATCACACACTACATGAAACTATACACTCATTTACCCTTTGAACTCTAGTGGTATATTGTAAGCCAGTTCAATTGCAGAAATTAGAAAAGTCCATATTCATTATTTGGGGTAGACCAATCAATATTTTCAACGTGCAGCCTCAGGGCTGGACGTTGAAAATATTGATTGGTCTATCCCACACATTTATTGAACAGCCATCCTGTATAATGACGTATCATGTTCCTGGCCAGAAAAGCGGCCATGAGGGTTCAAAGGTTTAAGGTTGGGCAATGTTCAGGGTTAGTCGCATTATAGAGATGATCTTATTTTTAACCGGAATGAAAAGAGTGACTTCCCCTGTGCATTGCTCAGAATTAGTTGGTAAGCTAACATACGTGCTGGGAGTGCGGTGGCTCAGTGGTAGACTGTTGGACTTCCATGCTTGAGGTCCCGAGTTTGATCCCCGTCCGGGACGACCCGTGTTGTGTCCTTGCGCAAGGCACTTTATCCCAGCTGCCTACATGGGGGCACGATGACAACATATACTAAGGCATACTGAACGTCGATGGTGCAGATCTTCAAACACTGTAACCCTGCTTGAGCGGAGCTTGAACAGAGTTAGAATGTTGAGGAGCTGACAGTTGCTTGTTGATGCTTGGTGGTTCTCTCTGAGTACTTCCTCCACCCGTAAAACTGTCACGGTCACGATTAGCCATTGTGCATAAGTATGTGACCTTAAACACCAATAAATAAATGAAATGAAACATACTTGCTAACTGACCTTTGGCATTGTACAGGATTAGTTGACAGGCTGCCTTAACACGCACAACATGGAAATATACACTGACTTAGGCTATAAAACAGCCCAGGGATAGTTGGTTACATGTAACATTGGGGTGCAGCATTGAAAGATCTAATGGAAATACTTATACTGAATTGTGGACATCTTTTTAAAGTGAATTCCAAAAATGAAAACATATTCTATTTTCAATTAATTTAAAGAGGGCATGATACGTATAAACAATTGGCTAAACTTGGATAGCCAAAGATGCTGAAAGTGACCATAAGCACCAATAAATAAACAAATAAATAAATAAATTGTGATATGACATTAAAATAGAAAATACAAATTCTTGTTTGTCAGATCTCAAGGTGCACTGTCAAGTTAGTTAAAATAGATGAAATGCTTTTATTGGAATATTCAAGCTGATTACAGTACGTGGAGAGTGTATTATCACTAAATCACCCACAGAGTGGGGATTCCACCCAGGCAATAATAATTGCAAATTTGTTGCAAAGCATAACAAGCACAAGCAAAGTTTCAGCCAATGGACCTCCGGGTTACACCCGGAGATCCATTGACTGAAATATTGCTTGTGTTTTTTGTCGATCTGTAATGAATTTGAATGTTATAGTTTGGGTGATAAATCCACTCTGCGGATGATTTAGTTACAATTCACTCTCCACGTACTGTAGGTCCACAAACATGACAAATTCAGGGGATGATTGAATGTTGTCTATTCACAACAATCGTCATTCAGACTTTAGTGTTTTAAAAATATTCTTAAGCAATTTTTTTTAGGTAAGGCCACACAAAGTAGATCTTCTGTTTCTCAGGCCATTATTTGTAAAATTGTATGTGGGCGAGCGTTTTTTTATTTTATTTTTTATTTCTGTAATTATTTCTTTACCATCAAAAGTTCATGCTCTTGGTTTATGTCTTAGGCCTCATACTGTGCAGAATAGCATTGGTGGTGGTGTATTTCATCCCTTGAGGGCAAGAAGGCTTTGCAGTGCTAAAGCATTGCAAAGCCTTCTTGCACTCAAGGGACAAATTTATCAATTCTTTTAACTTGGGTAAAATATTAGACATAAACCATTTAATAAAAAGAGAGCATGCGGCTGCCAAAAGGACCATGTGGGAGGGCCTGAGAAACAGATTTTAAATTTCTTTAGACCTAAGAAATGATTTTTTTTAGTTTTTCACGAAATTTTGTCAGCCTTTTATGTTTGGTAAAGGTTTAATGCCTTTCATGCTGCTAGCGGAATATTCCTGTCCAGAACATGAAACCTCTTGCCAGTGAAATAAGTATAATTTGGGTACCTTTTACGTATTGCCCTCCTGTAAATTGAATGAACTTTTTGGCCAATGATTTCTTGACTTAAATTTAGATGAATTTTTCATCAAATCTAGTCATGGCTGCTTCACAGCAGCCATGATTAGATTAAATAATAAATATTTTGAAAATACTCAGCAGGTTAAGAGTTAAAGAGAATTTCTCATGAATAGTATGCCTGTATAGGAAGGATTGATACCTTGACTATGTGACAACCAAGTAACAACTCTGTTTTTCTTTGTTGCTGTTGTTGTTGTTGCAGTAAAACATATGTACACCTCTCTTGTTACTTGGAAAAAGTAAATGAACGAAACATTTAACGAATGCTTTAAAAAATAGTGGGATGCAAGGGATGCGGATATGTTAAATAATTTAAAACAGCTTTGGCAAATTACAAATTATCACCCCCTCCCCCACCCCCACCATAAATTGAATATCAGACTAGTGGCTGATAAGGTAAACTATTGTACCTCGAGTGGATCCTGGTTATATCCCTTGGTGCTCCTAAGCAAGATTGATACCTTGACTATGTGACAAACAAGTAACAACTCTGTAAATGTGTCACGAAACATGGATCACCCATACAACTGTTTGACTTTCCGTCTAATAATGTTGTTGGGTGGAAAAATCTAAAGGCACGCAACTTGTAATACTTCGTGAGAAAAGCCGTTCTCGCCTTTTTACGGAATATTAGTTTAATCGGTACCCGTTACATTGTCTATTTTAGGTCAGCACTACTGACCCGTAATTACGGCACACTTCAAGGTTGAATGTCATTGCAATTGGGAAGATAACGGGATTTCTGCCGTTGTATTAAATTTTATATCAGATCTGTATCAGGAAAAATCTAAAGGCGCGCAACATGTAATACTTCGTGAGAAAAGCCGTTCTCGCCTTTTTACGGCATATTGGTTTAATCGGTACCCGTTACATTGTCTATTTTAGGTCAGCACTACTGACCCGCAATTACGGCACACTTCAATGTTGATTGTCATTGCAACTGGGAAGATAACGGGATTTCTGCCCTTGTATTAAATTTTATATAAGATCTGTATCAGTGGCGTTTGATGAATGTTAGCTTACATTCATTCGTACCTCTGAACTCAGAGTGCGAGCATCCTAATTAGAATCTCAATTATGGAAACACTGGAACTACCAGCGCGACTGAAGAAAACGATAGCAGCTCTGGGCATCTCTTGCCCTGTCACCTGGACTTTCCAGGAGACAGGCAAGAGTGTCCATCTGTCTCTTGAGTTCAAGGTCGAGGAAGATAAGAAATCACCACCCTACTCGGGGAGAGGTAGTACCTTTGATGAGAGGATCCCCTCTCACACTGGTCCTCACCCGAGTAGGTCAGGAGGCCCTGAAAAGAGAAAGAGAAGAAAGAAGAGCCTGTCCACCAAGCGGAGGGATTCCCGACGCTTGGAGGCATTCTTGGAGATGAAGAAAGAGAAAGGTGAGGAAAAGAAAGAGCCAGAGGCGGCCACCACTTCCCCTCCCACTCCCACAGACAGCTCCATCCAAATGCCGCCTTCCCAGTCGGTATGGTCGGATGTGGAAGAGTCTGTGGAGACTGAGGTGGAAATGGAAGCTGCCCTCTTGCCTCTTCCTGATCCCCACTCGCCTCTTCCTTCTAAACCAGAATGCCAGGACGCGGACGACAGGATAGAGAACATCTTACGGGAACACAAAATACAAGGGGACCTTCACAGGCAAGAGATGGACCAAGTATTCCTCCAACAAGTCGAAGAAGCCAAAAAACTAATAGACGCCAGAAACCTACAACAACAAAAGACTCAGCAATCACCCACAACCACTCCAGACTCGGCTAGGACCAGACCCTACAAAACTCAGCAACCACCATCAGGCAGCCCACCAACAACACCAACTACCACTGTCTCTCCTTCCAAACCTCCACCTCTGAAAAAGAAGCAGAAAAAACACAAGTGCCGCTAACAACCCACAACTTCTCCTCCTTTACCACGGTCTGACACTTTCAAATTCTACAGCTAATGAGGGTCGAAAGGGGCTTGCTCCCCAAATCATCCCTGAGCGCCTTTGGCGCGCAAAACCATTTGATTCGGAGATCACAGTGGTCTCTCAAGACAGGTGGTCTCTCAAGACAGGTGGTCTCCCATAGCAGGTCCATTATAGAGAAAAACCAATCGGTGCCTGGCAGATGTCTCTCAAGACAGGTGGTCTCTCAAGACAGTGGTCTCTCAAGACAGTGGTCTCTCAAAACAGGTTTTACTGTATTAGATTCCAAACACTAATTATAGGAGTAATCATCAAAAGTTTAATTAATGAAACACCAGGTACAACCCGTTGCTTCATTAATTAAAATTTTGCTGATGATGATTTTTATTACCTGATAAATGAGGCGTCGACATCTCTGCCCACACTTGGATTACAACCAGTCCACGGTAGTTGTACTATACTCCAAGGTCAAGGTCACAGTTATTTACTACTTGACATAACTTGAAACTTCTTAATATAGCCCAAGAACATTAGGTTTCACTAGGGAAAAAAATCGGAGAAAGCTGATTTTTTCAGGGAATGTCGAGTACATGTCACTGAACGATTAGACAAAAGTCCCCTAAAATCCCAGCTTTTTTTTCTACAGCCTTTTTTCGAAAACGCGTTTGAAAAAAATAAAAAAAAATCGCACGAACTTTGTAACCTCGAATTGATCCAACTGTATTTTTTGTTTACGCGTATTTCGAGCTACATAATGTCTAATATACATTTACCTAGAGGAAAATGTGCATTCTGTGACAATTTCTGCGAAAAATTATTGAAAATTCACAAAAAAGTATCGGATTTACGCAAAAAATGACGATTTTCCTAACGGATTTGCCCAAAGGGTCGTAGTACAGAATGGGATGTTAGTTGGACAGACGATAAAAAATCCACCACCATTTGAAGACTTTTATCATTGCTTACAAAATAGACATTATGGAAGACCCCCTCTGCTTGTGGCCGAGTTCCCCTTTTGGCATAAAATTCGTCAGCATGAGAACTCAACTATTTTCGGGCTTGGGACCGAACAGATACGTCTGTGTCTGGCAGCATTAGATCAATAAATAATATTTACAGAATGTACAAAAATCAATAAATAATATTTACAGAATGTACAAATCAATCAACATGGATTAAGTTACATTGACTATTATCAACACTATATACAGAAATGACATGACCTATATACATATTATTCATCGAACTCAGAAATTTCCGACAGGACAGTGTTTCTGTGGTTGTTACAAGAATCCGAACTGCAATTGCACAAACCTGAGCAAGAGAGTCCTGCCTTCTTACACCCACACCTTTTTGTACAAGCACTCTTGCAACCACAACTGATCAGATTCAGTAGGTTATCGGGGGCACATGGCTTTGTGGCTGCAGTTGGTACAAGAAGTCCATTGTCTAGCGACCACCCCCAATCCGTCGGAGGAAGCGAAGTGCCCAGCCATTGTTGGACCTGGAGATAACATCTGTAGACATGTTGTTGTGCAGCATCGCTGCTTGGTGGGAGTGAGGCTAGGTCGATGGGTTTATTCAGTTTAGATTTTGCTACATAACGCTTGTAAGTGACATATCTATATTGGTCGAGAGAGGAAACAGTTTTACTCCCGTATAAGATCAGGAAAAATTGTTCCCCGGCAGCGGCTACTGCACTTGGTGTACTGTCATCCGCCAAAATTGTGTTGACATACTGTTGTGAGTCACTAGTAACATCGGAGACAATTGTACTGAATACTTTCTTCTTACCAACTCGAAAGAGTGCAGAAGTAGTGTCACAACCACTTATAGAATGTGCTACAAGGAGGTTGCTTCTATGGTCACCCATTTTGGTTGCTATTTCACTAACTGAAACTAGTAAGTTTGGGGTAATGGAATACATCATGTGAATATTACATCCCGGTTGAACTCGAGAGGTAAGAATGACTAACAAGTCTGTGTCTGTTCCCACAACGACAACATTGTTGTCATCTTGAGCGATGTCAAGTGCAGTTTCGGCTATCAGTACATCAGCATCAGCCTCGGCCTGCTTGGACTGAATATTGATAGCAGATAGCTCCTGCATTAGAAGATCGATCAGTTGGGTTTTGTTCTTGGCATTTGCAAGGAAATTGGATTGGGGTGTGGTGGCTTGTAACTCGGGTGAGATATTGATATCAATGGAATACGTGTCTTTAGATCTACGGGCTTGTTCCATGCCCTTTGTCGACATTGTACAAGCATAACCATCAAAAACAACCACGACGTTCGCCCCAAAATGTCTCACTAGATAATTGGAATATGATGTACATATGTCCTTATATGACGACTGTTTAGGCCATACAACTGCCCTCAATAAAAATCCACCATCTACAACAAACAGAGAATGTTCTGGGATTTTAGTTTGCTCGGAACCGTATGTTTTGAGGATCTTACCGAGCGTGCTTTTCTGTGTCTTCCTCATTCCAGCAGAATCAAACAATGCTGGTGGTTTCGGGGCGAGTTCATATTTGAGATACTCTTCCATCTCTGCTTGTGACTGAATAACACATGTGATGCGGTTGAACAGAATTGTGGGGTCAATCACTACCTTACTTCCACGGACTTTGATGCTATTTGCCATCGATGCGAAAGACTTCACAGTGTCAACACATCGTAGTTTGATGCTGTTGAACATTTTGCTTACAACATTCGATACGCAACATTCACCAATTTTGCGAACTTGGTCACAGTTCACAGTTTTGTCGGCCACAAGCCCGGTCGCTATAGAGACTAATTGTAGTGGATCTCTATTCTGAAAGGGGGAATGCACTCTGAGCCAGTTCAATAATTTGGTGATATCATTGGCATCAGTCAATTGTGAACTTTGACGGAGATCCCGATGTTGTTCGCCATGACCAGTGTGAACATGAACAAAATTTTCGAGAGCATTACATATCGGAAGGCAAAGAGGTAGTCATGTACCCATTTCGCAACAGTGCTATCGGTTATTCCCCTGCCATGTGTGAGACCACCAGGGAGCTTGAACATTCTCATTAAACACTGCTCTATGGTCTGATCAGAATATATCCCATCCCAGAATTTATCTGAGCGCCTTATGGTAAAGTAACCTTTCTCAGTGAACAACTTCAAATCATCCTGTTATTTCTGTTAGCTCATTCATCTGCTGCAAATAGAGATGAGAACTTTTTGCGTATGCAAAATGTCCACCTGCATGAAATACTGGAATCATATTGCGAACACAATATGTGTGGAGTTCCCAGTCGCCTGTGCGCTCTGCTCTCAAGAACAACTGGAGAAGACCTATTTGCTCGTAGTATTGTACCCAAAGCTTTCCTGTGCGTCCTACGGACGCATTCTGGAGCAGTTCGTGTAATTTTGACAGTAGATGGTTGACACTTTCTTGATTGACAGCGTCAGCTGTTGTACAGTCACCTCTGGCAAGTCCACAGAATATTTCATTGACTTCTGTGCAGTCTATGTTATCTAGTGTTCGGCTTTCTTCAAACACAAGTTTTGTAATGGCAATTTGTGTTAGCAAATGGGCACAAACTGCTCTTGAATATGCATGACCACTGATCAAATGATGGATTGACCCACCAGCATAAACAGTCCCCCAAAGTTCATCCAAGCCGCTACCAGCCATGATCGAACCAATTGCCCCTAAATATGACATAATCATATGGAAGCCGCCGAGTCTAACGAAAACTTTTGTCAACTTATCTGACGAAGACACAATCTCCACTGCTTTGATATATACACATCAAGGGCGTGCACACATTACGTGCCAATGTATCTTGAGTGTAGGCGAACACCACATTATGTGATTTAATCGAACATGGAAATTGAAACAATGATGCTATAATACGGTATTTGAATGAGAAAAGTCGATGCCGTTTGAATTTGAGTTTAGGGGGTATGGTTAATATTTCACACGTTTCACCAGTTCATTATGGAATAAATGACTATTGTTATATATCATTATAAAGCCACTGCTTTTCTGCAATTTTTGATATATAATTTAACTCCCAAAGTAGTCGTAGATTTGATTTAATGGACGTTGTGTACCGTTGTGTGTATGAAAACAATAAATTTTTTTTCGTAATTTTGTACATTTTCGTGAATATTTCACCATTGAGTGTGAGGATTGGTACAAAGTTGGCATTTTCTGTTGGGGATATGTATTCTCAATATAATTCAGCACGATATTTATGATTCTCACCCTACTAAGGCGAATAAGAATGAGAAATATGGAGCTGGGTCGAATTTTTTTTTAAATTTTTTTTTTCATAAAAAAAAACGCTATAACTAAAAAAGCTCAACTCTGATTCGCGGGGACTTTTCACACTTTATCCGCAATGTGTGTCCCGGAAACATATAAAAAAATCAGCTTTCTCCGATTTTTTTCCTTACTTTCTCATTTTTATGTCTAATGTGCCTGGACTAATAGATATAGATAGTGTGTTATGCATCACATTTAGCTTTGTCACCCAAGATCGAGGTTGCCCCTCAACAGTTTGATAACCATAGGGTATTCATCCTATATTTAGCTGCCTTAAAAGCAGTGGCCCTGAACAGTGTTGTACAGGCTGAGAGGCCTCTTGTTGTATTCTTGGAAACATTGTTAATGATTTTCCATTTATTTGTAGAGAATCAGACAATGAAGACATGGAAAGTGATGGTCGTTACCATGGTAATATTACTTTTGGACAGCTGGGGTAAGTTTAATATTACAAGTTACAACATGCATGAATATGGTAAATGCAATTCATATGTGACAGAGATAGGTGTATCAGATTGTTTTTGTTGTTCATTGGGAAAATTGTAGGCTGACCAGGTGCCAACATTTTCTCTGAAAGCTACTAAAAATGGTGACCGTTTGATGAAAACACCATTTTCATTGTGTAAAAATACCTTTGTTTCAAAAATCCTTTTTATGAAAGCGGTCATTCTGATTACAATATATTATTAGAATGTATCGAATTTTTAAAAAATGAAAAACATTTGTTTTGTATTATTCGCTCACCCTGATTTGCACTCTTCATCTGACGTAAAGGTGGAGTTTTGAGACTTCTCCCGAACTGCTGGATCAAATGCAGTAAAATTTCATGTGAATGATGACTGGGGAGGGATAATTCATTTTTGTTAAAATTAATATGCTTTGATAAAATTACCCAAAATTTAAATAAAATTGTCTTCTCATGAATAACTTGATATCTGGTATTAAGCATCCTATTGAGGTATACACTAAAGTTTGTTCAAGAAAAGTATGAGGCACAATTTCTTTTCAACCTACTCACAATTGTTTACAATTGGCTGTAACATAAGTGCAAGCCCTACTTCGGAACTAACTCAAGCTTTTAGAATCTTTTCCAAACGAGTTGGAAAAGTACTAGAGTGCAAAAGCACGAAAAAGATCGAAAAAAGGGTCGAGCGAGACCAGCGCTCGAAATTACAGGTACTCTCTCTGCACACCTCTTGCGTTTACCGAGCGCATGCGCAACAACCGTGACGTCAATTCCTTTATTTTCCGCCATTGTTCATGGTCGGAAATTTTTGTGACTGTGCTGTTTATGATATTAATTCTTCGTGAACAACTTATTAATCGTCTTTAGTGTGCTACTGGATTGTATCCTTTTTCAAGCTACCAAATTATTACTCTCATTTAATGTTAATTTGTATTATTATTGCTGTGCTTTTCACACTTTATCTTGCCTTTCCCCCACGTGTGAACACGACCTTCGTTCTGTTTTCCGTCGGCGGGAAGCTTGATTGTTGTATTTATATCATGCCTAAGACTATTCCTTGTACCTCTTGTTTGCAGGTGAAACATGTGGACGATTCCCATACCACATGTGTCACTTGCAACAATTGCACTCAGGCCCAATCATGTGGTATCTGTGGGGTTTGGTCCTCTAAATTTTGGGCTTCTGTTAACAAGGTGGTTCTTTCCAGAGCTAGAACCCCTCGTTCTCGGGGTAAGGGTAGCCGTGCCGTTGCAGACATTTCTGCTGGTGCACGTGGTGACTCTGTCACACAGGATTCGGATCTGACTTCTGTGGCGAGCTCCTCTGCAACTGTTGACGGTGTTTGTTCTGTGATACCTGATGAGGAGACCGCGGTCTCTTTGTCTTCGGATGTCACTATTGAGGCGTCTGTTTTCGTTGAGAGCTTTTCCGAGGTCAACTCGGTAACCCTCTCCGATCTGCCTCCAACACCGTCGACCGTTGTTGAGGGGGTTGCTACTCCAGATCCTATTCTGTCTGATGGTGGCTCTTCCATCTCTTCTGGGGATGGTCTACAGTCTCGGGGGACCGAGGCTGTATCTGCTGGTGTGTCTGTGTGTTCTCAGCCTCCCCCAGCCTCGCGGCGAGGCTGTGCGGGTTTGCTGTCTGCTCCGTCTCATCTGGCTAGGTTTGCTCCTAGTCGGTTGAGCCGGCCGGTCGCTTCGGCAGCGATTCCTCGTCCCTCGAGTGAATCGTTTATTGTTCCACCTTCGCCTGCTAGTGTGCCGACTAGCGGGATGGTGTTGGGACGTTGGCATCCAGGGCCTGCTGTTCGGCAGCGGTCAGTGACAGCCCCGGTTAGCTGTCACTCTCGGAACCTTTCTCCGGTGATTCCTCACTGTGTTCCGAGTCTGGGTGTCGATCGATGCTTGCCGTCGGTCTCAGAGGATAGGCAGTTGGGGCCGTCTGCTGCGCAGAGGTCAATGACAGGTTCCTGTCATTCTTGGGACAATCCTCCGGTGTCTTCTCACCGTGTCCTAGGTCCAGCTACCGATCGACGTGCGCCGTCGGTCCCTTTCGAGGATTTGCAGGCAGGGCCTTCTGTTTCGCAGAGGCCAGTAATGGCTCCTGGGCGTCACAATCGGGACTATCCTCCGGTGTCTTCTCACCGTGCTCCTATTCTGTCTGCCGATCGACGTTCGCCGTCGGTCTCTTCTGAGGATTTGGGTTCTTCTACCAGAAGGGTCCATTGGGAGGACACTCCGTCGGGCGATTCTGCTGCGACGGATTCTCAGGGTGACCTGCGCCAGGCCGTTTTGGCGCTCACCCGGTTGCTTTCTGGCAACCCTCAAGTTGGCCTCCCTGTGCCTCCTGAGGCACAACCTCCTTTGGTCGGTCGCCGAGATGTCTCGCCTGGCCCCTTGGATACTGCACAGTATTCACAGGAGGTTTCTGCTGGTCAGCCCGAGTTGGGCTACGTCTCCTCTGCTACGGAGGATGACGAGTATCTTGAAGGTGATGGTCCCCCCTCGTCAGTCTTGGGGCAGGCTTTGGATTTCGTCTTTGGCTTATTGCCGGACGTTCTACCTTCCGACCAGCCTTCTGTGACCGTCCGGCCGCGGTCCACTGTGGAGCGCCGTAACCCTGTTGAGCCTTCTAGCTCCGGGGCTTTGCGTCCTCTGCAATCGGCTCAGGTGGTTGAGTCCTTCCAGGGCTTAGACGCCAAAATGCGTTCTAAGGCCCTCAAGGGTTCCTTCTTTTCTAGAGCTGATGCCTTCCTGCCTCCATCGCGGTTTCGTGTTTACGATTCCGTCTCTCCACCAGTCTTCCAAGGGATGACTACTGTGGATGAGGATTCTTCTTCCCTCGGGTTGACTAAGCCTAAGTCGGCAGTTCTCCCGATGTCGGTAGTTGAGTCTATGGTGGGCCTGTCCCGAGAGATGCTGGGTATGTTATCTCTCGCGGACCATGTCGTCGCTGCTCTGGCTGAATATTTTCCACCAGGGGAGTTTGATGACGCTCAGGCGCCTTTTCGCGTTTTGTCACAGGCTCTTATGAACTTGACTCACGCTCACGCCTGTAACACGGCCAATTTGGAGCTGGCACGCCGGGATGCGGTTTTGGATTCTTTACCATCCCTTCCTTCTGAGCAACGTGCTGTTCTGAGGTCTGCCTCTTTGGTAGGACCTCAGTTGTTCCATGGTTCCGTGGAAGCTGTTCGTGGCGAAGTTCTTCGTCATTCGAAGGACCAGCTTTTGCTGAGACAGCTTGACCCACCTGCTGCTGCGGGTGGGGGTCGTTCCAGGCCCGCCAAGCGTGCTGCTGCGTCTGCCTCGTCGGCGCCTTCGGCTCCGTCTGCTCCTTCTGCTCATAAGAAGCGCCGACGTGGCCAGGCCCGCTGGCAGCCTCAGGCTGGAAAGTCTCAGGACTCTGTCACTTCCCGAGGTGGTTTCTCCTCTCGGGGGCCTCGTCGAGGCCGCAAGTGAAGGTTCTCACCTCGATTCGCCTCCAGTCGGAGGAAGGCTGTCGCTGTTTTACGACCGTTGGACAGAGATAACGTCGGACTCTTGGGTCCTCGACGTCATTCATTCCGGTCTGCGACTGTCCTTCCATCGGCACCCCAGTTTATCTCGGGTGCCCCTTCCGACTCAGGTCCCTTCAGATTCTCTGCGTCGGGACCTTCTGGTGCAGGAGATCGACAATCTCCTCACCAAAGGGGCGATCGAGGTGGTCAGGAACACCCTTTCACCGGGGTTTTACTCGAGACTTTTCTTGGTGCCGAAGAAAAACGGCCAATTTCGTCCTGTCATCGATCTGAGTACCCTGAACGAGTACATTATTGCTCCTCGTTTCAGTATGGAGACTTTCCGGTCGGTTCGACGTTCAGTTCATCAGGGCGATTTTGCGGCCAGTATCGACCTGAAGGATGCCTACTTCCATGTACCCATTCATCTGGCGTCACGGAAATACCTTCGGTTCTCGTTTCGGGATCGAGTTTTTCAATTCAGAGCTCTCCCGTTCGGTTTGAACCTGGCTCCTTGGGCCTTCACCCGACTGATGTCTCATGTGCTTGCTTTCCATCGCACTCAGTCGGCGGTGACTTCGTCCGCCTACCTAGACGACATCCTCCAACGGCACCACGATGCTGCTGTTCTGGAGTTCGATGTCCGGCAGTTTCTTTGCCTGCTAGCGTCGCTGGGTTTCAGAGTCAATCGCGAGAAGTCGGATCTTCTTCCTTCTCAGCGATTCCGTCATTTGGGGATGGATTTCGACACTCTTCACAATGTAGTGTCGGTTCCCCAGGCTCGGGCGACGATTCTTTCCGCCTTGACTCGGGACCTGCTTCAATCTTCCTCGGTCTCGGCCAGGACTTTCCTTCGGATGCTGGGCCTTTGCGGTTCGGTGACCGATCTCATTCCGCTCGGTCGCTTGTTTGTCCGACCTCTCCAACACTTCCTGTTGGATCATTGGCGTCCGAATGTAGATCCGCTGGACCTGGAACTCACTATTCCTCGGTCTCTGCTTTGTCACCTCCGCCCTTGGGCAAATATTCCCTGGCTGACACAGGGTGTTCCGTTGGATCTTCCTTTGGCCGATCGCATCCTTACTGCGGATGCCAGCGATCGGGGCTGGGGTGCGACGTTGGACCCTGTCGGTCTGTCTACTCACGGAGAGTGGGACAGCGAGCAGGTGGGCCTTCATATCAACCAGAAGGAGCTCCTTGCTCTTCTGTTGAGTTTTCGGCTTTGGGTCCCTCATCTGTCGGACCATGTTGTCCTACTTCTTTCGGACAATTCGACAGTAGTGGCCTACATACGGAATCAGGGAGGCACTCATTCGATTCCTATGTATCGCCTGTCTCGGGATCTTCTTCTGTTGGCACGGGATGTGAACGCTCGGGTGTCCATTCGACACATTCCCGGGCGTCTCAACGTCCTAGCAGACTCCCTGTCCCGACGCGACAGTGTCCTTCCAACCGAATGGATGCTACATCGGTCGGTGTTTCAGGCGATTTGCGAGCAGTGGGGTCGTCCTCAGGTCGACCTTTTCGCTACTCGCTGGAATCATCAGGTAGAGACTTTTGTCTCCCCTTGTCCAGATCCTCTGGCATTTGCAGTAGACGCTCTGTCTCTGGACTGGACAGGCTGGGTCGGCTATGCCTTTCCTCCTGCACCGATTCTTCCTCAAGTTTTAGCGAAGATTCGTGCTTGCAGTTGCAGGATCATTCTGATCACACCCCTGTCTCCACAGAGGGTGTGGATCAATCTGCTGCGGCCTCTATTGGCCGATCGACCGATTCGTCTACCTCTACGTCGCGATCTTCTTTCACAGGGTCGTCCCAGGAAGTATCACAACAACCTGGCGAGCCTGTCCCTTCACGCCTGTCTTTTATCAGGTCCAGTCTCCGACGTAGAGGTTTTTCGAGACGATCAGTGGAGTGCATTTCTGCATCGCGGCGACCTTCCACTGGAATGACTTATGCCGCCAAGTGGAAGGTTTTCTGCCGCTGGTGTTCAGATCACAATGTGAATTACCGTGATCCGTCTATCGCTCAAATTGCGGATTTTCTGGTTTTTCTTTTTGACTCCAAGGGCCTCCAGCCTATTACGATTAAGGGCTATCGGTCTGTGCTGTCTGATACTTTCTCTTATGTGGGAAAGCGGTGTATCGGTCGTAATCTTTTCCTCTCCAAACTTATTCGGCACTTTTCTTTGAAGAGGCCTCGAGTTTTGCGTCTTACACCCAAGTGGAACTTGGCATGGGTATTGCACTGTTTGGAGGGGGCGCCTTTCGAGCCTTTATCTGAGACCGACATGCGTTTTCTCACCTATAAGACGGCTTTTCTTCTAGCGTTTGCTTCTGCTCGTCGAGTCAGTGAGCTTCATGCGCTATCTGTTGATTCTGCCTTCTTCCGAAATGAGGCTAACAGTGTCACATTCACTACTGATTGCTCTTTTCTGGCTAAGAATCAACTCCCCGATTCGGTACCTCCTCCCATCTGCATTCGGGCTCTCCCTGCTGTAGATGGACGGAGGCCTCTTCTTTGTCCTGTTCGTGCGGTCAAGACTTACATTACTCGCACTCAGTTCATTAGGAGGGATCGGAAGAGATTTTTTCTGTCTCTCATTCCTAAGCGGCAGTCTATCTCTTCCCATTCTATTTCCAGGTGGATCTGTCTTGCAATCAAGCTGGCTTATTCTCGCTTGTCTGCATCGGATCTTGTTTCGAACCGGCTTAATGCTCACGAGGTTCGTGCCATTTCTACATCCTGGGCGTTCTCCAATTCTGTTTCGCTTCGTGATGTTATGAATGCGGCTTACTGGAGGAATGCTTCTACCTTCTCCTCCTTTTATCTCCGCCACCTTCAGCAGCAATCTGAGGACCTTTATTCTTTAGGCCCTCTCGTGGCTGCTCAGGCTGTGGTGCACCCTCGTTAAATTGTTTTTGTCGAGGTTGCGCTTCTCTCAGCCTTGTTCTTTTCAGGTGCCTTCTCTCTTTCTTCATTACAGGTTTTAGTTTTTGTTCTCTGCCATCCTTGCTTTCGTTCTGCTACTCTTGTTGGTATTGGTTATGTGATTCACCTCCTCCTATTGTTTATTCAGCCAATTGTAAACAATTGTGAGTAGGTTGAAAAGAAATTAAAATTTTTTAGTAAATTTTGTTTCTTAACATACCTACCACAATTGTTTACCGGAGGCCCACCCTCCTTGGGGATATCTTTGATATCGATGCCTCCCCGCTAAATCACAAACTTCTCGTTGGCGGAAATACGGAATTGACGTCACGGTTGTTGCGCATGCGCTCGGTAAATGCAAGAGGTGTGCAGAGAGAGTACCTGTAATTTCGAGCGCTGGTCTCGCTCGACCCTTTTTTCGATCTTTTTCGTGCTTTTGCACTCTAGTACTTTTCCAACTCGTTTGGAAAAGATTCTAAAAGCTTGAGTTAGTTCCGAAGTAGGGCTTGCACTTATGTTACAGCCAATTGTAAACAATTGTGGTAGGTATGTTAAGAAACAAAATTTACTAAAAAATTTTAATATTTTAGTTGTTTTGGGAGAGGTAGGGTTTTTGGCCACGCTCAGAATTTCTGTTTTCAGCACCAACAGACTGATTTAAACCAAATTTGGTATTTGGTATTATTGGGCAGGGACCGATCAGGACTATTTAAAATACGCTCTAGCCTCGGAGCCTATTTTTTCAATTCATGCGCCAGATTTCAATTTATGGAGTCACACTGTTGTTTGCAACACACACTGCAAGTATGTAATATCTCTCATCATTTTCATTTAGTACACTATAGCAAACATTAATCTTCACTGTGGTTTCTGATCAAGTCTTGGCTGCCTATTTAGGCAGCCAAGACTTGATCAGAAACCACAGTGAAGATTAATGCTTGGTAATTAAGACTTCAAGTATTAACTTAAGCACTCTACAACAATGATAAATGATAATCATATATATAATACATGTAAGAGTGTCTCTCTCGATTATCCATTGAAAGAATGTCAAAATATGATCTGAGAAGTTACGCGCCAACTGATAAGCCTATTTCTGAGATTTAAGAGCCAGGTCCTGATGTTTCAGAACCAAATACGCACTGGCGCATGCCCAGGTCGGTCCCTGATTGGGTCGTGAGTACTTGTTTCATTAAAAAAAAATTTCATGCATCTCCATGGGAACCCCAGCAGCTAAAAGCAAATTATTTCTAATATCTAGTTTCTCTAAAACCGCCCAGAACACAGGCCTTTTATTTGGTATGAAGCACCCTTATGACCAGTAGAATCGAAAGGGCAAAAAAGGCAATTGGTTGTTTCACAGACCAGACCCCCCCCCCCCCCCCCCCCCCCCCCCCCCCCCCCCCGCCCTCCAAGGGAGTCAAAAAAATGCAAGTTTGTTCAAATCAAGCCCCAGGATTCATATTCAGGCTCCCTATGGAGAATTATATCTTCGAGCAATAGAAGGAATATTCTTTTAAAATCTTCTCAGCATTCTTATAGGGGTCAGAAACACATTTGTTTGAATCAATTTCCTTTCTTCCTATTTGGGTTCCCTTTGGGAGACCAAATTTTCACTTGGTGCCATATGAGGAATATTTGTTTGAAAATCTTTTTCTGATCCACAAATTAGAATCTTTTAATATTTGGTACACAGTATCTGTACGGGAGACAGATTCACATTTGTTAAAATCAAGTCCCTAGGTTCATATTTCAGCTCCCAAAAGGGACTCTTAACAGAATGAGTAATATTCTTAAAAAATCTTCTTCACATCCACCAGTCAGTATCTTTTGACATTGATAATATAGAATTCTTCCAGGGTCTGATTCAAGTTTCTTCAAATCAAGTTCCTGGGTTCTTATTTGGGCTTCCTGTGGGAGCCTGAAGTTTTAATTTTGTGCAATATGATGAAAATTCTTGAAAAGTCTTCTGATCCGTCAGTCAGAATTATTTGATATTTGGTATACAGCATCTTAATGAGGGCCAGATTGAAATTTGTTCAAATCAAGTTCCTTAGTTCATACTTGGGCTTTCTGTGGGATCCAGAATTTTAAAATAGTGCAATATGGAGAAAATTCTTTAAAATTATTCTTATTCAGAACCACCAATCAGAATCTATTTATATTTGTTATATGAAATCCTTAGTGAGGTCCAATTCGAGTTTGTTCAAGTGTTTACTAAGCATGCCTTTTGATAATTTTAACCCTTTCAGGGGGGGAGGGGGGGGCACCGATGGCTCAGGAAAGAGGCTGGCTGCAAGCCAAGAGGTCCTCGGTTCGAATCCCACCTGCCACAACTGCATTGTGTCCTTGGGCAAGACACTTCCCCTCCATTGCCCACGTGGGGGCACAGTGACGGTATGTACTAAGGCGTACTTCATGTCAGTGGGGCACCTGTTTTCAACCAATGCTAACCCTGCTTGTGTGGAGTTAGTATGTTGGGGAATTGACAGTTGCTCGGTGGTTCTCTCCTGGTACTTTGGCTTTCTCCACCTGTAAAACTGTCATGGTCATGATTAGCCATTGTGCAGAAATATGTGACCTTAAACACCAATAAATAAATAAATAAATAACCCTTTCAACATCGGATGTAATGGTGTTCTGTGGAAATTGGTAATTTTCTATTTCTATGAAGTATTTGTAGACCTGCAATTTTCTTGGGGGGAACTTGGAGATGTTTGGTATTTCTTGTTCTCTCAAATGACTGCCACAGTCAGTGGGAAAAAAATAAAAGTTAATAAGTGATAAATTAATGTTAAAAATTCCTTATCCCTTTACCTAACATGAAAAGCAGTCGACACTTGCAAACAAAATTCTTGAATGACCAATTTTTTTCATTTTTTTGTCTCAAAAACATAGGTTATGACCCCTCTTTGGAACAAGCTCAATGAGCTTGTTCCAAAGAGGGGTGATAACCTATGTTTTTGAGACAAAAATTTAAAAAAATAATGAAAATTAATTGGCGATTTTTGTGAATAGCACTGTCCGGTTTGGGCCGTTACATTGGATAAAGGGTTAAAGCACTTTTGTGACATATCAGTGGGCCGTTGTCAGGTGAGTGCTGCAGGCCCCTTAGGGCCTTTTATAATTTTAAAGAATTGTTTTGCTAAACAAAACTAATTTTAACTGGTAGAGTGCTGAAATCCCATTTTCGGTATTTATTATACTCCCACTTCAGAGAAGTGGGGGACTATATTGTTGATGGCCTGTATGTCTATCTGTCCGTCTGTCGATCCATCCATCATCTGTCCCAACTTGTGTGCGCAACTCCTCCTACATCATTGAACTGATTATGATGAAACTTCTCAAACATTATGACTAACAAGTGAATATGCACATATTGTAAAATTTTTCGTCTGTGACAATTTTAACCAGGTTATCTCCCCTGAACTGAGATTTATTATGGATTTTCAAATGAGATTCTTGTGTGCGCAACTCCTCCTACATTATTGAACTGATTATGATGAAACGTCTCAAGCATTATGACTAGCAAGTGAGCATGCACATATTCTAAAATTTTTCATCTGCAACAATTTTAACCCAAGTTATCTCCTTTCGAACTTAGATTTAATATGGATTTTCAAATGAGATTCTTATGGGTTCAACTCCTACATTATTGAACCGATTTCAATGGAACTTTCAATCAAACATTCTGACTAACAAGTGGTTATACGCATATTCCCAAATTTTTGAACTGCGACAATTTTAACCAAGTTATCTCCCATGAATATTAATTTTTCAACCTCAACATTCAGAGGTGCATTCTGGTAAGCCGGAAGTGGGGGTATTAATCACCTTCAGTAATAGTTTTGAAGTGCAGGTGCCACAACTTAACCCTTTTCCCAACGCAGACGATATCAAAATTTATTATTTTAAATATCATTTTTTTAAATTTTTCAAAAAATTTCAACAAAACCATACCATATCCAACGAGGGGTCACATGATATGGTTTTGTTGAAATTTTTTGAAAAATAATATTTTTTCAACTGCTGAATTTGCATATTACGCGGGCAGATGTGGGTAATTCGTTGGGTAAAGGGTTAACCCTTTACCCAACACAGACGATATCAAAATTTATTATTTTAAATATCATTTTTTTTTAATTTTTCCAAAAATTTCAACAAAACCATATCATGTGACCCCTCATTGGAACGAGCTCAATTAGCTCATTCCAATGAGGGGTCACATGATATGGTTTTGTTGAAATATTTGGAAAAATTTAATTTTTTCAACTGCTCAATTTGCATATTACACGGGCGGATGCAGGCGATTCGTTAGGTAAAGGGTTAAAGCCTTCATATATTGTGGATGTACTTCATATCATCTTTGAAGTGAAAAATATTTTGGAGCATCTGCACAAGCGGATGCAGGTGGGAGTATTAGTGTTCAGGTGCATATCCAGGAATTTTTGTTGGGGGAGGTGCATTAAATTGCGATTGACGAGCACCAGGTCTGCTTGGGAGACCATGGTTTAGTCCGATATTAAAAAATTTTGAAAAATAAATATCAAATGGAGCGCTGGAAAATATCCTGTGAAATCTAGGATTTAACATTTAACCCTTTACCCAATGAATCACCGGCATCCATCCGCGTAATATGCAAATTCAGCAGCTGAAAAAAATATTATTTTTCGAACAATTTCAACAAAACCATATCATGTGATATGGTTTTGTTGAAATGTTTTGAAAAAAAATTAAAAAATTATTTTTCAAATAATAAATTTTGAAATCATCTGTGTTGGGTAAAGGGTTAAGCACCTTTGCACAATTGTATGTGGAAAATTGCATACAAATAGATTGATAAAGTTGATAGGCATATTATACCTAAAAAATTGTAATTCTGTTAACACTTTACCTAACATGAAAAGCAGACGACACTTGCAAACAAAATTCTTGAATAACTAATTTTTTGTCTCAAAAACATAGGTTATGACCCTCATTGGAACAAGCTCGATGAACTCGTTCCAAAGAGGAGTCATAACCTATGTTTTTGAGACAAAAAATGAAAAAATAATGACAATTAATTGGCGATTTTTGTGGATAGCGCAGGCTGGTTTTGGCCATTACTTTGGGTAAAGGGTTAATATGTAATTCTGGCATAAATTAAACTACGATAAGCTTGGTGTAACATATAGGCCCTGTAACAACAGGACCCTGCAACTAGTTCTGTGAATGCCGCGGCTTTTTCATACTGTTTTTACAGCCAAGGCTACAACAAAAAAGTATCAAAGTAGTGCCCAGGCATTTCACAAAAACTGCATGCAATGATGCAAACAAGAACATTTATGTTTAAAAGCAACTTACCCTGATATATCGGTCTATCTGTGGCTAAGCCACAGGGTGTGCGATACTTCGGTCGAAATGAGGTTACCCCAGTTTATCAAATTTTCAAATCATAAATGTTAGATAGTTCCTATTTTGTTGGGGGAAGTTCTTGTTTTCTTTTATGTCATCACTTAATATGCCATCTGATTAATAAATACTTAAGCTACGAAAAATAAATATGCCAAGATTATCATCCCATTTATTTGTGAAATTGGGGATGGGGAAAGAATTTTATCAAACGGTAAGGAAGAAAAGACCTTCCCATGTCTTTGCCTTGTTGAAATTTATGGAAGAGTGCCTGTTAATAAGGCACTCTCCCATATATTGTAACAAGGCAATTCCATAACACAGTAAATGACTTCACGTCAAAGATAACATGGAAAACATCCATACCTGCACTCCAGAATAAGCCCAAATATGGACTTCCAGCACTCAACCAATTAAACTGAATTCATGTTGAAGTAATAGAATTAATAAATAGAGGATATGAAATAAGTGTTTTTCTCATATAATATTTATGAAACAAGTCTTAAGAATTTTCCGTTTTGGCGAGCCCAAATGGAAAATTTGGATGAGTTTCATAAATATTTTATGAGAAAAACACTCATTTCATATTCTGTTTATCATATGACACACACACGCACAAATTAGCCACTTAGTATGACTTTTTAACCCATCACCTAACAACTTGAGTTGCAGACGGCACTTGGAAAAAACATCCTTGTATAACTAATAATTTTCATTTTTTGCTTCCAAAAGATAGGTTATGACCCCTCATTGGGATGAGCTCATCGAGCTCGTTCCAATGAAGGGTCATAACCTATGTTTTGGAAGCAAAAAGTGAAAATATAAAAAAAAATGAATGGCGTTTTTTCTTGTAGGTAAAAGATTAACACAATATAACCCACCCTAAATAGGAAGAGATAACATAAATTCTCCCTACTGAAATTATGCAAATATGACCCAATTGTATTTTGTTTAGCCAATCAAATTGTCCAGTTTTGAAATTGACCAATGAAAGCTCCCAACTCTAATTATGCAAATTAAGAAAATGTGGCCCAGTTGTATTTTGTTCAGCCAATCAAATTGTCTAGTTTTGAAATTGACCAATGAAATTGACGAAAGGCTTTATTTATCACTGATTAATATGAAAACAAAATATCAAAGGTTTTAAAGTGACCAAAACGCCTGAAAAGGGATGAGTCATATGATAAATAATAATTAATGATGATATTATTGTTCATAGAGCTATCCAATAAATGGATTAATACACAAATGTTGGTCAGCTCATACCCAAACCGATTCAACTACTGGCATTCTTGCGTACATGATGCAATAAAAACTCTGGGATGGGGCCCAGTTATGGGGGTGTGCGTACTGATGATAATCTAGGCATTTATCTTTTATACCCCAAAGCAAGGGGCACATGAGTGATTATTTTTTGCTGGATTGCGTTGATTTTGAAATTGCATTCAAGCACCCAGTACAGTAACTTTGACTGAACTCGGCGATCCTGTTTGTGTGATCGATCACACCGATCTAGCATGTTGATATTTTCGGCCAATTTTATTGTTGCTCGTGTGCCCACTCTGCCGAAGACAGTCAAACCAAACAATTTCTTGAAACCAATCAGTGTTTGAAATTATGTCACATGACAGAAAAAATGGCTGTGTCCCGCCATATTGGTCAGGTCACATGATTAACAGATTTGCAGAATCTGAGAAAAATTGGAGCATCTGTCCCATTGTGATCGGGAGTAAACTTTCACTATGATTTGATCACGGCGATCCAGTGAAAAATAATCACTCGTGTTCCCCTTGCTTTATGAAGCTTCTTTCCTTGAGAGGTCAGCAATATAGTTCAAAGAAAAAAAAATTTCCAATAATTTGAATTGTGTTTTTTTTTTTGTAGAGGATGGCAAGGTTTCAGTAAATTGATTATGTAAGTGTTTGAAAAAATTAATTTTTTCATGAATTGAGTTCACAGAATACGTTCAACAACGGGAATTTTCCTGTTTTGAATGAATGGTGTATACAATATGCATTGCTTTGTGAACATTGTTGTTGCTGTTTCTGTATACATAACTAAAGTGGTAATGTTTCAAATTTGTCTTTTCAGAACATTCACCTGTAATATGAGAGCATTTGGATTATCCAAAGAGCTGTGCTTAGAATTTTTAAGAAAACAGGCCATCATTGGTGACTTGAAAAAATGTAAGGCTGTTAATAGTAATTATATTTCTACTGTCAAACAAACCATCCAAAATGGTACACAAATATTGTCTTGTTTTTTTATTCCAGGAATAGCCAGTGGCATTCCATTCCCATCATGAAAAAAGTATACTTACTTGAATGATAATAATAATAATATTTAACCGTTTACCCAAAGCACATGTGCTCACGATTAGCCATTGTGCAGAAATATGTAAACTTAATCGCCAATAAATAAGTAAATACCCAAGGCACACACCATAAAAATTTTTTCTTTTATTTATTTTTATTCTAATTTTTAATAAAATTCTCCCAAAACATATCATATGCCTCTTCTTGGAATGCTCATTCCAACAAAGAGTCGTCATCTAATATGGTTTTGTCGGAATTTTTAAGAAATAATATTTTTTCAACTGTTTAGTTTGTAAATTACACTTGTGTTTGTGATTGATTCATTTGGTAAAGAGTTAACTAATAACATTTTGTTTAACAAAGCTTATGGAGTTCTGTCAAACAAGCTATCAGTCGATAAGCTTCTGAGAAAGGTTTGCTGCTGACAAGTTTTTGTATATGAAATATCCCAGGCTGTAACCCCTTTACCTAACAAATCGAGCGCATCCACCCACATAATATACAAATGGAGCATTTAAATAAATATTATTTTTCAAAATCCCCTGCGCAAACCATGGGAAGTGAATCAGTGCCTGTTTACCATCGTAAACAAGCTCTGTTTTACTGGTAAAATAGGACCCAGTCACTAATGCTTGGGATGCAAGTCCTCTAAAATAGGTAACATGGGGTATAAACGATTGACTGACCTTGACTTTTATCTCCATGTTGTGGTCATGATTAGCCATTGTGCAGAAGTATGTGACTTTAAACACCAATAAATAAATAAATTTTTCAAAATATTTTGACAAAACTATGACATGTGACCACTCATCGGAACGAGCTCATTGAGCTCGTTCCAATGAGGGGCCACATGATATGGTTTTGTTGAAATTTTTTGAAAAAATATTTTTTAAAATAGTGGCCCATATTGCAGGTTTTGTAACAAAAAATGAGATGTACAATTATTCAGAAAAAAAAAAACAGTGCTGGTGTTTTCTGTTAGTCATGTGTGCACAGAACGTCACGATGTGTGAATGCATTTGTCAGTACAGCATGACTGCCAGTGCGGAAGGATGAAATGAGAGGTAATGACAAACATATTCACACATTTTGACATTCTCTGTTTATTACATGCCTTTGTGACAGAATGCATTAATTTAAAAATTCATATATCACATAGTTCTGACGTCTGCTTGAAATAATAAAAAAAAAAACCCTCAGGTGTGATTGGCAAACACGTGTGTCAGACTGATATGTAAACAGAAAAATATAAATGAAAATTGTGTCCAAGTGGGTTATTAGGAGGAGGAGGTTCGGTGGGTATATAATCCAGGTCTCTGTCTCTGTTCATCTGTCTATCTGTACAAACATTTTGTATTATAACTCTGGCATCGTTTGTCAGATTTTGATGTGCTTTAGTATTTATTATTATGATAGACTAGTATGGAGGAAAGAATATCCACATATTGCGGTTTCTGTCCATGCATACTAACCTCTAGCTGTTATGTCTCTTGTTGGACTTAAAAACCTGTCCCTATGAACTTTTTACATTGTTGTTTTTTGTCAATGGGAATACAAAGGAGCACAGTTAACTGGATATCTCCTAACTGAATAATCAGTTGGATGTTTTGCAAGGATCAAAGTTTATTCTCATTGTTTTCATTGTGAGAATTCTGATTCTCACATCAATTTTAAACCCTGGTCACAGTCCTGGAAATGAAATTGCTCTCGTCAGCACCCGTGTTTTCTATTTTACGGGTGCTAAAAAATGCACTCGTTGAAAAATATTGTGGAGCACTAATATACTGTGAGGGCATATAAATATGTGTTGTTTTGAGAAAGCAGCTCTCTGCAGCCAGTAGCAAGTTACTTTAATAATTCAGCAATTCCTTATACATTTACATGTAGCCTCTTGAACCCGATCAGCCACTTTTCTGGCCAGGAACATTATACGTCATAACGTCATTAAATAGGATGGCTGTTCAGTAAATGTGTGGGGTAGACCAATCAATATTTTCAACGTGCAGCCTCGAGGCTGCACGTTGAAAATATTGATTGGTCTATGGAGATGCATATTGAAAATATTGATTGGTCTACCTGAAACAATGAATATGGACTCTTCTAATTACTGCCATTGAACTTGCATGGAAGATACCACTAAAGTTCAAAGGGTTAAGCTTTCTGGAGTTTGGTGACAGTATTCCCTCAAAAATTCATATACAGTGGAGCCCACTTAATTGGATGTCTCTTAATTGTATATCCCTGTTAATTGAATATAATTTCTCGACACAGAACCATTCACCACAACTTCAGTAGAAATTTGACCTGTTAATTGAATATAAGTTATAGAGTAAACTCCTGTTAATTGAATAAAAAATCTTGTAAGCTATCGAGAAATTACCATGACTCTTCCCAGTTTTCTTTTGTTTATAGACCGGCCTTCCCTCAGTACATCCAATACAGGCATTTAGTCTATTATATCTTGTTTGACAGAGATCGTCAAATTTTTGTCAAGAAATCATTAGTGAAAAATTTTAATTTACAAGGGCAAAATTTGATTAAATGTGCCTGAATTCTACTTATTTCAGTAGCAAGAGAAATCCTGTTCTGGGCAGGAATAACCACCAGCAGCATGCAAGGAGTTAATTCCCAATAAATAAAAATATACAGAATAATTATCATTTACATTTTTTTCTTCATTTTTTGGATCCAAAACTTAGCTTATGGAATGAATGGTCATAAGCCAGGGTTTTTAGGTAAAAATTAAAATGTTTAGTTATTCCTCCCTAATTTTTTTTTTCATGTGTTGTCTTCAGTCATGTGGTAAAGGGATTACAATGGCTTTCTGCCAGATTTCAGCTTTGTCGTTTGGGTCTACGTTGAAGGGTACAGATTCAAGTCTAGGTCAGTATGGTCATTCCCTGCCCAAACAAAGTTTGTGGAGGATCTATCAATGGGGGCCGTAACAACTTTAGACCTTTGTGTCTCGGTCAGTGCATGTTAGATTTGAATGATCTTTGGTATGCTTATGGAGCACCATGGAGGAAAGGATATTCACCTGTAAAGGGTTTAGTCCAATCATTTTTTCTAGAGTTTTGGGCCTTTTTTTGACTTAGAAAATTAAAATTTTTATGGTTTCTGGATAAATTTAGTAGCATACGCCAGATTTGAATGATCTTTGGAATGCTGATGGACCCCAACAACTTTGTCCCCTTTTTAGTAAACCACTTCTCAGCGGGGATAACAGTGGTGTTGCACTTTGTTTTATTTGGAAAAGTTTGAGGGTTTTATATGAAGTTTAACAGTGCTGGAAATGAACAAAATAGATGGGTGCAGTTTTAAGCTCCCATGAAATCAGAGACAGGAGTAAACTGCACCCAAAAATTGTTAGTGTATGAATTTTTAAGGGAATACTGTCACCAGAAACCATAACCCTTTCAACTCTAGTGGTATCTTCCATGCTAGTTCAGGGACTTCCCAGAATGCCGACATCTATTGTTCTCTATCAGGGACCAGTGAAGGTGTGATAATCCGATTAACTAGCTATGTCCTGTATCTATATTTTGGACAAATTATTTCTCATTAAATGAAGACGAGATCAGTTAACAAATAGATATTTTCTAAGAATTATTTTTAACAAACAACACATGAACATTTTTACATTTCATATTTACAAATGATCTGGCTGCTCTCCAATTTCTCCTTCTCTCTCTCCAGCCTGTGCTCAAGCGCTCTATACTTTTTCTTTTTGGGCGGCACCTTGCCCCCATTCCTGAGTTGCAGTATGGATGATTCTGTGTATGATTGCTCGGTTTTGATTAGATCAATAGATTTATAAACATTTGGATGGTGGTGGTACAGTTTGGCGAGCTGTGCATGCCACCCCTCTACGTGATTGTTGGTGTTGTCTAAATCAGCTGTTTTGGCATGTGCTCTATACAGCTGAGAATGACAACTGTATATGGTTGGAACACCCTCAACGAGATCATCCATAAAGTTTGTATTTACACTAGTGGTGACTTCTCTATATATCTGTGGAATTGGCATACTGTTATTTGGCTTGACTGATTTGGAATTACAACAAATCACAACAAAGCAGTTGAATAATTTAACAGAATAAACAAAAAAATAATGATAACAGATATGGCTTGATTAATTAATAATCACAACAGAACAACAATGTTTGCGACTAGCGCAGTCTCTTGTAACAGAAATCGAAACAGTGGTCACTACTCTGAATGCTGACAATTAGTAATCAAAGGGCAGTGTTTTTATAGAACAGAATATACCTAATTAACAACCCTCGCTATCGGCATTCAGAAAAAATATTTTAATTTTCCAATTTCACCATGTCGGCATTCAGAGAGTAAATCCTTAGTTCAGTGGCAGCAATTGGAAGAGTCCATATTCATTATTTGGGGTAGACCAATCAATATTTTCAATATGCAGCTCTGAGGCTGCATATTGAAAATATTGATTGATCTACCTCACTCATTTACTGAACAGCCATCCTATATACTGACCTTATGAAGTATCACATTCTGGTCAGAAAAGTGGCCCCTCGGGTCCAAGGGGTTAATGTACAAGGAATTGCTGAATTATGACAGTAACTTGCCACTGGCCACAGAGTGCTGCTTTCACACAACAACACACATTTATATTCCCTCACAGTATATTAGTGCTCCACAACATTTTTAGCTCACCTGAGCATAGCTCAAGGGGAGCTTTACTAATCACTTTCCGGCCATCGTCCGTCCGACATTAACTTTACATTATCAACTTCTTCTAACAAACTACTGCACCAAATTCAACAAAATTTGCTGTGCATGTACCCTTTGTCAATGCAAGTTTGTTCAAATCAAGTTGACCCGCCCCTCGGGAAGGCCACTCCTAAAAAGTGTGCTTAAATCTTAAAAAATCTTCTTCTCATAAACCAGCAGTAGCAGAGACTTGATATTTGGTGTGCAGCTTCCTTCTGAGGTGTAGACTCAGATTTGTTCAAGAGAAGTTTGAGGAGCTATATTTGCTTTCATTATGAGAGGGGCAAGAATTTTTGCCCCGCCCAAAATTTGTATTTTCTAAACCAAGAGGCAAATTTGAACCAAATTTGATTTGAGGGCTTATTGGGTCATAAGTACTAAAATTATGCCAAAACCTTTTTTCCCATCGCCCCATGGGAACCGCAGGAGCTAAAAATAGAAAAAAATTAAAACGCCCATATCTCCAAAACTACACGGCACTGAGAATTCTTTTTGGTGTGAAGCTTCCTTAGGACCAACAGAATGGAATGGTCAAAAAAAATTGTCAGTTTTATCATGCGGTACTTTTTTAGGACTTTCAAACAGTGCTTAGTCAGCATTTTTTAACACTGTGGGTAATGGAAAAACATTTAACACTACTTTTCTCCCAAACCACTGCTCCAAAAGCTTTCATATTTCATATATAACATCTTTGGAAGATTGTTTCACACGTTTATTGAAATCAATTCCCTGGGTCCATATTTGGGCTCTCTATGGGAGCCCAAATGTTTAAATTACTGCAGTATGAGGAATATTCTTTAAAAATCTTCTTTTTCAGATCTACCAATAGGAATCTTTTGATATTTGGTATGTAGCGTACTTAGGGAGGTGAGATTCAAGTTTGTTCAAGCCAAATCCCTGGGTTTATATTTGGGCTGAAAATTTGGCATCCTAGTCCGGACTTAGAAATTTTGGACCAAAATCCAAAAATTAGTTTTTTGTTTTTTTATGCGTTTTGGTCAATTTTAGGACAAAAATTTTTTTTTTACTCTGAAAATTTGGAGTCCGGGTGGGACTTAGAAAATTTTGGACCAAAATCCGGACATGAGTTTTTTTTGTTTTTTATGCATTTTGGTAAATTTTAAGACAAAAAAAAAAATTTTTTTTACACTGAAAATTTGGGGGCCAAGTGGGAAAATAGTTCTTTGGGGTTTTTTTTAGGCGTTTTGGTCCATTTTAAGAAGAAGAAAAAACAATTTCAGTCTGAAAAAATTTTGTTTGGGACTTCGAAAATTTCCAAACAAAAATAAAGAGAAATCTGTTTTTTATGCGTTTATCTCAATTTTGGGACGTGCAAGTGCAGGAACTGAAAATAGAATCCTGTGTATTGTGTGGACACAATAGCTTCATCTAGTTGGTATATGCTTTTCTTAGGAGGGACGTATGCAGCTTATTCAAGTCAAGTCCCTGGTTTGATATTTAGACTACCATGTCAGGTGAGTGCCTTAAGGCCCCCTGGGGCCTCTTGTTCAACAAGTGCCTTTTTTAGCTCCTGGAAAATAGAAAACAAGGGTGCTGACAGGAGTAATTGCACTCACATCCGTCTCATTTCCAGAACTGGTTTAAATAAGGCTTCCGATTATTAATGCCTTTCTTTTTCTCTCTTCTTTTCAGCACAATTCAGGATGTTAAAAGAGAACATAGACAAGTGGCATGATTGATGATGTTTTCCAATGATAGCTTAGTTATAGGATTAAATAATAGACATTAGTTATCCAGCAGGACATTGTTGGAGTATGGTAATGGAACCTATTCCTTTGTTCAGTATAAAATTCACAAAACAGATTTTACAAGATTACTAAATATACAAACAGTGGTTGAAGTTTAAGGGTGTTATGGATGTTATGTATTCAATGCGATTGAGTTATAATTACAGTGGATCCCACGTAACTGGATAGCTCTTTATTGAATAACCCTGTTAATTGAATATAACATCCAAACACAAAACCATTTACCATACTATCAGTACAAATTTTGACCTGTTAATTGCATATGGAGTACAGAGTACACGCTTGTTAGTTGAATAAAAAAATCTTGCAATTTGGAGAAGAATTACTCCGATTGCCACTGAATTTCCCACATTGATAGACATTTTTAGTCTAATACATCAAATATAGGCATTTAGGCCACACAATGTAGATCTTCTGTTTCTCAGGCCATTATTTGTGAAATTGCATGCGGGCGAGCGGTTTTTTATTTTATTTTTTATTTCAGTAATTTCTTCTCTGCCATCAAAAGTTCATGTTCTTGGTTCAAGTTTTAGGCCTCATAATCTACAGAATAGCATGGGTTGTGGTGTATTTCATCCCTTGAGTGCAAGAAGGCTTTGTAATGCTAAAGCATTGCAAAGCCTTCTTGCACACAAGGGACAAATTCATCAATATTTTCAACTTGGGTAAATGTCAGACATAAACCATTTAATTTTTATTTTTTTAAAGTTTAAATTGGTTATAAAAAGAGAGGATGCAGCAGCCAAAAGGACAATGTGGGAGGGCCTGAGAAACAGATTTTTAATTTTTTTAGGCCTTATTCTATTATATCTTGTTTGCAGAGCTCATTGAGCTCTGTCAAACAAGATATAATAGAATAAATGCTCTGTTTATTGCTGGAAGATAGTAAAATGCCCCAATTCCTGTTCAAACCAGAAAATAAGCAAACTGTCATCTGCAAAATGAGGTCCCCAGAGGGTGAATTTAGTGATGCTACCCTGCACAGCAGGGCAGCATCACTAAAGTTACCCACTGTGAACCTCAATCTGAATCAAGGTCTCAAACCTAAACAGAAAGAGGTACTCAAAGGATAAATTGGCCCACTCTATGGGATAGCATCATCAAATTCATCCCCTGGGAACTCATTCTGTAAATGTCAGGCTGCTTATTTTCAGGCCTGTTCCTGTTAGGCCACACAAAGTAGATCTTCTGTTTCAGGCCATTATTTGTAAAATTGCATGTGGGCGAACGGTTTTTTATTTTATTTTTTATTTCTATAATTATTTCTTTGCCATCAAAAGTTCATGGTATTGGTTTATGTGTTAAGCCTCATAATCTACTGAATAGCATGGGTGGTGGTGTAGTTCGTCCCTTGAGAGCAAGAAGGCTTTGCAATGCAAAAGCATTGCAAAACCCTCTTGCACTCAAGGGACAAATTTATCAATTTCCTTTAATTTTGGTAACAAAAACCATTTAATTTTTTTTTTTTGTTAATTTTACTTTGGTTTTAAAAAGAGAGCATGCGGCAGCCAAAAAGACCATGCAGGAGGGCCTAAGAAACCGATTTTTTATTTTTTTAGGCCTTAATTATATACTCCTGTTAATTGAATATTTTTCTCTGGTAAACTGGCTATTCAATTAACAGGATTCCACTGTATCAGTCTTGCCTCCTCAGTTTGTGATTTCAGCAGTGTAATGCCACTAATATCACTCTTTCTTTTAACCCTTAGGCCTTCACCTAACGAATTGTTTACTTCGAGCTCCGTGTAATTTACAAAATGGGCCATTGGAAAACAATTATTTTTCAAAATATTTCAACAAAATCATATCATGTGACCCCTGATTGGAATGAGCTCATTGAGTACTTGCCAATGAGGGGGTCACAAGATATGGTTTTGTTACATTTTTGTGTCGCCTGCCCCACGAAGTGGGGAGCGACATATAGGGATTACTTTTGTCGTCTGCGTCGTCGTCCGTGTCACACTTTCTCTTATCCGCCACTCCTCTTTAACCTATGAATGGATTTTGATGAAACTTTCAGTGATTCTTTATCACATAATGGCATTGTGCACCTTCTATTTTATTTTTGATCCGCTGTATTTTTTCCAGAGTTATGCCCCTTTTCCACTTAGAATTCTGTCTGAAATATTAAAATATAGTGCAGGCGACACACGTCTTCCATGGAAGACTCACATCTAAGTTTTTAAAAATTTGAAAAAAATATTTAAAATAATAAGTTTGCTATTGTGTGCATTGGGTAAAGAGTGAAGGGCTTGGAGGTTTTTATACTTTTTTTTATTGGGATTTAACAACACTTTCTGCAGCCAAGGTCACCTCATGGACAGTTTCACAAGTGGAGGAAGCCGGAGTACTTGGATAGAACTACCAATCAGAGGTGAGCAACTGTCAGACTCCACAAGTACTAACTCAGCACGAGCAGGGTTAGCATTGATTGAAGACAAGTGGATCATCAATGTGCAGTACGCTATAGTACAGTTAAAACTAGAAGGCCTGTCATGAAATGCACACAAATAGCACGTAAATCTACCAGTTATGACCATAGTAAGGCTATAAAATTCTGTACATATGGCCTGTGCACAAGCAATGTTTCCACCAATGGACCTCCGGGTAACCCGGAGGTCCATTGGCAGAAACATTGTCTGTGTTTGCTATGAATAACCAGGAGAACCTGCCGTGCTTTGGATGCCATTCGACATGGCAATTGTGAACAATTCCTATGCGTAATTAAGCCTAAATAAGTGCACTGTTCGTGACAGGACTTCTAGTTTTGACTGTACATAGCGCGAACATGCCCCTACGTGGGCAATCAGGATTAAGTGCCTTGAACAGAATGCAGTTATCCCTGGTGGGGATCAAACTATGAACTGTTTGGTTTGAAGTCCAGTGCCGTAACCCCGAGTCGTCATGCTCCCTTTTATACGTAGTTCTTACACTTTGACACTCTACATCCTGTGGTACAGGGACCGACCTGGGTATGCGCCAGTGCGTATTTGGTTCTGAAACATCAGGACCTGGCTCTTAAATCTCAGAAATAGGCTTCTCAGTTGGCGCGTAACTTCTCAGATCATATTTTGATATTCTTTCGATGGATAATCGAGAGAGACACTCTTACATGTATTATATATATGATTATCATTTATCATTGTTGTAGAGTGCTCAAGTTAATACTTCAAGTCTTAATTACCAAGCATTAATCTTCACTGTGGTTTCTGATCAAGTCTTGGCTGCCTAAATAGGCAGCCAAGACTTGATCAGAAACCACAGTGAAGATTAATGTTTGCTATAGTGTACTAAATGAAAATGATGAGAGCTATTACATACTTGCAGTGTGTGTTAGAAACAGCAGTGTGACTCCGTAAATTGAAATCTGGCGCATGAATTGAAAAAATAGGCTCCGAGGCTAGAGCGTATTTTAAATAGTCCTGATCGGTCCCTGCTGTGGTATTGTAGTTGTTTATGGGCAACTCTATACTACATACAGTACAGTGATCACAAAAGTGGATTGATCATTTCTATTAGATCATGATCCAGTTGAAATTATCTTTCCACTTTTTTCCTACAAACCATTGTGGAATTCCACGTGTCAGAAATGTGTAGCGAGGACATTGAAGAGCAGCAAGCCTGAAAATAAGCAATCTGTCATCTTCAAAATGAGGTCCCCAGAGGGGGAATTTGCTGATGCTATCCCATACAGTGGGCCAATTTATCCTTTGAGTACCTCTTTCTGTTTAGGTTTGAGACCTTGATTCAGATTGAGGTTCACAGTGGGTAACTTTAGTGATGCTGCCCTGCTGTGCAGGGTAGCATCACCAAATTCACCCTCTGGGGACCTCATTTTGCAGATGATAGTCTCCTTATTTTCTGGTTTGAATAGCAGGCACTGTTTTCATTTATTTGTTTCTTGATTTGCATCATTTGTTTATGAACCTCAACCTTTTAGTGTGAAGGTTTTGAAATTTGGTGTGAATTATTACTCTGAAGTGTGGATGTGCATATGAAAATAAATTTTGTATTCCACAGTTTTTTTTCCAGAGTTCTGGCCCTTTGTTTTCTTGAATGTGTGTACACTTAACTCCTCCTACATTTCTTGTCAGATGATTTTTTACGAAGTTTGATGTGAAGTATGAGTATTAAGTGTAGATGTGCATGTGGGAAAGAATTTTTTTATTTCACCATTTTTTTTTCTCACAATTATGCCACTTTTTATCGTTAGATTTGCACTACAAATGTTTGTCCATTTAACATTTTTTGACAGATTATACTGAAATTTGGTGTAAAGTACGGGTATGACATGTAGATGTTCATGCTGAAAGGAATTTTGTTTTTGCAGTTATTTCCCTGAATTATGGCCCTTTTTATCATTAAATGTCTATCGCAGATGTTTATCACTGAACTCCTACATTTCCTTATGGATATTTACAAAAGTTGGAGTGAAGTGTGAGTATGAAGTATTGATGTGCATGTGCGAAAGAATTTTTTTTTTTGCCATTTTTTTCAGAGTTATGACCCTTTTATCTTGTTAAATGTTTAGTATAATTGTTTATTATTGGACTGATTTTTGCAATTAGGAGTATAAAGAAAATGGAGTTGAAATTTGGTGCCAAGGAGTAATTTTTATTGGGAGTAACATGGTCAGGGTAAGTTTTACATATCTCATAGTGTTAAACCTTCAACTAAAACAAAACCAGGATAGACTCCTACATTTTCTGAGATATCAAGCCAAAATCTGGAACCTAGAGACAGTTGTTTTTTTTCCAAGAATAACATCAACAGGGTGTATTTTACATGTGACATTGTATTAAGTCTTCAAACATTAACCTTCCAATCAGAGCATCACCAGGATCCACTCCCAACATTTTCACAAATATTGAGCTGAAATGTGCCACCTGGAGCTGAAAATTGGCACCTGTTCCATCATATATAAAAAAAATTAAGTTCTCAAATGAAAACAGTTATTCCCTGCTCTGTTTGGTAAATAAGTTGTAAGAAATTACAGTTCAAGTTGACAAAGGCTCATTTTATGCATGTTACAGGCAGAAAAGCTGGCAGGTGATATAGAAGTTCTAAAATGGCATGCACAAAGCTGAATAGGATACACACATGCAGAATTCTGTGGTTGTAAGAGTATTCTTCAAAAAATCATAGAACTCTTTTATTCAATTGACAGGAGTTTATTTTACAACCATTATGCTATTAACAGGTCAAATTTGTACTAAACATTTTGGTAAATGCTTTGAGGTTTGAAGGCCACATTCAATTAACCCTTAAAGGCCTAATTCCGACTTTGATTATTGTTTACTGCAGCAGAACAAGTGCCCCAACAAGCAATCTGGGTAAATTTGAAAAGTACATTCCAAACACCTTTGCCGTTGTTTTTTAGGTAAGTCTTGGCTGCCTAAATAGACAGCCAAGACTTTCTTAGAAACAACAGCAATGACACGGGATGTAGACTGTTAAAAGGGCTGAAAACATTTATAAAAACCTCCAGCCCTTGAATGGTTAACAGGGTTTTTCAATTGAAAATGATCCATTTTGCTGGGCTCCACTCTACATGAAATGTGTCCTTGAAAGTGCAATACGTTTTGTGAAATATCCATGGACTCTGTACAAATGGTTTAATGGTTTTGACTTCAAATTGCTGATAATTGAGAAGGATGAGATGATGTGAATACACTTAAAATATTGGTAGAGCAATCGCATTTTACCGTATTTACTCTATGTATTGGGACAGCTAAAAATAATTATTTTCACAGGTGTCCCAATTCTTAGAAAATGGGGAAAGAACACAGCCTGGTCTTGATTTGATGCTGAATAAAGTTGTGTGTGATTCGTTTTCCATCACTATATACGAAAATCGCCGTCCAATTTTTTTTTATATTTTCATTTTTTGCTTCCAAAACATAGCTTATGATCCCTCATTGGAACGCGTGCATTGTACTCGTTCCAATGAGGGATCATAAGCTATGTTTTGGAAGCAAAAAATGAAAATTTTTAGTTACTCAAGAATTTTTTTTATGAGTGTCATCTGCTACTAGCGACGGGCCAACTGGAAACAAATCTCCTGAATGTTCCAAACTTTGGAGCATAAAAAAAATATAGTTTTCTGGAAAAAATGGGTGTCCCAAATCATAGAGTGTCCCAATACATAGAGTAAATAGTAGTATAACTAATGTTTACTGTCCAGCTTTCAAGTCACTAGTCTAAATGTGTTTGAATTTGATGAGGTTATGAGCTGTTTGTTTATCCACTTTCTGTGAAAATTTGCACATTGTCTACCATTGATGTAATGTGACAAAGATAGATATTCAGATATTCTTTCATACTCCGGTTTTAGATAGTCCAATCAAGAATTTCACCCAAAAAATCGCGACATCGACGCCGTAGCTGCGACGGGTGGTGCAGTCTGCAAGTCCAAAAAATATTCTCGGGCAATTTACAGGTGATGGTGAAAAAAAACCAAGAAAAATATTTGGAACAACATTTGCATCGGACATGGGCTAGACATGAATGAGATACACTTGCATATCAAATATGAAGTCATTCCACCAGGCAGTTTGAAAATTATTCTTTTAGAAACTCGTTAGTCACAAAATTCTAAGTTCATCAAGGGCCATAACTCCGAGAAAAATATTTGGAACAACACATGCATTGAACAGTGGCTAGACATCAATAAGATACACTTACATGCCAAATATAAAGTCATTCCATCAAGTATTTCAAAAGTTATTGAGTTTTGAAACTCGTTGGTCACAGACAGACCGACTGACAGACCGACATTGCCACTTATAGAGCTGCTAGTCGCAGCTAAAAATACCAAGATATTAACATAATTAGTAGAAATAATAAATAATGTTGCGTATTTATAAAACTGACTGTTGTGAGTTTCTGATGTCATCAGACATTTGATCAAATCAAGACTCGTTTGAACACCATTTCTGGGAGCGCAGTGGGTCAGTGGTTACGGCATTTGATTTCAAACTGAAAGGTCCATGGTTTGATCTCCCCAGGGTGACTGCATTGTGTCCTTGGGCAAGGCACTTAATCCTGACATTCCACATGGGGGAAGGCACTTAATTCCGACATTCCACATGGGGGTACTGTGTACTAAGGCATTCTGCACTTTGATGGTGCACTTGTCTTCAACCAATGCTAACCCTGCTTGAACGGAGTTAGTATGTTGGGGACTTTGACAGGTTCTCACCATTGCTCAGTGGTCCTCTACAGGTATGAGGTGACCCTGGTTGTCAAAAGGGTCATTAAACCTCAATAAAAAAAAAAACTTTTTCTAGCATTGATTAAAAAAAATGAATCTTTATGGTATTTTTTTGATTAAATCGTCTGGAATTTATCAGTTGGTCTGAAAAGCGAACCTTAGCTTCGGTTTTCTGACCAACTGAAATATTCCAGACAAGTGAATCTAAACATAGATGATGGGTTGTTGGGGGGTGCAGTGGCATTGCGGTGACTAGTTCTCGTCAGATCACCGAAGTTACACAACATCGAGTCCACTTAGTCCTTGGGTGGGTGACCATCTGAGCGATTGATTCGGACTCCCGCGTTGTGTCCTTGGGCAAGGCACTCCACCCCGATTGTCCACATGGGGGCACGATGACGCCGTGTACTAAGGCATATTGCACGTGGATGGTGCGTATGGCTTCAACCAATCTAATCCTGCCTGTGCTGCAGTGCGGAGTTACGATGTTGGGGAGCTGGCAGCTGCTCGTCGTTGCTCGGTAGTTCTCTCCAGGTACTCCGGCTTCCTCCACCTGTAAAACTGTCACCGACATGCTATGATCTTGCATGTTAATGTGTTGTTAAACACATTAACAGCCAAGGCCATAGCATGGCTTGTTGAAGGGACAGACTGGTGCCAAGCCATAACTGCATCAAATTCCTTACAGAATTAGACTGTTGGATTCAGAGTTTGGTTTACTATGTACAATATCAACATGATTACCACAGCTAGTATAGTTTTGTATTATAACCGCATTATTATGATGGTGATCTTGTTCATTATAACCGCATTATTATGATGGCGATCTTGTTCAAACTATGAAATTGAAATTATGCAATAGATTATGTGTAGATAGGTTTGTACATTTGGCATGTTATTATGAAATGACTGATGTACGGAAAGTCTCGTGCATTATATTCACAAAAGAATTATTTCCTGTAAGTAATTTATCACCTGTTAATTTGTTTCTTGGGTATTTTTTTTGCTTGGGTGAATCTTTTTGGACTTTAGTGTCAAGAAGGCGTCAAATGTTTATGAAAGTGGTTTCTGTAAGGCGAAGAAATTTTTCAACCATCACTTCAATTTTCGACCGTTATACATTGTATCGATTGATAAATAATGTACCAATAACACTTTACCCAACATAATGGCCAAAAACCAGCCAGCAATATTCACAAAAATCACCATTTAACTCTTAACCTGCCGAGTATTTTCAAGATATTTTTTCATCAAATCTAGTCATGGCTGCTGTAAAGCAGCCATGACTAGAGTTGATGGAAAATTAATCAAAATATAACAAGAAATCATTAATGAAAAAATTCATTCAATTTACAGGGGAAAATATATTTAAATATGCCAAGATTATACTTATATCAGTGACAAGAGAAACCCTGTGCTGGCCAGAAATATCCGCCAGCAGCATGCAAAGTTAAATTTGATCTTTTTATACCCCCGCCTAGCGGGAGTATATAGGATTCCTTGTGTCCATAAGTCCTTCCATCACGAAATTGTGTAATGGAGGGTACCGTCATGCTGTAATCAACTCCTCCCCCACTTTTCAATTCACATAGTTGAAACTTCAGAATATGATCTTAAACACAATGAAGATGTGCAACATGTATAAAGTCTTGCAAAAATTTTGTTTCTCCAGTTATTTCCCTTTCTTGATTTTTAACTTAGATTTTTTAACATTCTTCTGTTTTCATTTGGGATATATTGTTGGAAGAGGGTTCAGTAGGGCCAAAGAGCGGGGGTATCTTTATGTGTCATCAGTGGATGACACACGCTCTCTAGTTCATTTTCTTGTCTACCGAACATAGTTGTACAATTCTTTGGAACGAGATTATTAAGCTTGTTTCATTGATGGGTCATAAGCTATGTTTTTGAGGCAAAAAAGGAAATTTGTCAGTTCTTCAAGAAATATTTTGGCGAGTGATGTCTGCCCTTCAGGTTGGGTCAAGGATTAACCTGAAGCATGATCACAGGTAAATAGTATATTTTTTAGTGCATTGTCTAACTTTGATTTTTGTACATAAAATTTGAAGCTGCCAGTCTTTTTAAACCTTTACCCAATTACACAGGATATCAAAATTGATTCTTTTAATTATTGTTTAACCCTTTACCCAACGCAGACGATTTCAAATTTATTATTATAAATATCATTTTTTAAGTTTTTTCAGAAAATTTCAACAAAACCATATCATGTGACCCCTCTTTGGAACGAGCTCAAAGAGGGGTCACATGATATGGTTTTGTTGAAATTTTTCGAAAAATAATATTTTTTCAGCTGCTGAATTTGCATATTACGCGGGCGGATGCGGGCGATTCGTTGGGTAAAGGATTAAAAATTTTCAAAAAATTCCAACAAAACCATTTCATGTGTTTGTTTCAATATGGGATCACATGATCTGGTTTTGTTAAGATGTTTTGAAAAAGATATTTTTTCAACTGCTTTTCTTGTAAATTGTGCAGGTAGATGTGGACGATTCGATATGTAAAGGGTTAATCTTATAAAATATTTGATCATATTTGTGAAATGGTAAAACAAGTTTTTTTCAGTGCTGCCTAAAAGAACAATCACATGGAATTGAGCAAATTCGTCCCAAGTGTTCACTTGGGATTTTCATTTCCGAGTCTACCAAACTGTGATCACATGTGATTGGCATGTTATTGAAGCAATAAATTTGAGTTTGTTGTCATTCTTATATGCTCGTTTGAAAAACGGTTGTATTTTGTACTCAGTCTGTCTGTACATCTGTCCGTCCATTAACATTTTTGGTTTCTGACCGATGACTCCAGATTGGATTATTTGATCTAAACCAAAGTTGATATGTGTATTGCCCAACTAGTAATACAGACGAAGTTCGAATGGGGGTTCTGTCCAGTTATTTTTACATGAGTTACGTCCTTTTTCGATTTAGAATTCGACCATCGATTAACATTTTTGGTTTCCGACCAATAACTCCTGTTTGAATCATTTGATCTCAACCCAAATGGGTACAATTCAAGATGGCTAACAGGCATATTTAGTCACGCCTTGCGGAGCTCTTGTTTTCAGTTAAGTAGATATGATGTTGACCAATATTTGACTGTAAAAATTAACCTGTCTTATGCAACAGATAATATTGTTTTCTACTAGTCTCTGGTAAGAATTAACTGTCTGCTATTGGTCGTATGGTGAACATCTTGTGGTCTGGAGCCAATAATATAAAACTTTTACATTTGTATTTTCTAAAATTGTATTTTCAACCTATTTACCCAACGAATCGCGTGCATCCGCCCGTGTAATATGCAAATTCAGCAGTTGAAAAAATATTATTTTTCAAAAAATTTCAACAAAACCATATCATGTGACCCCTCGTTGAAACGAGCTCGTTCCAACGAGGGGTCACATGATATGGTTTTGTTGAAATTTTTTGAGAAATTTAAAAAAATGATATTTAAAATAATAAATTTTGATATTGTCTGCATTGGGTAAAGGGTTAATATAACTGATTAAAATGAATCATTAGTATTTTAAAAGATATGGCAATTTGCCAGCCAACTGGCAAATTGCCAGATCTTTGAAAATGCCAATGGTTCATTTTAACCCTTTACCCAACGAACTGCCCGCGTAATATGCAAATTTAGCAGTTGAAAAAATATTATTTTTCAAAAGATTTCAACAAAACTATATCATGTGACCCCTCATTGGAATGAACTCGTTCCAAAGAGGGGTCACATTATATGGTTTGGTTGAAATGTTTTGAAAAATTTGAAAAAATAATATTTAAAATAATAAATTTTGATATTGTCTGCATTGGGTAAAGGGTTAACCCATTGAAACTCAAAATACAATTGTAAAGGTTTTTTTTAGTATTGGCCCCAGGTGTCAAAACCATTCTTATCAGTGCTGAGTATTTCAGCCTGTTCATGGCGATTATTCCATTCTCAGTTTTGATGACCAAGCCAATGTGTAATACATTACTGGAATTTCTTCAAGTCAACAAATGATATACTATCATGTGACACACATTTTGGAAAGGGGTTTTCAGAAAGTAGTCTGCAACAGTTGATCATAACTGCATTTCATCAGCAAAGATCTAGATACACAAAGAAGTTCATGTTCCAGAGTACATCTTGGCCCTAAAGAAGAACCATGTATCTGACACGACACTTGGAAAGAAAATACAAAATTCTTGAACTAATAATTTTCATTTTTTGCCGCAAAAACATAGCTTATGACCATCATTGGAATGAGCTCAACAAGCTTGTTCCAGTGTGGGATCATGTTTTGAGAATAAAATTTAAATGAGAATGTTGATTTTTCTGAATAGTGAGGGACAGATGTGGCAATTATGTTAGGTAAACAAAATTATATCATGTGACCTCCGAGCTCATTCCAATGAGGCATCATAGTGCTGGACAGGTGTGGCATTTATGTTAGGTAAACAAAATTTATCATGTGACCTCCGAGCTCATTCCATTGAAGGGGTCACATGATATGTGAATGTTGATTTTTAGCTCAACTTTGCCCGTCGTCCATCTGTCCGTACATCAACAATTGGATACGGCTTGGGCTAGAGGCCACATTTATGAACCGATCTTTACGAAACTTCTTGGGTACCTCTGTTATGACCATGGGACGAGAACGAGTGTTTTTGGGTCCGGTCCGAAATTCAAGATGGCTGCCAGCCGCCATTTTGTACCGACGATGCAGAAATCTGTTTTTTGTACAGAACTTCCATATGAAAGCTCTGATTTGAATAATTTTTTGTATGAATGTTTAGTACCATGGGATACATCACATATAATAGAGGTTTTTTTCTCGTGCATAAATTATGCAAATTAGACTAACTTCGATGTTTTTTGGTGTTACTTTCAGCACTATAAGTGCAAATGCCAATACCTCTCGGGCTAGAGGCCGTATTTATGAACCGATCTTTACGAAACTTCTTGGGTACCTTTGGTATCACCGTGGGATGAGAACGAGTGTTTTGGGGTCTGGTCCCAAATTCAAGATGGCAGCCATTTTGTACAAAATTAGGTGCAATCAGATTTTTGCACAGAACTTCCATATGAAAGCGCTGATTTGAATAATTTTTTGAGTGAATGTTTAGTACCATGGGATACATCACATATAATACAGGGTTTTTTTCTCATGCAGAAATTATGCAAATTAGATGAACTTTGATTTTTTCAGTGCTACTTACACACAGTAAGTACGCATGTCAATACGGCTCGGGCTAGAGTCTGTATTTATGAACCGATCTTCACAAAACGTCTTGGGTACCTTTGTTATCACCTTGGAACGAGAACGAGTGTTTCTGGGTGCGGTCTAAAATTCAAGATGGCTGCCAGTGGCCATTTTGTACCAAAATTAGGTCTAATCAGTTCTTTGTACACAACTTCTATACGGCTCAGGATAGAGGCCGTATTTATAAACCAATCTTTATGAAACTTCTTGGGTATCTTTGTTATCACCGTGGGATGAGAAAGAGTGTTTTTGGGTGTGGTCCAAAATTCAAGCTGGCCACCAGCAGCCATTTTGTTCCAAAATTAGTGCAATCAGTCTTTTGTACAGAACTTCTGTACGAAAGCTCCGATTTGAATAAATTTTTGTATGAATGTTTAGAAACATGGAATACATCACATATAGTACAGGTTTTTTTTCTCATGCAGAAATTATGCAAATTAGATGAACTTTGATTTATTCAGTGCTGCTTGTACACTGTAAGTGCACATGTCAATACGGCTCGGGCTGAAGGCTGTATTTATGAACCGATCTTCACAAAACTTCTTGGGTACCTTTGTTATCACCTTGGGACGAGAACGAGTGTTTCTGGGTGCGGTCCAAAATTCAAGATGGCTGCCAGTGGCCATTTTGTACCAAAATTAGGTCCAATCAGTTTTTGTCACAACTTCTATACAGCTTGTATTTATGATCTTTACGAAACTTCTTGGGTCCCTTTGTTTTCACCTTGGGACAGGAACGAGTGTGTTTTGGGGTGCCTTTGTTATCACTGTGCTATGAGAACAAATATTTTGGGGTTCAGTCAAACCCACTCTGGGACTCAAAGATTTCTTTTCTAGTTTAGCATCTGACTGTCACCCACCTTTACAATACTTTACCTATACATTTGTTACAGGCTACGGTCAGTATTTATGTACAGACCTTTACAATACTTTATATGTTATCAAGTCATTACCTAGATGTTTGTCATTGCAGTGTCACATACTATACATGTACATGTACATACTATACATGTACATGTATTAACAAGTTGAGCTACAGTGTCATTGACACTTTCATTCAGAATTGTGCTGGACAGGTGTGGCAATTATGTTGAGCAGAACTATATCATGTGACCTCTGAGCTCGTTTCATTAAGGGGTCACATGATATGGTATTGTTGAAATTTTGTTTAATCTAAAAGTAAATAATTAAATAACAAATTTCGATACCATGTGCATTAGGTAAACGATTAAGCTCATAATCATTTACGTGACACACCACTGAGGATGGCTCCGGTTGTAACATTATTTTATTAGAATGAGCAAAGATAAACTTTATGGATGGAAGCTTTTGCATCCAATTTGTGGGGGGAATCAAACAGCAAATTCTTATTGATAAGGCCTAAAAAAATAAAAATCTTTTTCTCAGGCCCTTCCACATAGTTCTCTTGGCCGTAGCATGCTCACTTTATGCAACCAATGGAAACTTTAAAAAAAAAAAAAAAAAAATTAAATGGTTTATGTCTAATATTTAACCCAAGTTAATAAATGCGTAAATTTGTCCCTTGAGTGCAACAAGGCTTTGCAATGCAAAGCCTTCTTGCACCCAAGGGACGAAATACACCACCACCCATGCTGTTCTGTAGGGTATGAGGCCTAAAACATAAAACAAACCAAGAGCATGAATTTTTGATGGCAAAGAAATAATTACAAAAATAAAAATAAAATAAAAAAACCACCCGCCCACACACAATTTTACAAAAAATGGCTTTAGAAACGAGATATACTTTGTGGGGCCTAACTTGAGAAATTGCCTGAACCAGAATTCGTTAAAATTCCAACAGAAAAACTATTGTTGTTTTTGTACATTCCAATTAAGAATTGTTTGTTTTTGTGTTACCTTTTGTTTTTGGTATTATGTAATATATTTATCTACACCACAGGTGCTGTAGACAGATGGCTGTGCAATAAATTTTAATCAGTTTTAAATGTTTTCTCTATTTTTGTTCATGTCCATTATTATCTTCATCTGGTGTGTTAGCCGAAACAGCATTGATATTTATGTCATGTTTCAGAATTTGAATACATATAGAATATACCCATAGTAGCTTGGTGTACCAAAATGTTCAGCACGAGCATTCAGTGCACAGTAGTACTCAAACGATTAGTCGACTAGTCGATGTCGACTCTGGGCAAACCAGTAGTCGACTCTCAATTGTGCAGTCGACTAGTCGGAGGAGTTCAAGCTTTTAGGTAAATAGTATCCCTTCTGTGCCACTGTCAGACAGTTTGAACAGCAATATTGGGCAATCAATGTATACATCTATTGCCATCTAATAGTAGTGACAGTAGTTTGTTTTAACTGGTACTAGTAGACTGCTGAATTATTTTGGGCCATCGGGATATGTTATTAATTTGCCTTGTTGCAATTTATGGGAGAGTGCCTATAGGCACTCTCCCATAAATCGCAACAAGGCAAATTAAATAAGACTTTATAATTTCACTCTTAGCATAATTAGAAACATATTAACAGAATAATGTTCCAGTAAGTTGCTGTATATGAATGTCCTAGTGAAGCCAAATTTGGACCTTCAGCACTCTACCGGAACACCAACACTGTTATAAGGAGACAGGTTATCACGAATGTCTAGTCGAAGTCGACTTGACTTTTGGGTATTGACTAGTCGACTTTGGAATTCATTAGTCGTTTGAGCACTAGTGCACAGTTAACACCACTTCACCACAAGTGGTAAACATTTGGTACACCAAGCTACTTTTATACCATGATCGTCAGATTATTAAGAGTTGCTATTATTTTTTCTCGATTTTACTGAGCAGCAGCCGTACATACATGCAAATTTGTTTTTGTTTACATGAGCATCGGTGGGTGGTACTTCCACTGTCAGTTTTATCACCGAAACGAAATAGAAAAATAACCGGGGCCTTTTTCATTTTAATAACTAACATACTGTTTCAAGTTATGGATGCTTTATTAACATGAGACAATGTATGTTTGTTAATTTTTGGTGTTTTATGGGGTAAACTCATTTAAAAACGTAATAAATAATTCCCACTTTCATTTCACTCTTTGCGAGGTGACATGTGATAAATTTTGACAAGTTTGCATTCAGGTCGACGTCACCTAAGGTCAACTTGGATGTAGTTCCACTGTAGGTGTAAATTTTAACTACTGAAATCCCATTGCTGGAGTGTTTTTCACAGTTGGTGTATAAAGCTAAAATTTATGTCATCGGCTTTTCATATACAGTAGAATTGTTAATCATGGTATAAATATCTGTATTGCCTTAATTGGTAACTTAATTGGCTCATTGGTTACGACATTGGACTTCAAACCAAACGGTCAGGTCTGGCATTCTTTAGGAGGGCTGCACGCCTAGAAAACATTGAGGAGGGCAATTTTCTGCACCCTTTGATTTTCTGGAATGCCAGACCTGTTTGGGACTGCCTTTAAAATCTATTATCATTTCGTCCCCTGAGTTCCAATGTGTTCTCTGTGCCAACTGGCACAGAGAACACATTGGCACTCAGGGGACGATTTGCATTGATTCGCAATAATTCATGACCCCTTTGGTGGCGCATTTTAATACATTTTGAGTGTAGAAGACAGTCACTTAAGAATTGAATGCAACATCGTGAATGAGATATGTGTGCCAATTTTTCCACTATGTCGCTGAATGTAGTACATTTTTTCAGTCACAATATTAATACCTTGAAGTGAATATAACCAAAACAGCATGCAAGTTTTTGCATTGAAAATTTCAGGTGCAATTGCACTCCCAAGCAATCCGAGGGGTGCAATTGTTTTGCACGCCTTGATTTTCTAGATTGCCAGGCCTGAAAAGTCCTCTGTTCAATCGCCGGCTGGGGTAACAGCATTGTGTCCTTGGGCAAGGCACTTGTACTGATTGCCCCTGTCCATGCTGTATACCAGTTTATGTTCTTGTTATTTGTAGTGTTGTTAATGTACTGGTATAATGCAGAGTGAAGATCTATCTATCTCGTCCATCGTTGATATTAAGGTTCTCTCAACTGGAATAATTCAGTTGGTCGGAAAAGTGAACCTATGGTTCTCAACCAACTGATATATTCCTGACAATAAAAAAAATACCATAAGCATTCATTTTCTTTAAATCTTTGCAAGAAATGTTGCTCAATCGAGGCTTGATCTGACCTTCATATCAGCATCAGATTCCTTGTAGAATTAGACTGGTGGCCTAAGACCATGATCACATCCATATACACAGTCTAATAGATGGATCTCATTCTATTGGGCAGTTTTTTCTGGTCAGGATCGAACCTTGGACTTTTCGGTTTGAAGCCCGATACTCTGACCACTGAGTTATTGCGCTCCAAAGGCATACCAGGTAGTTAGCAAGAGATTTCTGCACTACTCACATTTTGCTGAGGGTCACTGTTTCTCACCTACATATTTGTACATAAATTCACAGAACGACACGTGTGTGAATGGGTTAATCTATATGGCACGAGAGGCAACAGGCCTCAAGTTTTATCATTCAATGATGGCTCAAGTGCTATATCGATTAACCCATTCCCACCCACATGTCATTCTGTGTTTATTACATGCCTTCCCATTATAAAAACAATTATTACAAGGACACTTGGCAATTCATGTGATATCTATCTCCAAAAAGAACACCTTTTATCGCCAACCAAATCTGCAAGGGGACCTGTGTTACTATTTCGTCCCCTCAGTTCCAATGTGTTCTATGTGCCTACTAGCACATAGAACACATTGGAACTCGGGGGATGATTTTCAGCTGTTGCTAGCGATTCAAGTTGTACAGTAATTGCATTGCATGATTTGTAGAAAATTATTTAAATCTTGCTTCTATTTAATATTAGTCTGTCTACAATTTCAGTTCCGCACATATGTGCGGAACGGATTTTCATTTTTCCGCACGTTTCACTGTTGCTATAGATGGGGATTACATAGAACAGGCGTGATATAAAAGGTTGAATGTATACATTTTTGTTTGTTTGTTGATTGGGGTTTACTGGCACTTTCAACAGTCTGGCATAAGCAGGGTTATCACTGGTTGAAGTCAAGGGTAGTGTCAGTATGCTGTACACCTACGATTGATGTGCTGTATACCTACTGTATGCTTGCCTGCTAACCATGATTATGTCAGTAAATTGGAGAGTACAATAGTGCCTCACCATTGTTCAGTGGTTCTGTCTGGATAATCAGGCTTCCTACACAAATCAACTTTCACAGCATGATGTGATTCAGGGTGTTAAAAGTCATTATACCCCAATGAACAAGCATAAAAAAGTACACATTTACCCTTCATGTACATATATATCGATGAATAGAGGTTTGATCCTTCGCAAAATGTTAGTAGTAAATATTCTAGGACTTTCACAAGGATTTTCGGCAATCCTGCTCATTAATTACAGGAAATTTTTGTCATTTATTGGTTTGCAAAGCTCTAAAATTGTGCTGAATTCCCATCAAGAGCAAAAGTTCTGTCACCATTTGTCTGGGATATTCAATATTTATCAAATTCGGTCTCAGAAATGGCAGCTTTGGGAATGGGGGACACAACATGCAGGTTAGAGATAACCCAACCCCAACCACAAATACTATTGCCACATTCTTGTTAGTATCAATGAATGACTCACAGTTTGAAAATTCATTTTCGAAGTTAAAATGATACAACCATAACATTTATAATTAATCATTAATCTGTTACTTTTCAAAGGTCTGCACTTGCTGTGACTCACAGATTCTAGGTCAAGGTTCTTTTAAACAACCATGTGAAATTAGGGGTCATACTTCAAAGTGTTGACAGTGGTGATTGCAAAAAATAGATTGAACAAATGCAATGCCAATCACCCATGATAAGACAATTTTGGAATATTGCTTTGAATTTTTTTACCAAAATAAAAAAAAAGTTGCATGCATCAGTTTTGTAGAATGTCTGATCACTGGTAAACATCAGAAACAACATCTTCGAACTTAGTGCATTTCAGACAAATTTCTTAAAAAATCTTCTTCTCAAGATCCAGCAGGCAGAATCTTTTGCTATTTGGTATGCAACATTGTGGGGTGGATCTGATTCAAGTTTGTTCAAATCAGCCCCCTGGGTTCATATTTGGGCTCAGTATAGGAGCCAAAATTTGAACTTAGTGCATTTCAGGCAAATTTCTTTAAAAATCTTCTTCTCAAGATCCAGCAGGCAGAATCTTTTGATATTGGGTATGCAGCATGCTTGGGGGGGGGGGGGGGGGGGGGGGAGGGGAGGGGAGAGGAGGGGAAGATTCAAGTTTGTTCAAGCCAAGTCCCTGGGTTCATATTTGGGCTCACTGTGGTAGCCCGAATTATAACTTAGTTCAAAATGAGGAATTTTCTTTAAAAATCTTCTTCTTCAGATCCAGCAGTCAGAATGTTTTGATATTTGGTATGCAGCATCTTTAGGGGGGTGAGATTCAAGTTTGTTCAAACCATGTCCCAAGGTCCATATTTGGACTCACTGTGGGAGCCCGAATGATAACTTAGTTCAAAATGAGGAATTTTCTTTAAAAATCTTCTTCTTCAGATCCAACAGTCTGAATGTTTTGATATTTGGTATGCAGCATCCTTAGGGGGTGGGTGGGGGTGAGATTCAAGTTTGTTCAAGCCATATCCCTAGGTCCATATTTGGGCTCACTGTGGGAGCTTGAATTGTAACTTAGTTCGAAATGAGGAATTTTCTTTAAAAATCTTCTTCCTCAGATCCAGCAATTGGAGTGTTTTGATATGTGGTGTGTAGCATCCTTAGGGGGGTTGGATTCAAGTTTGTTAAAGCCAAGTCCCTGGGTTCATATTTGGGCTCACTGCGGGAGCCCGAAAGATAACTTAGTTCAAAATGAGGAATTTTCTTTAAAAATCTTCTTCTTCAGATCCAGCAGATGAATGCTTTTGATATTTGGTATGCAGCATCCTTAGGGGGGGGGTAAGATTCAAGTTTGTTCAAGCCATGTCCCTAGTTCCATAAAATTTGTCTCTCATGACTTCAGTCCTTTGTAGTGTTGATGAACCATGTCTAACTGAATGTGACCCCAAATACTTCTTTGAACAACTTTGTTTGAATCACTTTGCCCGGTGAGCGATTAAGGCCCCATTGGGGCCTCTTGTTTCTTAACAAATACAGAATCAATCAATATGGTGGATTAGATTCATGGAATATCATCTGCAAAAGTAAATATAGTGGTAAAAACATCTGTAACGATGGAGTCTGTCATGGGTATGTCATTACAGCTGAAAATATATCCTGTTATTAATTGGTGTTTGAGGTCAAATAATTCTACTGTGGTTAATCATGACTGCAATATGGATATAAAGTCAAGTTCAGCCAATCGTTTATACCCATGTTGCCCTTTTTAGAGGACTTCCACCCCAAGTATTGGTGACTGGGTTCTATTTTACCAGTAATACAGAGCATATTTACCACAGTAAACAAGCACTTCTTCACTTCATGGGTTCCATCATATAAACATCAAAAACCTAAAAAAGGCCTAAAAAAAATAAAAATCTGTTTCTCAAGCCCTCCCGCATGGTCCTTTTGGCTGCCGCATGCTCTCTTTTTATAACCAATGCAAACTTAAAAAAAATAAAAATTATATGGTTTATGTATGATATTTTACCCAAGTTAAAATTTTTTATAAATTTTTCCCTTGAGTGCAAGAAGGCTTTGCAATGCTTTAGCATTGCAAAGCCCTCTTGCACTCAAGGGACGAATTACACCACCACCCATGCTATTCCATAGATTATGAGGCCTAAAACATAAACCAAGAACATGAACTTTTGTTGACAAGGAAATAATTACAAAAATAAAAAATAAAATAAAAAACCGCTCGCCCGCATGAAATTTTACAAATAATGGCCTTAGAAACAGAAGATCTACTTTGTGTGGCCTCAGACATCACCGATGAGCAGTGTGAGTTTTTATCAAGTATTTTCATGTAGTGTGTGATATGGCTGCCTATCCACTAAACATGCGTAATGCCTATGGTTAACCAGTGTAATGCACAGGGTTTGTCTCTCTTTTCTTTCTGGTTATAAATAAAATCACCCCTATTATGCAACTAACCCTGTGAGTTGTACAGCTTGAGTGAGTGTACATTTTCATGTAGTGTGTGATTTATTATTTATTTATTTATTGGTGTTTAAGGTCACATACTACACAATGGCTAATCATGACCGTGATAATTTTACAGGGTGGAGGAAGCACAAGTACTTGGAGAGAACCACCAAGCATCGATGAGCAACTGTCAGCTCCTCAACATTCTCTCTTCAAGCTCTGCTCAAGCAGGGTTACAGCAGTGGAAGACATGTGCACCATTGACGTGCAGTATGCCTTAGTACACAGTGTCATCATGCCCCCATGTAGGCAACTGGGATAAAGTAGGGATCTACGAATCACAAATTTCTTTTCGAATGGAATCTCAAATCGAATCGTGTCTCTGATATTGACATCGAATCGAATCTTAAAAGACAAGTTATTTCGTATTGCATCAAACGGAAGTTACGGAGCACTATGATGACCCTTACACGACGGAGTGAACACCTTAAACACCAATAACTAAATATTCTCTGTAGCACTGTCGCTGAGACTGCTAGGCCTATTGTCCATAGTTTTAGTTTTTGAAGGCCTAACTTGTTACTATTCACGTTCTTAAGAACGTGAATAGTAACAAGTTAAGCCTTCAAAAACCAAAACTGTGGATAATGTTCTGGGCCAAATTCACACCTTACCTAACAATTAAACATTGTCAATTACTCAAATAAATAGGAATTGAGCCTACATGAAAGAATTTTCTAATGACAGTTTTATCCTGTTTTTGTTGGAAATGTAACAAATTGAAGTTAGTACGAGAGATTCGAAAAAATCGAATCCTGAGACTGATTCGGGATCGATCTCAAAGCATACATATGGTATCGATATCGAATCGAATCTCGAATATTCGCAGGACCCTAGGATAAAGGTTGCAGTTAGCAATTTTTTTATAATCAGAAAGTTTGACTAACCCTGTGCATATAAAGTTTTTCATTGAATTTTCCGTAATTCTGTGCACTGTTCAGCCTTAGTGTAAATCTCATCAATATCAACTCTTTACCCAACATAATGGTCAAAACCAACCAATATTATTCTCAAAAAGCATTCAATATAATTGTAAATGGGAAAATAATGTGTCGACCTTCCTGAAATTTTAATACAGTGGAACCCTGTTAATTGAATAGCCACTGTGCCATTGAAAATTATTCAATTAACAGGAGTATTCACTTAACAGGAATTTGCCACTTTCCTGTATTCTAGAGATAAACTTAGCATTTATTCTATTATATTTTGTTTGACAGAGCTCCATGAGCTCTGTCAAACAAGATATAATAGATTAAATGCCTGTATTGGATGTACTGAGAGGCCAAATAGGTTTTTAACCAGTGGAAAACCGAGGAGATTCAGGGTAGTTTCTCGACATATTAGAAGATTTTTTATTCAATTAACAGGAGTTTACTCTATAACCTATATTCAATTAACAGGTCAGATTTGTACTGGAGGTAAAGTAAATGGTTTTGTGTTTGGAAATTATATTCAATTAACAGGGATATACAATTAAGAGATATCCAATTAAGTGGGCTCCGCTGTATTTACCAAAGTCACCACTCAGTTATTTAATATGAATATTTATTATGTCAGCTCTTGGGATCAATCAATCGGCGTGGATAAATAGTGGCGGCCTATGAATCCATATCAGGTCGATGATGACAACATCGGTGACCCCATATCAAATTTATATTAGGTGTGTGTCCACCATATTGTTTTAGAAATAAAATACAGCTGCCTTGTCTCAAAAATGGCAATCTTACTTCAAAATGTTCTGAATCGTCCGTTGAATGTGATTCAAGTTTCATTAAACTCGCGTGAACAAAAAGAAATAATCTGTTTATAATATATGTCCCAAATTGAGAAACTTATTTTGATTGATATTTATTTAAAAAACTCCACTGTGGTTTCCTTTTCCGGATGGCCAGTATGATTGCCCTTGACATTTGGTTGTTGCGAGAATTCCAGATGCAAACCAATCCAACGAGAAAATAAATTACCGGGTCGATTAATTTATTTATTGATGTTTAAGGTCATATATTTATGCACAATGGCTAATCATGACCGTGACAGTTTTACGGGTGGAGGAAGCCGGAGTACCCGGAGAGATCCACCGAGCAACGACGAGCAGCTGCCAGCTCCCCAACATCGTAACTCCGCACTGCAGCACAGGCAGGGTTAGATTGGTTGAAGACATGCGTACCATCGACGTGCAGTACGCCTTAGTACATGGTGTCATCGTGCCCCCACGCGGGCAATGGGGATGAAGTGTCTTGCCCAAGGACACAACGCGGTTGCCGCAGCCGGGATTCGAACCGAGGACCTCTCGGCTTGCAGCCTGCACCTCTACCTACTGAGCCACCGCGCTCCCCGGCCGATTAATTAAAGGGACATACTGGATTTTGTCTGCCGACATAAATACTTTATGGGGCATTTAGTGGTCGACTATGGTGTCATGTGGGGTGAAGTGAGATCAGTACTAGAGGTACTGTGAGCAAGCTCACAAAGTGATACCCCCGTGCCTGAAATGTATAAGTTAGATTATCTCCCCTTTGAAATGTCAGAACGGAATTATATTGCTTCATGCACATCTTCATATGGAGTTCTTCCATTGTGTAAAGTTTCATGAAAATTCTTCAAACAGTTTAGGAGGGGTTGCACTTATAAGGATGGACGGCTGGGCAGAGTGATTCCTATATACCCCCCCCCCCCCCCCCCAAACTTTGTTTGCAGGGGGTATAATTAGGCGAGGCATTGTGGTCTGATATGGTATCATGTGAGGCTCAGTGAGATCAGTATTAGCCTCGGCTAATGCCTCGCCTAATATTGATCTCACTTCGCCTCATATGACACCATATCCGACCACTAAACATCCTGTAACTTCCAGGCCTGAAAATAAGCAGCCTGACATTTACAGAATGAGTTCCCAGAGGGTGAATTTGATGAAGCTATCCCATACAGTGGGCCAATTTATCTTCTGGGTACCTCTTTCTGTTTAGTTTTGAGACCCTGATTCAGACTGAGGTTCACAGAGGGTAAATTTAGTGATGCTACCCTGATATGCAGGGTAGCATCACTAAATTCACCCTCCGGGGACCTCATTTTGCAGATGACAGTCTGCTTATTTTCTGGCTTGGTAACTTCTAGTATCAACCCTGTGCATGAAATAGTAATTAGGACATTTATGTTTGGTCAAGAAATATTCCGTCTGTTCTGTGCAAACCTAACACATGTAATCAAGGACAGGGTGACTGTACTTGAATGAGTTGTAAATTTATGGAGTTTCCCAAACCTTCTTATTATATTTTTAGTGGTTTTCAAAGAGCCTGAGATGAGATAGATATTCAAGGACTTTCAAGGGTGAAAACAAAGGATCTACTTCCATGAGCTACAGTAGTAGGGTTTGAACAGGTCATTGAAAGTGCTTGCTTATTTATTTATTTATTTATTTATTTATTTATTTATTTATTTATTGGTGTTTAAGGTCACATATTTCTGCACGATGGCTAATCATGACCTCAACAGTTTTATGGGAGGAGGAAGCCGGAGTACCCAGAGAGAACTGGCGAGCAACTGTCAGCTCCCCAACATACTAACTCCACACAAGCAGGGTTAGCATTGGTTGAAGACGGTGCACCATCGACGTGCACTACGCCTTACGCCTTAGTACACAACGTCACCGTGCCCCCATGTGGGCAATGGGGGTGAAGTGTCTTGCCCAAGGACACAACACGGTTGCCGCAGGTGGGATTCGAACCGAGGACCTCTCGGCTTGCAGCCTGCACCTCTACCTACTAAGCCACCGCGCCCACTTGAAAGTGCTTGAAAGTTTCCATCCTACATTTTAACCCTTTACCTAACGAATCGCCTGCATCCGCCCACATAATATGCAAATTGAGCAGTTGAAAAAATTAAATTTTTCAAAATATTTCAACAAAACCATATCATGTGACACTTCATTGGAACGAGCTCATTGAGCTCATTCCAATGAGGGGTCACATGATAAGGTTTTGTTGAAATTTTTTGAAAAATTTAAAAAAATGATATTTAAAATAATAAATTTTGATATCGTCCGTGTTGGGTAAAGGGTTAAGGCCTTGGAATTGAAAAACAGGGTATTTTGTGCCTACTTCCTTTCATGTACTTGAACTTTGTCAATAGGTATTAGTGACTGGGTCCTATTCTACTTGTAAAACAGTGTTTTGTTCCAAAACCTTCTTATTATATTTTTAGTGGTTTTCAAAGAGCCTGAGATGAGATAGATATTCAAGGACTTTCAAGGGTGAAAACAAAGGATCTACTTCCATGAGCTACACTTAGTAGGGTTTGAACAGGTCATTGAAAGTGCTTATTTATTTATTGGTGTTTAAGGTCACATATTTCTGCACGATGGCTTATCATGACCTCAACAGTTTTATGGGTGGAGGAAGCCAGAGTACCCGGAGAGAACTGGCGAGCAACTGTCAGCTCCCCAACATAATGCCTCGCCTAATATTGATCTCACTTCGCCTCATATGACACCATATCCGACCACTAAACATCCTGTAACTTCCAGGCCTGAAAATAAGCAGCCTGACATTAACAGAATTAGTGACTGGGTCCGATTTGATGAAAAATTTTAAAAAATGATATTTAAAATAATAAATTTTGATATCGTCCGTGTTGGGTAAAGGGTTAAGGCCTTGGAATTGAAAAACAGGGTATTTTGTGCCTACTTCCTTTCAAGTACTTGAACTTTGTCAATAAGTATTAGTGACCGGGTCCTATTTTACTTGTGAAACAGTGTTTTGTTTACCACAGTAAACAAGCACTGCTTCACTTCCAGGGGTTCCAACAGGGAAGTGTTGGAAATATGCTCTTTTGTAGATTGGATTATTTGGCTGAACGGGTACTGTAAAGAATACCCATATAACACAATATAAATAAACTAATTGGAATTTCTTTCATTTTTCATAAATTTTTCCAAATACAGAAAACTTGGACAACTGAGTCCTGAAAATTCCCATCTCAGAGTTTAATCCAAGGCCTTTTTGGGGCTTAATGTCTGTCCCATTCCGAAAGTGATATTAGGGGTAAAATTCCCCAATTGATCTTACCAAACCTGACCTACAAGTGTATTCTGTAAAGCATGATCTTTCCATAACAGGGTGTTAGCACCTTACATTTACAAAAACTCATCTGAGAGGGGTGGGTGTCCCTATTTTAAAAACCTGTATTCTGGGGTGGCGAGTCCCCTAATCTTAGAAAACAGAAAATTTGAAAATTCCACGCAGTACGCAACATTTTTTTTCCTGCCATCACCCCACCCCTCCCTGCCTACCAGATGAACAAGAAAATATTATCACAGCTGATGGATGCTTGCCAAATATGAGCCCAAAGGTAAGGCATGATGGTGATAGTTTGTAATACAAAGGACAGAAACTCAAGTGTATCTGTCAAAATGGTAGTGAAAAAATAGGTTATGTACGTGCCTTTAAATACTTTCTATGTGTACCCATACTATGTATGGTACACATAATGCCGGCATCCGGGGTGACCATCCATCCATCTGTCTGTCCATCCAGCGTCTGTATCCATTTTGGCATTCGATAACTTGAAAAATATTGCTTGGATTGTCAAGTTACTTTATATTTGTGTTCAGGTTACTGATGTGCCGAGATGTATAGTTTTTGGTGTAAATCGGATAATTTGATCCCGAGATATTAACCCTTTATCCTTCAAATTGAAAATTCCTCCAATCCCTTTGGCATTCGATAACTTGAAAAATATTACGTGGATTGTCAAGTTACTTTATATTTGTGTTCAGGTTACTGATGTGCCGAGCTGTATAGTTTTTGGTGTAAATCTGTTATTTTGATCCTGAGATATTAACCCTTTATCCTTCAAATTGAAAATTCCTCCAATCCCTTTGGCATTCGATAACTTGAAAAATATTGCTTGGATTGTCAAGTTACTTTATATTTGTGTTCAGGTTACTGATGTACCAAGCTGTATAGTTTTTGGTGTAAATCTCTTATTTTAATCCTGAGATATTAACCCTTTATCCTTCAAATTGAAAATTCCTCCAATCCCTTTGGCATGAGATAACTCAAAAAATATCAATCCGATTGTCATGTTACTTTATATATTTATTCAGGTTACTAATGTGCTGTGCTGTATAGTTTTTTTTTATGTAAATCTGATAATTTGATCCAGAGATATTAACCCTTTATCCATCAAATTAGACACTCCTCCAATCCATTTCTATATGTACCCATACCTTGTATGGTGTACATAATGTCGGCATCCGTGGTGGCCCTCCGTCATACAGCTTTCTACTAGTTGCGCGTATGGGTACACATCTGACGATTTCATCGGCCTATTTTTTGTTTTTGTGTTTGTAATGATATATGAATGAACTGTGACCTTGAAGTTGAAAACTTGAGTAAAGGTCATGACACTCAAGGTTCAAGAGCAAGCCCAATGTGAAGTAGGAATGACAGACTTCAGTAATGAGCAACCATAAAGTGAAGTGTGAACAAGTTCCGTCCATTGAATCAATTTTTCAGAACCAGACCAACTTAGAACACACAAATCATCTTTGACCTGGACCTTGAGTTATGACCTTTGGTCAAAGTCATGACACCCCCTTGAGTGATAAGCAATCAGTGAGTGATGTATGAACAAAATCTGTCCACAGAATCATTTTTATGGTGCAGACAAAGTTGGACAAGGAAAAAAAAATGGATGGTCTCCGACCTTCAACTTTGTGCAATTACCTTGTATCAAGGTAATGACAAGCCCTTGAGTAACTAGAACTATCAGAGTTCAGGGGAGATAACCTGGTTAAAATTGTCGCAGATGAAAATTTTTAGAATATGCGCATGCTGACTTGCTAGTCATAATGTTTGAGAAGTTTCATCAAAATCAGTTCAATAATTTAGGAGTTGAGCACACAAGTTGGGATGTGCAGGCCATCGGCAATATAGCCTGTATAATAAGCAATCATTATGTGAAGTATGAACAAGATCAGTCCACTGAATAATTTTTTATGGACCAACAAAGTAACAATGGAGAAACAATGATTAACAAACAAATGAACAGCCCGTGATCTTGATCTTGGAGCTATTAGTTTGGGTCAAGGTCATGTCACACCCTTGGGTCATAAGCAATCATTGCGAACAAGATCAATCCAACGAAAAACGTTTCATGGAATGGACAAAGTTAGAATGGAAGAACGAACAAATGATTGGTCTGTGACCTTGTCCTTAGAGCTATGACCTTGGGTCAAGATCATGACACAACCTTGGGCCATCAGAAATTGTGTGTAGTTTGACAAGATTGGTCCACTGAATAATTTTTTATGGACCCAGCACAGTTAGAATGGAAGTACCAACATTTAAGAATTAGGAGTGAAAAGAATTAAGGGTTGAACATTTGTTCCATTTTATGAGTTTTCCCCATAATTGTTTTCCATTTTATGTAATTGTTCATATCTGTCCACATGAATCACGTCTGTGAGGTAAGTCCCTATTTTGGGAGTGTAAATTTCTATTTAATTTCTAATCCCACAAGGAATGTTTTGATTAAATATGGAGGCTTCAGTTAGGAGCTTAACACACAATTCTGTTTTAGCCACAAAGCACTGGATGGACCAACTGTTTAACTCCTAAGTGCAAAGACAGACAAAGTGGCTGCAAAGTCTCCCCTCCACAGAAGACAGCACTTTGTCCAAGGAAGTAAACTGCTGGGGGTTATGTTTTCACATGATTTAATATAGGACAAGTTGCCAGAACTTTTATGAACTACACTGCCAGGGACCTCAATACATCTTGGGTTCCAGACAAATCGTCAAGCGTCACTGATATTTTTGGGTCTTTGGAATTGAGATGTAGTTTGCATGAACTTGAAAGGTTTTAGTGACACTTCTTACTCACTCCCAAAATGACCACTTCCCAATTTCTATGGATTAAACTCCACATTTTCAGTGTGTGTGGTACCATGTTTACAAAACAATCCCGGATACATGCTCTTATTTTTCTGTTTGTGTTACCAGAAATAAGGTCAACAGGATTCATACCCTCAAACTTGGTTGAAATTTCAGTACTTTTCCAGTATATTTTGAGTGTTCATTGACAATTTTCCAGTAGTGTATTCAAAGTTCTTGACTATACAACTACTTACACTTGTGATAACAAAGACATATACCATTCTTAAGAAGATGCAAAAGTAATGAACAGGTCTTCAAAATTCACTGAGAAACCATCTGTGCATTGGTTAATACCAAAAATCATCTATGCCAAACAAGTTCAATTTATCAGAGTGGCATGAGTTTGTTTGGGGTGGCAAATTAGTGTAGGGTAACAAAAATGAAAGTGTCAATGACACTGTAGCTCAACTTGTGTTAGACATGTACATGTATTGTATGTGACACAGCAATGACACACATCTAGGCAATGACCTGATAACAAAGGTACATGTAAAGTGTTGTAAAGGTCTGTACATAAATACTGACCGTAGCCTGTAACAAATGTACAGGTAAAGTATGACAACTAAGTTCTAAGAACGTTGGCAGCGGCAACATTTTCTGATGGAAATTGAAGAAAATCGATAGCTCCCATCTAGAGGTCTCCCCAAAAAAGCATACCGGGTTTCAAAGCAATCCAATCATAAATGTGCCCTGTTGGGTGTGCCAAAGGAAAATATTGAGGTCTGACTAAACTAAGTTCTAAGAACATTGTCCGTGGCAACATTTTTTGACGGAAATGGAAGAAAATCGATACCTCCCATCTAGAGGTCACCCCAAACAAGCATGCCATGTTTCAAAGCAATTGGATCATAAATGTGCCTTGTAGGGTGTGCCAAAGGGAAATATTTAGGTCTTCTGACTAAACTAAGTTCTAAGAACATTGGCTGCGGCAACATTTTTTGACGGAAATGGGAAAAAAATTGATAGCTCCCATCTAGAGGTCACCCCAAACAAGCATACCAGGTTTCAAAGCAATCCAATCATAAATGTGCCCTGTAGGGTGTGCCAAAGGGAAATATTGTGGTCTGACTAAACTAAGTTCTAAGAACGTTGGTCGTGGCAACATTTTTTGACGGAAATTGAAGAAAATCGAAAGCTCCCATCTAGAGGTCAACCTAAACAAGCATACCAGGTTTCAAAGCAATCCAATCATAAATGTGCCCTGTAGGGTGTGCCAAAGGGAAATATTGTGGTTTGACTAAACGAAGTTCTAAGAACGTTGGCCGCGGCAACATTTTTTGACGGAATTTGAAGGAAATCGATAGCTCCCATCTAGAGGTCAACCTAAACAAACATACCAAGTTTCAAAGCAATCCAATAATAAATGTGCCCTGTAGGGTGTGCCAAAGGGAAATATTGTGGTTTGACTAAACTAAGTTCTAAGAACGATGGCCGCGGCAACATTTTTTGACGGAATTTGAAGGAAATCGATAGCTCCCATCTAGAGGTCACCCTAAACAAGCATGCCAGGTTCCAAAGCAATCCGATTATAAATGTGCCCTGTAGGGTGTGCCAAAGGGATATATTGAGGTCTTCTGACTAAACTTAGTTCTAAGAACGTTGGCCATGGCAACATTTTTTGACGGAAATTGAAGAAAATTGATAGCTCCCATCTAGAGGTCTCCCCAGACAAGCATACCAGGTTTCAAAGCAATCCGATCATAAATGTGCCCTGTAAGGTGTGCCAAAGGGAAATATTGAGGTCTGACTAAACTAAGTTCTAAGAACGTTGGCCGTGGCAACATTTTTTGATGGAAATTGAAGAAAATCGATAGCTCCCATCTAGAGGTCACCCTAAACAAGCATACCAGGTTTCAAAACAATGCAATCATAAATGTGCCTGTAGGGTGTGCCAAAGGGAAATATTGTGGTCTGACTAAACTAAGTTCTAAGAACGTTGACCACGGCAACATTTTTTGACGGAAATTGAAGAAAATCGATAGCTCCCATCTAGAGGTCACCCTAAACAAGCATGCCAGGTTCCAAGGCAATCCGATTATAAATGTGCCCTGTAGGGTGTGCCAAAGGGAAATATTGAGGTCTTCTGACTAAACTAAGAACGTTGGCCACGGCAACATTTTTTGACGGAAATTGAAGAAAATCGATAACTCCCATCTAGAGGTCTCCCCAAACAAGCATACCAGGGTTCAAAGCAATCCGATCATAAATGTGCCCTGTAGGGTGTGCCAAAGGGAAATATTGAGGTCTGACTAAACTAAGTTCTAAGAACGTTGGCCGTGGCAACATTTTTTGACGGAAATTAAAGAAAATCGATAGCTCCCATCTAGAGGTCACCCTAAACTAGCATACCGGGTTTCAAAGCAATTCAATCATAAATGTGCCCTGTAGGGTGTGCCAAAGGGAAATATTGTGGTTTGACTAAACTTAGTTCTACGAACATTGGCCACGGCAACATTTTTTGACGGAAATTGAAGAAAATCGATAGCTCCCATCTAGAGGTCTCCCCAAACAAACATACCAAGTTTCAAAGTGATCTGATTATAAATGCGACCTGTGAGGTGTGCCAAAGGAAATTGTGACGTACGTACGTACGCTGACGGACGAGAAGTGATGGCAATAGTTCAGCTTGACTTTGTCAAGTTGAGCTAATGAAGTATATTTCCAGTATTTACCAACTTGAGATCATTTCTTCAGTAGTTTTCCAGGACTGGATAATGCAAACCATTTTTGCAGTATTTTCTAGTCTTCCAGCATGGTGTACGAATTTCCTGGGTCAATTCTATTTGTATAACAGATTGCACAATTGCAAACACAAAGTGACTTAGACATAGTTGCACGAAGATAATAAGCAAAATATTTACATTTTTTCTCATTTTATTACTAATTTCATTAGAAATATTGCATACTTGTATAAATAAATATAAATTCACATCTCTCAACTACAGTCAAAACATAATGTACATATTCTCTCATTCTCTGAAAATTGTTAATTATTTAATAGCACATGCTTCACAGAAAATAAGCCACAAAGTTTGCTCGCTTAACATCATCCTAAAATTCATCATAACAAATTTAGTACATCAACAGCAATCAATTTTGGAAGCAACTCCAAGCACCTGCAGGTTGTTAATGAACTTAAGCCGGAACATTAACCCTTTCACCACTGAGTTCGCAAATGGGAATGCCACATACATACAGTAATGGATGTGATGATTGGGCAAATCCATTTTGTGTTTGTAGGGAGGTTCAGTAATAATTTATTCCAACAATCCATGGGGATGTTGAATTAATCCTTAAAACCTCAGATTAATTTTGCGATATTACTACCAAATACACATGTATACAGCTGGAAATGACTTGACAGTGTTTCTATGTAAAAACATTTATCACACACCTATTAATGTAAAACACAGGATTTCCACTGTTCTCTGCCTGTACGATAAAACAAAAGTTGTATCGCACATGCGGTTATAGAAAACATGTTCGATTTCGTTTCCAACGTAAACAGAGAAGGAACGGAAACTGTCTAAATAAATCACGTCAATCATTGGTCGAATGCACCGGAGTTGAGATTGCTTGGAAATTACAAGTTCCGCATTTAGATTTGTTTACACAGGATATTTAAACAATCAGATTCGAGTCAAAAATTTACAAAATAAAAATAACATTCTGATTGCTTGTTCCTTGACAAATACTTTCCACAACTGGTCACATAATGGAGTGTGCTAAACTTATTAGCTATTTAAAAACTTTCTGTTGTGTTATTCCCCGCAGTTGAGTCAATATTTGAAGTTCGATCATTGTGACTGTAACACTGCTCGGTGTCAACTGGTTTTGCCAAATTGAATGCCGTAAAAATTAAAAAGCAATTTAGGGTTGGTACCGCACCTGCTAATAGTGATGTCTTGTTGGCAACAAAGGAATCCAGTTAAAAAGCGTTTTCAGATTAATTTTTGTGTAGACTGGTTGTTATTGTTGGGAGGTGTGTGATAAATACAGAACTGCACATACGTTTGACTGGGTTAAGAATTATTGAATTCAATTGCTTTGGCCCAGGATATCACAAGAGCCTTTGGCTCTTGTGATATCCTGGGCCAAAGCAATCTCATGTGATAATTCTTAACCCATTCGAACGTATGTGCAGTTCTGTATATTTCCAATTTTCCATGATAAATGCAGCCTACTGGTTGAGTTCTCCAGCAAGAATACACTGGAGAGCAACTTTCTCAAAGCAATATAAAAGTAGCTGGCTGTCTGGGGATCAAAGGGTGTAAATTAGTATTGACCATTCTTATATACAGTGGAACCCTGTTAATTGAATAACCGCTTTGCCAATGAAAATTATTCAATTAACAGGAGTATTCAATTAACATGGATTGTGTCACTTTCCTGTATTGTAGAGATAAATTTAGCATTAATTCTATTATACCTTGTTTGACAGAGCTCCATGAGCTCTGCCAAACAAGATATAATAGATTGAATGCCTGTACTGGATAACTGAGGCCAAATAGGTCTATAAACAGAAAAACTGGAGAGAGTCAGGGTAATTTCTTGACAGGTTACAAGATTTTTTATTCAATTAACAGGAGTTTACTCTACAACCTATATTCAATTAACAGGTTAAATTTGTACTGGAGGTATGGTAAATGGTTTTGTGTTGGGAAATTATATTCAATTAACAGGGTTATTCAGTTAAGAGATATCCAATTAAGTGGGATCGACCGCATTGGTTGTCCATTATGTTGATCTCTAACCCCCCCTTCCCCTCTCCCCCCCCCCCCCCCCCCCCCCCCCCCCCACACACACACATATTTTTGGACAAATCTAATCTAACTGTATTAGATGCATCTACAGTCACACATAATACCCATTGATTCAGACGCATACATTGAATCTAATTCAATTGCCCGGTATACTTGTGACAGTCTCCTTGAGTTGTCAACTCTCTCCCTGCTAGGCCTACTTTGAACACATCTTACATGATCAATTATTATTAATAAACCCTGGCAACAGAGATTCCCTAATTAGCATAAACCAGTATGTGAACGATAATATCCAAACACAACCGAACATCGGCAGAACATTAGATTTGATTTTTCCTAGTTTGAGTCAGTGGCATAGATAAAGGGGGGGCCGGGGAGGGGGGGGGGGGGGGGGGCAGAACCCCCCCCCCCCCCCTCGAAGTTTTGTCGGAAATTTTTTGGGACCATTTTTAGGTGAATTTATGCCTAATAACATTAAAATGCTGGCTTTGGGGATAAAAACATGCCATTTTGGGTAAATTTTGGGTAAAAAAAGACCAATTTTCAGTACATTTGCAGTAAACAACAGATTCTTTCTGTTTGTTTGGGTTTTTGTTGTTGTTACACTGTCGGAAAATTTTCGGTCTGTTGGAAAATTTTGGGCTTGCCCCTCCGCCAGTGAAAAGCTATCTACGCCACTGGTTTGAGTGTCTGGATCAAACAATCCACCGAATCTAATAGATGCATTCAATTCGTCACTCTCAGATGAAGATTCATCAGAAATACGACTGAAAGATTTATTTGATTCGGACAGAGGAATAGTTGTTGCATATAATTCAAACAGAATCTAATATTAGATTCATACAAAATGCGTCGGTCTGAACTGGTGGTAACTGACCACCAAATTGACATGTACCCCAAATTTATGCATACCAGTTTGAAAGGGTTAATGTAACAAACAATTGAAGAATAAAATTTTCTCAGAATCTGAAAATTAAGGCAATGTTTGTTAGGCCACACAAAGTAGATCTTCTGTTTCTCGGGCCATTGTTTGTAAAATTGCATGCGGGCGAGCGGTTTTTTATTTTATTTTTTATTTTGTATAATATTTCTTTGCCATTAAAAGTTCATGTTCTTAGTTTTTGTTTTAGGACTCATAATGTACGGAATAGCATGGGTGGTGGTGTATTTCGTCCCTTGAGAGCAAGAAGGCTTTGCAATGCTGAAGCATTGCAAAGCCTTCTTGCACTCAAGGGATAAATTTATCAATTTTTTTAACTTTGGTAAAATATCAGACATAAACCATTTAATTTTTACTTTTTTAAAGTTTACTTTGGTTATAAAAAGAGAGCATGTGGGAGCCAAAAGGACCATGCGGGAGGGCCTGAGAAACAGATTTTAATTTTTTTAGGCCTTAGTTAAAGCTTCTTTGTTGGAAGTGCGGTGGCTCAGTGGTTAAAGCATTCAACTTCAAACTGAAAGGTCCACAGTTTGAACCCCACCAGGGGTAACTGCATTGTGACCTTGGGCAAGGCACTTAATAAATACCAACTGCCCAATGTGGGGGGCACGGTGACACTGTGTACTAAGTCATACTGTACAATGAAGGTGTACTTGTCTTCAATCAATGCTAACCCTGCTTTTGCGGAGTTAGTACATTGGGAAGTCGAACAGTTGCTCGCTGCTGCTCAGTGGTTATCTCCGGGTACTCTGGTTTCCTTCACTCATAAAAATGTCTCACATGAGGCGTCAGTAGTTGTCGAAAGTGTCATAAAACCTCAATAGAAGACACAAATTGCGACATCGACGCCGTAGCTGTGACAGGTGGTGTTAGAAACGCGTTGGTCACAAAATTCTAAGTTCATCAAGGGCCATAACTCCAAGAAAAATATTTGGAACAACACATGCATTGAACAGTGGCTAGACATCAATAAGATACACTTACATGCCATATACAAAGTCATTCCATCAAGTATTTCAAAAGTATTGAGTTCTGAAACTCGTTGGTCACAGACCGACCAACCAACCGACCGACCGACCGACATTGCCACTTATAGAGCTGCTAGTCGTTAGTGTGTAGGGAGGTAAGGCAACAACTGAGAGCATGGTGTTTCATTGTTAGAGCACTGGACTTCAAATTGAAAGGTCAAAGGTTGAATCCTGATCCACGTCATCTCCATTGTGCACTTAACTGGTAGAGTGCTGGAAGCCCATGTTTGGGCTTTGTTTTGAAGTGTAGGTACCACAACACAAATGATTCATATCCTGTGGATGTGCTTCATATTATCTTGTGAGTGATATTATTTTGTTTGTATGAATTTGCCTTATTTCAATTCATGGGAGAGTGCCTGTTGGCACTCTCCCATGAATTGTAACAGGGCAAAGACACCAGATAAAATGTTGAAGACCAAAAATAATTTAGCACTCTACCAGTTAAGCACAACACTTCATTGCAATTGCCAAAGTGAGAGTAGGGTTTGCTCTGACTTACTGCACATCCAAGGTACACGTCGTCAACTGAAGATAATACTGCTTGTGTTTTAACTGAGTTTGAGTCTCGACAGTTACTTGCTGCTGCTTGGTGGTTCTCTCCAGCTTCTTCCACCCATAAAAATGTGACATGTTTGACTCTGTAGAAAGTGTTATTAAACACCAATAAATGTTTATTTATTTCTTGGTTTTTAAGGTTCCATATTTCTGCACAATGGCTAATTGTGACCGCAACACAGCGAAAAAGTCAAGCTCAATCGTTTAAACCCATGTTGCACATTTTAGAGGACTTCCAACCCAAGCATTGGTGTCTGGGTGCTATTTTCCATGTAAAACAGAGCTTGTTTACCAACAGTAAACAAGCAGTTTCACTTCCCGGGTTTCCCACAGGGAACTCCCAATAAATAAATAAATATACATATAGTGAATAAATAAGGCAATAATATTTTGAGTTCAAGGACACGCCAGTATAGTTGGCTATCTTAAAACAACAACAACACAAGCATCAAGTCAAGTTCAGCCAATCGTTTATAACTATGATGCCCACATTAGAGGACTTGCACTGCAGGCATTGATTATGAAGTTCTATAATATCAGTAACACAGAGCATTTCTACAGGGCTAATATTTCGTCTAAATTTGTGAGAATCCATTTGGATTCTCGTGAAAATGGTTGCGAGAATCCATACCTATGAGTGTCCCAGGATCCCATGATGCCTCCATGGTTCAACCACTGTTGTATACTGATAACACATGTTAACCTTTTACCCAACACACTTTTTTAATTTTTAAAACTAAATTTGATAATTTTTAAACAATAAGTAATAAATAAATGATAAAATAATTAAATGAACAATATTTACCAATAAAATCTTACAAATATGGCTGTCGTTGGAACCGGCTCAATGAGCCGGTTCCAATGACAGCCATATTTGTGTAATTTTATTGACAAAGTGTCAGTATATTTCAGGTCATGTTAGCCTTCTGTTGGTTAATTTGTTGCCGCTGTGTTAGATAGAGGGTTAAATTGACTCAATTCTTTTCCCGCGAATCCTAGCAGAGGTGCAGGGAGAATCTACATGGATTCTCGTCGGTTTTATTGCGCGAATCTTTGTGCGAATCGATTCTTGGATTCTTGTCGAAATATAAGCCCTGTTCTACCATAGTGAACAAGCACTGCCCGACATCCCACACTGAAGGCAACATCGGTCACATTTTTCATGCTGCTGTTGAATATTCCTGCCCAAGGACAAGGAATAGTTGCCATTGAAATAAGTATAATTTGAGCATTTTTATCCAAATTATCCCTTGTTTATTGTATTTATTTATTTTTTGGTGTTTACGGTCGCATATTTCTGTACAATGGATAATCATGACCTCAGCAGTTTTGTGGGTGGAGGAAGCCAGATAACCCAGAGAGAACCACCGAGCAATGGCGAGCAACTGTCAGCTCCCCCAACATACTAACTCCACAGAAGCAGGGTTAGCATTGGTTGAAGACAGGTGCACCAACAACATGCAGTACACCTTGTTACACAATGTCACTGTGCCGCCACGTGGGCAATGACTGTGAAATGTCCTGCCCAAGGACACAAAGTGGTTGCCACAGGTGGGATTCGAAATGAGGAACTCTTGGCTTGCAGCCTGCATCTCTACCTACTGAGCCACCACACCTCCTCCCTTGTTCATTACATTCTTTTTTGTTGGACCAATGATTTGAGTTAAATTATATGAATTTTTCATCAAATCTAGTCATGGCTGCTTCACAGTGTGGGACAGGGCAATAACTCTGACAATTTTCATTGGATAATGGTGGTCATCGAACTAGAGGTAGACATTGTTCCCAAAGAGTTATATACCAAAAAAAATTGATATTTGATTACAAATGTTTAAAGTTATTCCATAAACAAACAAGCATTACACAATATTTTTTAACAAAGAGCAAAACATCTCAGAATTTTCATCGAATATCGTTGGTGATTGAACTTGACATTGTTGCTACAGAGACATATACCGATAAAAAATTAAATCTGGTTTTTATTGTTAAAGTTATGTCATGAACAAGCATTACATTCTATTTTTTTATTAAACAAAGGGCAATAATTCCAATATTTTTCATCAGATATCGGTAGTCATCGAACTTGACATGAACATTGTTGCTATAGAGACATATACCAAAAAAGAATTGAAATCTGTTAACTCTTGTTCAAGTTATGTCATAAACAATGTTCAGATGGGCAGACAGACAGATAGACGGATGGAGCTCTATGCTATATCCCTCCCTTGCGGGGGGAGGGGGGGGATAATAAAGTATACCAGTACTGGTCCCATAGTTCCAGTGTACAATGGGCCGAGGTCATTGTTCAATTCTATTCTGCATGTAATTTGTGCTGAACTGAACAATGTTTACACTGCTGACACTTTGCTCTCTTGACGCCATTAAAAAGTCATCACGAGGACGAAATTTGCTATAGAATTTGACTAGGTTGTAATCCCCATTCAGATGATCAGAACATGTGTGATCATCAGTATTTGACTGAAAATTGCTCCGGATTTTCAGAATCAATGACGAGTGTGAAGTCACATGCATGGGGAGGAACCACTGCAAGGTTGACAGTTACTGTCATCCCATGTGGTATGTGCATATCAAATCCAGTTGAACACAAAAATAAGCATGGGATATTGGGGACAAGTATGCATCCACACTATTAGAGAATGTTGCTTGTTCTGCATACTGCCATATACATATACAGTAGAATCCTCTTAATTGAATATCCATTTTGCCAGTGAAAATTATTCAATTAACAGGAGTATACAATTAACAGGGATTTGGTCAGTTTCCTTTGTTCTGGGGGTAAACTGAGCATTTATTCTATTATATCTTGTTTGACAGAGCTTATAGAGCTCTGTCAAACAAGATATAATAGAATAAATGCCTATATTGGATGTAGTAAGGTCAAAAAAGTTGATAAATAAGGGGAATTTGGTGCGTGTCACAGTAATTTTTTTGACAATTACAAAAATTTATATACAATAAACAGGAGTTTACTCTACAACCCATATGCAATTAACAGATCAAATTTGTACTGAAGGTATGGTAAATGGTTTTGTGTTTGAAAATGATATTCAATTAACAGGGATATACAATTAAGAGATATCCAATTAAGTGGGCTCCACTGTATCATCAAGTGGCTTTTCTTACAGTTTCAGTATTTCATTGAGTATTCCTGTTTGGTTTAGTAAGAAGAAATAAAAAACGAAACCAAAACTCGACTCTTTTATCACAACCAACACCGAAACTTGACTTTTTTTATAAAAACCAACACCAAAACTGAAACTGAGGCAAAATTTCACAAATGAACAGCTTTACAGTGATTTTTAGCCAAAGTCCTGGCTGCCTGTTACCACTGCTTAGATAAAAGGCCGCCCAGCCAAGCGTCCCCCCAAAAAGTGTGTATTTCGAGGTATTTGAAAAAAATTGTATTTTTCGAAGTAAAAAAAGGGACATAACTCAGGCAAAGAATGTCGGACCAAATCCAGAATTGAATTTGACCTGTATTTTATGTTGATACACCTACATACCAAATTTTATTTGAATCGGGGAAACATAAAAATGAATTTTTGAAGTTGAAAAAGGGGCATAACTTGGGCAAAAATTATCGGACCGCACCCAGATTCGAACTTGACCTGTGTTTTACATGGATACACCTACATATCAAATTTCATTTGATTTGGCCAACTATAACTGAAGTTATCATCAGGAAACCAAAAAATGAATTTTTGAAGACAAAAAAGGGGTATAACTCTGGCAAAAAATTGTCGGACCGTAACCCAATTCGAACTTGACCTGTATTTTATGTTGATACACCTACATAGAAAAAAATTTCATTTGATTTGGCCAACTATTATAACTAAAGTTACCGGTATCATCGGGAAACCAAAGTGGGACAGACGGACAGACACCAGCTATTTTAATAGTCCCACGAAAAAATTTTTTTTTTGGGGGGGGGGGGGGGGGGGACAATAATTTATCTATTGTCAGCAGGGCCTCTTAATAATGCATGTTAAGGGAAGCTGTTCTGAGGTCATAAAACTTGGAAATTGGCCTTTAACTCTTAAGGGCCTGAACAATTGTCCACACCCAGTGGCTTAATAGTGGTTTCTAATCAAGTCTTGGCTGCCTTCACAGGCAGTCAAGACTTGACTAGAAACCACTGTCCATGTAGTTTGTCTATTATTTGCAGGACCTACTCATGATGGCATGTTAAGGGCACCTGTTCTGAGGTCGTAAAAGTCAGAAATAGGCCTTTAACAGAATTCTGTCAAATGATACAGAAATAAGTCAGCATTGAATTTATAGGAAATAAACAGAACGACATGCCTGTGTGAATGGGTTAATCGATATGGCACGAGTGCCAGCGCAGAAGGGTAGTACGAGGGGCCACAGGCCTTGAGTTTTATCCTTCCGCAATGACACAAGTGCCACATCGATTAACCCATTCACATGCGTGTGTCATTCTGTGTTTATTACACACCTTCACGTCTATAAAAACAATTATTTGAGGGACACTCAGCAATTCATTTGACAACTATCAACACAAACAACACATTTTATCGCCAACCAAATTTGCGAGGGGAACCCTTGTTATTATTTCGTCCCCTGAGCTCCAATGTGTTCTATGTGCCAACTGACACAAAGAACACATCGGAACTCAGAGGACGAGTTTTAGCTATCGCTAATGATTCAAATGGTAATTGCGGTGCACGATTTGTAGAAAATTCCAGTGAAATTTTGCTTCTGTTTAAAAATAGTCTGTCAACCATTTATATTCCGCACATATGTGCGGAACAGATTTTCATTTTCTGCATGGTTTAGTGTTGCTGTAGATGGGGATTACATAGAACAGGCATGTAATAAATGGCTTGTTGCCACAAAAACAAATTCATTTCTCAGTGATGTTATACGTTTGCAAACAATTCACTGAACAGCTGAAAATTTATTTTTTTTGGTCTCGAAAAACATAAAATTTGAATCACGATTTTTGTGAATAGCACAGGCTGGTTTGAGTCCCTATGTTTGGTGAAGTGTTAAGAAGCAGTATACAATACAGCATAGTACAGTGTTTAGTATGGATTTTATGGTTATTGTGGCTTAACCCTTTATCCAGTGCATCGGAGAAGTCGCCCTGTGCTATACACAAAAAAATTAACTCAAATTTATCCCAGTACTGAAGCCCCCTTGAGATGGCGACAACAGTGGCTGGAAGAGAGTCCTATCCTACACTCGGCGTAACATATCCTATCGAGAAAGGACTCTTGGATAAGCATATGAAGCATGAGGAAACTGGTTTGAAGCACCATTACGAAGGAATTGAGAAAAATGATATACTGATATCGGCACTGATTCGGCAGCATTTGCAAAAAAAACAGCTATTGTGCAGGGCTTGCCTTGAGTCGGGGCTGATCAGCCCAGGCCCCGAGATCAGCCCCGAGGAGCACTTGCTGGGGGCTTTTTTTCAAGCCCCGACATTTTCCGCAAAAAAAAATAACAATAATGGACAAAATGGAAAATCAGCCCCGAAAAGGCCCCGACCTCAATATGTGGGGCACTTTTTTTAGGCCCCCGACCGTTTTACTCAAGGCAAGCCCTGCTATTGTGCTGGCGAGCACCTTGGTTACATGACATATGATCCAATTTTCCATCTTTTGATAATTCCAAACCCTGACATTATTTCTTGGGAAACTCTACAGGGTTGAAAATATTGGAGGAAAAATTTAACAGAAGTTGTCTTGTGGTTACCCTTGTGATTACTCTAACCTTATTTAAGCTGGTGCTTAATCACCAAATGGTCAGGTCAATGAATATTCACAGGAAACACATCAGTCATTCTACGTACCATGCTTCCACCAAATAGCAGTGTTAGTGTAATTTCAAGCAGTGAGAAATGGAGTTTGGCGGTATTGGAACTTTGAGTTCGGTATCAGTAAGGGCCACAATGGTTGGCTCATTTTCACAACCGACTATCCGAGAGCTTTTACTAGATAATATCTGGTTATCCCTGGCAATTATTTCACCGAAATGGGATTAAAACTATAGGGATTGGAATGCAGTATTCGCAGAGCTCTTGATATCATTCATTTGTATACATATTACAGAATAGTTTCTGCGATTACTTAGTACTCATGGAAATTGCTAATCATTAACAAAGTCTTGAATGCCAAAGGTGATTATTTCTCGATATATACATCACTTTGAGATGTAATCTATTCCAAAGGAGAAGCGGCAGATGTACTACATTTTAACCATGGAATGACGATCACTATTGATATTTCAAATAACCGGTTGATGGTTTTCCAAATCAGTCAGGTAGGTAACTGGTTTCAAACTGGTTATCCAGTTAACCATTTCAGTACTAGTATGAGTTTCAGTATTTTTAGGGGGTACATACTGGGGTATCGTTCGGTATTTGGTATCTGACATGACTGAGATTTGCTGAGGTACCAAAGGGGAATTCACATCAGGAAAATACAGAATAAGTTGTTTAGTATCATTCTACCATAGCGGCACAAATGCCACTGCCAATGAGCTCAATGTTGGAATTCTTTTGCCAACAGAAATCGTATCCATGGTAAGGCTTGTTCCAAACACAACTTAACACTTAAAGGCCTATTTGCCTTCATGTGTCCTTAACTTGCCATCATTAAGAGGCTATACTGACAATAGATAAATCACCTGGGCAGTGATTTTTAGACAAGTTTGACTAGAAATCACTGCTTAGCAACTGGAGATGTAATAGGTTGTTGTCCAGTGGGAATTACCTAGTCCCTTAACAGTTAACAAAACTGAAAAGAAAAGTAGCCACTTCTTTCATGAAAATATACACTTTAGCTGCTTTCAAGCCTCGTCAAGGGGTTGATTTTTAACCAAATTGATTTTAGAGTATATCTACTCACTCTTACAGAGCTTTCCAGAAACTGAGGTCAGATTCTGGTGTTATCAACATAGAAGCAGTGAGGTACTTCGTTTGTAGTTATGCTGCATCTTATTTTCACTCATACTATTACTATGCATATTGAGCAAGTCGCCTTTTTCTCGGCATTCACATGGTTCATGATATTGGCATGATCTAATTGAGTGAATGATATGATTCTGCACATTGATTGTGATTATATACACATGTATCTCAAACTACTTTCACATGTTAATGTTACTTGGAAAGTTTTCACTACACTGCATACTACATATACATGGCAATTGAGACTGCCCTGCTCCCTGATGATTTTTACACAATCAAACAGGCTTCACAGCATTTGCAGTGGAAGCACCAGTTTTCCACATCATTTTTTGGGCCGAGGAAACAAGGATGAATTACTAGGACTGACTTATGCATAAAGACAGATACTGATATTATAGGCATACCCCAAAAACTGAACCCGATCCAATCATTAAATATCGAAACAACCTGTACTTTCAAATTTTCCCACATTCGCTAACTTGATAGCAGTTTAATGGTTCATTTTCTTGAAAGAAGTAACTGATTTTCTTTTCAGTTTTGTTTACCCTTAACCCTTTACCCAACGCAGGCGATATCAAAATTTTTTATTTTAAATATCATTTTTTAAATTTTTCAAAAAATTTCAACAAAACCATATTATGTGAACTCTCGTTGGAACGAGCTCAACGAGCTCGTTCCAACGAGGCGTCACATGATATGGTTTTGTTGAAAGTTTTTGAAGAATAATATTTTTTCAACTGTTGAATTTGCATATTACGCGGGTGGATGCGAGCGATTCGTTGGGTAAACGGTTAAGGACTGGGAAACTGTCCTGAATTCTAACTTACCTGTACATCTCCAGTTGCTCAGCAGTGATTTCTAATCAAGCCTTGACTGCCTTTTAAGACAATCAAGACTCGACTATAAATCACTGCCCAGGTGATTTGTCTATTGTCAGTAAGGCCTCCTAATGATAGCATGTTAAGGGCACATGCTCTGAGATAAAAAAAAATCTGAAGTGGGCCTTTAACTGTTAAAGTGTGTTTGGAACAAGTCACAAAATTACTGTGGGTATGATTTGTTGAGCTCACTGGCAGTGGCATTTATGACAATGTGGTAGAATCATACAAGAACAACTTACTCTGTCAGGGGCGGCGGAACCGAGGGGGTTTCAGCCCCTCCACTTTTTTTGCCGGGCCATGTTTTTTTGTATGCATATATTTTAACACAACCAATGACTGGTAAAACAAGGGGCAGATCCAGAGCCTCCCCCATATTTTTGCCAGCTATGTTTCTCTCGTACTGGTTCAGTTTCGATGGATTTCATATCATTTTTTGCAGTAAGTGGCAGAAAAACGGCTAAAATGTATACAGTCTGTTAAAAAATCGGTTAACTGAAATAGATCGTAATCTTACAGACATACAAGTACCAAATCCACCCCAGACAAGATAATCCACAGACAGTATAATTGCTGTAAAATTTACAGCAAATAGATTTGCTAAATTGAATTTAACCCTTTACCTAACTCAGTTTTTTTTTAGAATAATATTTGGTTGACAAAAAAAATAGTTTGCTAAACGGAATTTAATCCTTTACCTAAAGCAGCTTTCTGAGAAATAACATTTGGTTGGCAAAAGTAAATCTGATAAACTGAATTTAACCCTTTACCTAACACAGGTTCTTGAGAATATTTGGTTGTCAAAAGTAATTTGATAAACTGAATTTAACCCTTTACTTGACATAGCTTTTTGAGAAATAATATTTTTTGCTCACTTCTCCCTATTTTCACCTCACTTCTCCTTAAAACCTTGGGAGGGAGAAGTGACTTCTCCCTAAATTTAGCCTCTAGGCTGGTCTCTGCTGTAAATGTCTGATAAAGCATACAGGTGAGGTCTATTTATCAGCTTTGGTCGTTACGACTAAAGCTGATTAATAGACCTCACCTGTATGCTTTACCGACGTTTTTTAACGGCTCTCAAAGTGTGAAATCTTTCAAATACATCTCCTGAAAAATCTCAAAATACCCACTCAGATGCATGGAAATGGGGGTTTTGGGACCCAAAAATTTTAATTTTTCATACCGACAACCATCCATTGCATGATCCAGCCCCCCAACTCTGAAAATCGTTCCGCCACCCCTGTCTGTATTTTCTGACGTAAATTCCCCTTTGGTTCCATCAGAAAATCTCAGTCAATTCAGATACCGAATGTCAAACTGATATTACAGTATACCTCCCTAAAAATACCGAAACCGATACCAGACTAAAAATTCCAGTACCGCCCATCTCTATTTATGCAAATACAATTAATTAACAACAATTTTTTTGAAATGGTTCTGTGCAGTGTCCTGTTCTTTTACTGCTGAAATGCTGTTTTTTGACATATCATTGGGATGGGTTTGCTTTTGCGGGTTATATAGTTGCGGTGGGAGAAAACCCTGATTCCAAGCAGTTTCATGCCTAAATTTTCAAATAACTTAATAGCACCAGTTTGTAGGAACTCAAGGACATCTATGATTCATGGTATGTCTTTCAACTTTCCAAATTGTTCTGAAAAATAAAGATAATAACTTGCAGGAAGCAGCAAACAAAACTGAAAATTTGTTCAATATTTTTCATCAAGGACCTTTCAAGAATGAATGCATTAGTTTAGCCGACAAAAAAGCCTTAAGTTTTTTTATTGCACAACATTAAAAATACCTAACTCAATGAAAAATTAATGACAGTTCCCTAGCCAAAGAATGGACCATCTTCCCAATTACTTCTTTATCTAATATGAAAAGCAGAAAACTGTAAAAAAAAATTTCTCGTACAACTAACAAATTTCATTTTTGCCTTAAAAAACATAGCTTGCGACATCTCATTGGATCGAGCCCAATGAGCTTGTTCCAGTGACTGGTCCTTAGCTATGTTTTCGAGATCATGATAATAAAAAAATCTGAATGCAATTTTGGTATATAGCACTGTTGTTTTTGACTACTATGTAAAGGGTTAAAAAGTTCAAATCCCCATGAAATATTTCCTACCCATAACAAATGAAAGTGTCAATGACACAGTAGCTCAACTTGTCAAGACATGTACATGTATAGTATGTGACACAGCAATGACAAACATCTAGGTAATGACCTGATAACATATAAAGTATTGTAACGGTCTGTACATATATACTGACCGTAGCCTGTAACAAATGTATAGGTAAAGTATTGTAAAGGTGGGTGAAAGTCAGATGCTAAACTAGAAAAGAAATCTTTGAGTCCCAGAGTGGGTCTGACTGAACTCCAAAATATTTGTTCTCATTGCACAGTGATAACAAAGGCACCCCAAAACACACTCATTCCTGTCCCAAGGTGAAAACAAAGGTACCCAAGAAGTTTCGTGAAGATCAGTTCATAAATACGAGCTGTATAGAAGTTGTGACAAAAAACTGATTGGACCTAATTTTGGTACAAAATGGCCACTGGCAGCCATCTTGAATTTTGGACCACACTCAGAAACACTCGTTCTCGTCCCAAGGTGATAACAAAGGTACCCAAGAAGTTTCGTGAAGATCGGTTGATAAATACAGCCTCTAGCCCGAGCCGTATTGACATGTGCACTTACAGTGTATAAGTAGCACAAAATAAATCAAAATTCATCTAATTTGCATAATTTCTGCACGAGAAAAAAACCCGTAGTGTATGTGATGTATTCCATTTTACTAAACATTCATACAAAAATTTATTCAAATCAGAACTTTCATACAGAAGTTCTGTACAAAAGACTGATTGCACTAATTTTGGTACAAAATGGCTGCTGGTGGCCATCTTGAATTTCGGACCACACCCCAAAACACCTGTTCTCATCCCACTGTAATAACAAAGGTACCCAAGAAATTTCGTAAAGATCGGTTCATAAATAAGGCCTCTAGCCTGAGCCGTATAGAAGTTGTGTACAAAAAGCTGATTAGACCTAATTTCGGTACAAAATGGCCACTGGCAGCCATCTTGAATTTTGGACCGCACTCAGAAACACTCGTTCTCGTCCAAAGGTGATAACAGAGGTACCCAAGAAGTTTCGTGAAGATCGGTTGATAAATACAGCCTCTAGCCCGAGCCGTATTGACATGTGTACTTACTGTGTGTAAGTAGCACTGAAAAAATCAAAGTTCATTTAATTTGCATAATTTCTGCACGAGAAAAAACCTGTATTATATGTGATGTATCCCATGGTACTAAACATTCACACACAAAATTTTTCAAATCAGCGCTTTCATATGGAAGTTCTGTGCAAAAATCTGATTGCACCTAATTTTGTACAAAATGGCTGCCATCGGCCATCTTGAATTTCGGACCGCACCCCAAAACACTTGTTCTCGTCCCACGGTGATACCAAAAGGTACCCAAGAAGTTTCGTAAAGATCGGTTTATAAATACGGCCTCCAGCCCGAGCCGTATTGGCATTTGCATTTACAGTGCTGAAAGTAACACTAAATACATCAAAGTTAGTCTAATTTGCATAATTTACGTACGAGAAAAAAAGCTGTATCATATGTGATGTAACCCATGGTACTAAACATTCATACAAAAAATTATTCAAATCAGCGCTTTCATAGGGAAGTTCTGCGCAAAAATCTGATTTCACCTAAGTCTGTACAAAATGGCCGCCAGTTGCCAACTTGAATTTCGGATCAGACCCCAAAACACTCATTCTCGTCCCACGGTCATAACAAAGGTACCCAAGAAGTTTCGTAAATATCGGTTCACAAATACAGCCTCTTGCCCGAGCCGTATTGAATTGTTGACGGACAGACGGACGACTGGCCATGGCATAAGCTCAAATTTGGCTTCGTCAAAGTTGAGCTAAAAATGCAATTTTCAATATCCTGCCGAATGATAAGTATTTGTGGCAGTGGTACAATTTGAACAAACTTCATACTATTCTCAATTAGTTTCTTACAGGTCGTGAAACTCAAGATACTTTGACAGAAAACGAGAGCCTGATCTTTTACAAATCCATATTATGCTGTCCTCAAACGAGGCACAAGTGATGTCACTGACATGCTAACATTTTAGGGCAACAATCTTTTATTCTTACAGCATGCTGCCCAGTTCAGAGGACACCACAGGTTGAATAACAGGTCCTATTTTACCAGAAAAACAGAGCTTGTTTACCAAAGTAAAAAAGCACTGATCCACTTTCTGGATTTTCATGACAAGTTAAGTAGGATGACTACAATAATGGCACCATCATGGCTTTGCTCTTCTGGAAATCCACAATGGAATCTTTAACATGCACAGAATGGGGAGCAGCCATTTAACATCCCAATCTGATGGTACAATACCCTGTGACATATCAAACCCACATCTGATGCTGCCCGAAATTGGCTGGACATCTTGGATCTATAGCAGGCACATTGGTCTGAGACACCAGCACAATTCTTCCAATGAGGGGGCAAGCCAGAAAATAAGCAGACTGACATCTGTAAAATGAGGTCCCCAAAGGGTGAATTTAGTGATGCTACCCTGCTCTGCAGGGTAGCATCACTAAATTTACCCTCTGTGAATCACAATCTGACTTAGGGTCTCAAACCTAAACAGAATGAGGTACCCAGAGGATATATTGGCCCACTGGATGGATTAGAATTAGCAAATGCACCCTTTGGGGACCTCATTCTACAAATGACAGGCTGCTTATTTTCAGGCCTGTGAGGGGGATACAGTAGTCGCTATGGACTGGTCGTAATCCACACATGGGCAGTGATGTCCACGCATTCATTTACAAGGTAATAAAAATCATAATAAGTAAAATTTTAATTGATGATGCACTGGGTTATACCAGGTGCTTCATTAATTAAATTTTTGATGATTATTCCTATAATTAGTGTTTGGAGTCTAATATTATTACATCCGTGGAAATACTGCCCACTTGTGGAAAGTGACCAGTCCACGGCAGCCGTACTTTAAGGTTATGTTTTTGAAACAAAATATGAAACAGTAATACAATTTGAATGGCGATTTTTCTGAATATTGCTGACCGGCTTGGGCTATTACATTTGGTAAAGGGTTGACTCTTGAAAATCTGAATATTTTCAAAATATTTTTCATCAAATCTGGTCATGGCTGCTAAGACGCAGCTATGACTAGATTTGATGAAAAATTCATCTAAATTTAACTCAAGAAATCAGTGATCAAAAAGTCCATTCAATTTGCAGGATATTATTTATTTATTGGTGTTTAAGGTCACATACTTATGCACAATGGCTAATCATGACCGTGACAGTTTTACGGGTCGAGGAAGCCGGAGTACCCGGAGAGAACCACCGAGCAACGATGAGCAGCTGCCAGCTCCCCAACATCGTAACTCCGCACTGCAGCAGAGGCAGGGTTAGATTGGTTGAAGACATGCGCACCATTGACGTGGAGTACGCCTGAGTACATGGCGTCATCGTGCCCCCATGTGGACAATCAGGGTTAAGTGCCTTGCCCAAGGACACAACGCGGGAGTCCGAATCGATCGCTCAGACGGTCACCCATCTGAGGACTAACCGGGCTCGACACTGCTTAACTTAGTGATCTGACAAGGACTGGTTACTGCAATGCCACCGCGCAGCCCAATTTGCAGGAGATGAATTTGATTAAATGTCTTCATATTACACCATTTTTTGTGGCAAGAGATTTCATTTCCTGGGCAGGAATATTTGCCATCAGCATACAAGGAGTGAACTCTTAACCCGCTGAGTATTTGCGAGATATTTTTCATCAAATTTAATCATGGCTGCTTTGCAGCAGCCATGATTAGATTTGATAAAAAAAATCAATCTAAATTTAACATGAGAAATCATTGGTAAAAAAATCTATTCAATTTATGAAAAGAAAATTTGATTAAATAAGTCCAAATTATCCTTATTTCAGCGGCAAAGGAAATTCTGACCTGGGCAAGAATATCTGCTAGCGGCATGCAATGAGTTAAATGCACTTGTAACATATGTAGGTACCTTCAACATACAAAGCCCCTTTTTTAAAAATTTGAATTAACCCAAATCATACAAACTGTGTGACAACTGCATTATTTTTCCAACATTAGTAGCTACATTCTACATATTTAATTAATGCCAACCGATCTTCTCTGATTTCCTCTCCTCTTCCTTATATTCCTCCTCAGTTTCCTGGTAAACATCCCTATCATATCCCTCTGTAATATCTGCATCTTGTCCCCTAGCTACTAGAGTCTGTGGCTGCTGAGGAAGATTGTTCATTGCAGCCTCAAGTGGTAGAACATGTAATTTATCGTTAAGTTCACTAAGAATACCAAAATGTTTTAATAAACTAACGCCCTCAGATGAGTCAAATGTTATCTTAATTCTTGCACGTTCTTGCACCCATTCCTCAACATTCTTGTCCAACATATCCTTTGTAATTCCACCTGTGAAGACACAGAAGCTATTAATCAATGTGGAAACAGACATATGTATTCAAATCTTAAGCATTCCAAACATGAAATCAAAAATAAAATTTTAAGCTTTTCACTTGTTTCAGGTTCATTTGTGTTGGAGGTCACTTCCAGTGTTTATGGCTTATACAATGGACACCACTTAACTGGTATCTCTCTTAATTTTATAGCCCTGTTAACCCTTTACTTAACGTAACAGCCAAAACAGGTCAGTGCTATTCTCGACAAGACCAATACCGAGTCTGGACCTGCGTCGCTGCATGCAATTGATTACAGAGATGAACAGACTTCAAAGTATCGGCAAACAGGAAGTGGCTGGACGGCAGATCTGAAAATTAGATACACGATACAACTCATCATTATGAAGCAGCAGACCAAATATAAAATCATTCCCTTTCATAGAAGCCAAGAAAACTTTGACGGAAGAAGTGTTTCAAACGGACTGACAGACGGACTGATGGACGGAGTTGAGCGGTTACTTGACCTGCTCTGCCGCTGGCGACGCAGGTAATAAAAATCGCCAATTAATTTTCATTATTTTTTTCATTTTTTGTCTCTAAGACATAGGTTATGACCCCTCATTGAAACGAGCTCGTCAAGCTCGTTCCAATGAGGGGTCATAACCTATGTTTTTGAGACAAAAAATGAAAATAATAGTTATTCAAGAATTCTTTTGGCAAGTGTCGTCTGTTTTTCAAGTTTGGTAAAGGGTTAACTGGATATGACTTCTGAAGAACAAACCATTAGATAGGACTTCTAAACACCAAACCATTTACCATACAGTATAGCTGCTGTGGACTGGTCGCTTCCCACAGGTGGGCAATATTTCCACTGACATAATTAGATTAAATTCCAATCACTAACTAGAAAAACTGTGAGCACTAAATGATACCACCCACTCCCACCAAGAAACATTTTACAACAGTAAAAGTGTGTTTAATGTGGAGAGCACAAACACTGACACCAATGTTTGAAGGTTTCATTGAATTCCATTCACTGGTTTAAAAGAGGTTGTGGATAGCAAAATAGCAAATGTCAACAACCCCAACCCCCCACACACACACGCAAGCTTGAATTGACAAAGCCCATTTTTAAATATAGGAAACCCTAAAAATGAAAATATCTGAAAACAAAACAGGAGGTGCACATCTTCAATATATGTAAAAGAATGTCTGAAAGTTTCAATGAAATCTGTTCAATGGTGTAAGAGGAGTTGCAGATAGCAGATTTGTACAGAATGTCAATTGAATTTGACAAAGTTCATTTTTCAATATGGGAAACTGTAAAAAAGAAAATATCTGAAAACAAAATAGGAGGTGCACATGTTCAATGTATGTAAAAGAAGGTCTGAGAGTTTCAATGAAATCCATTCACTGTTTAAGAGGAGTTGCGGATAGCAAGTGTGTACCCCCCCCCCCCCCCCCAAAAGTGTAACACCACTATAGCATAACAGATGGATTGACGTATGTCGGAATATGAAAAGATCTGAAAGAAAAATAGGAGGTGCACATCTTCAGTGTATATAAAAGAATGTCGGAGAGTTCCAATGGTGTTTGTTCAATGGTTTAAGAGGAGTAGCGGATAGCAGATCTATACCCCTTCCTACTAACACCTGAATTGACAAAGACCATTTTTGAATATGGGAAACTGTAAATATGAAAATATCTGAAAAAAAAATAGGAGGTGCACTTCTTCAATGTATGTTAAAGAAGGTCTGCAAGTTCCAAAGGAGTTTGTTCAATGGTTTAAGAGGAGTAGCGGATAGCAGATCTATACCCCTTCCTACTAAAACCTGAATTGACAAAGACCATTTTTGAATATGGGGTACTGTAAATATGAAAATATCTGAAAAGAAAATAGAAGGTGCACATCTTCAATGTACGTAAAAGAATGTCGGAGAGTTTCAATGAAATCCGTTCACTGGTTGAGTTGCGGATAGCAGATGTTTACCCCCCTAACGGACGGATGGACGGATGGGTGGACGGACGGACAGACCAAGTGATCACTATATACCTCCCACTTTTCAAGTGGGTGGTATAATTATAGGAGAAATCATCAAAATTATAATTAATGAAGCACCAGGTACAATGTGGTGCTTCATTAATTAAAATTGTACTGGTGATGATTGTTATTACCTGGTAAACACATGCGTGGATACCATTGCACACATGTGGATTACGACCAGTCCATGGCGACTGTACTGTACCTTCAATACAAATTTGACCTATTAACTGAATATGGTTGTAGAGTAAACTCATGTTGTAACATGTCGAGAATTTACCCTAACAATTACCAAATTCCCAATAGTGATGAACCAATAATCTGAATCAGCAATCAAAACGGGCCGGTTATGGGGCATGGGCCGATTATGACAACCGGCAGTTTCCGGTTATTCTATATTTAACACTGACTATTAAAATCTCTTTGATATGTGGCCATTTCAATAAAGTTTCCCCATTAAAAACATGTGTAGTGCTTAGCAGAATATTTAGGGATTTGCAGAGTAGAGATATTATGGAATCTACCATCTGCAATCGGTATGAGATCACCACCATTTCCCAGGTGATCGAGGTCACTGGACTTCATTCATGGTGATGTACAACGTTGCATTGGGTACATGTATAAATGAAAGTGTCATTGACACTGTGCTCAACTTGTGTAAGACATGCCCATCTATAGTATGTGACGCAGCACTGCCACACAACAAGGTAATGACCTGATAACAAAGGTACATGTAAAGTATTGTAAAGGTCTGTACATATAATACAGACTGTAACCTGTAACAAATGTACAGGTAAAGTACTGTAAAGGTTGGTGACAGTTACATGCTAAACTAGAAAAGAAATCTCCCTGGGGTTAATGTTGCAATGGGGTCCTTGTATGGTGCTCCATAAGCCAAATGTTAGCAATTGTTTGATTCAAACCCTTCTAAGGTTGATTCATACTAATTACCGTATTTACTCTACGTATTAATACACTTTATGTTATCATTCGGGCCCCCACAGTGAGCCCAAATATGAACCCTGGGACCTTGCTTGAACAAACTTGAATCTCATCCCCACCAAGCATGCCGCATACCCAATATCAAAATATTCTGCCTGCTGGATCTTGAGAAGAAGATTTTTAAAGCAATTTGCCTGAAATGCACCAAGTTCAAATTTGGGATCCTATACTGAGCTTGAACAAACTTGAATCTCACCCCCTAAGGATGCTGCATGCCAAATATCAAAACATTCTGACTGCTGGATCCGAAGAAAAAGATTTTTAAAGAAAATTCCTCATTTCGAACTAAGTTACAATTCACGCTCCCACAGTGAGCCCAAATATGGACCTAGGGACATGGTTTGAACAAACTTGAATCTCACCCCCTAAAAATGCTGCATACCAAATATCAAAACATTCTGACTGCCTGATCTGAAGAAGATTTTTAAAGAAAATTCCTCATTTTGAACAAAGTTATAATTTGGGCTACCACAGTGAGCCCAAATATGAACCCAGGGACCTGGCTTGAACAAACTTGAATCTCATCCCCCCCAAGCATGCCGCATACCCAATATCAAAATATTCTGCCTGCTGGATCTTGAGAAGATTTTTAAAGCAATTTGACTGAAATGCACTAAGTTTGAATTCGAACTTTTATAGTGAGCCCAAATATGAATCCAGGGGGCCAATTTGAACAAACTTGAATCAGATCCACCCCACAATGTTGCATACCAAATATCAAAAGATTCTGCCTGCTGGATCTGGAGAAGAGGATTTTTTAAGAAATTTGCCTGAAATGCACTAAGTTCTAATTCAGGCTTCTATACCGAGCCCAAATATGAATCCTGGGGGGCCGATTTGAACAAATTTGAATCAGATCCACCCTACAATGTTGCATACCAAATATCTAAAGATTCTGCCTGCTGGATCTTGAGAAGAAGATTTTTTAAGAAATTTTCCTGAAATTCACTAAGTTCGAATTTGGGCTTCTATAGTGAGCCCAAATATGAATCCAGGGGGCCGATTTGAACAAACTTGAATCAGACCCATACCACGATGCTGCATACCAAGTATCAATGGATTCTGTCCACTGGTTCTGGAGAAGAAGATTTTTTAATCATTTTTCTATAATTCATACGATGCTATCAGAGTTATGCCCCATACAGAGCCCCCATGGGACGTGGCCATTTCATTTGAACAAACATGAATAGCCATATAGTAATGAACATCCACATGAAGTTTCGTGAAAATCGGACCAGTGGTTTCAGAGAAGTCGTTTGAAAAATGTTCATGACGCCAGAAGACGACGGACGACGGACAACGGACGGCCGGGTGATAAGTTAAGCTCCCTTCGATGAGCTAAAAACACTCTTTTTTCAATGATTGATGACTGTTATGCAACATGAATGTCGCATGACTGTCACAAACACGTTTTCAGTTTGTCAAGTTCATTTTGTAATTCAGTTACCTCCCTTGATGTTTCTCTCCAATGTTGATGCAGAGTGCATGTAAACACATCAAGGGAGGTAACAAGTTGAAAAATGAACATTAAATAATAATACATATACTAGTAAATGTTACATGTGTATCTAAACCAGGCGTCATATATCTTCACAACACACATTAACATAGAAGTTATTCAGTTAAGACACAAAGTATGTGTACTCAGTATATTCCTGGTTAATACAGCCAAGTGTATTGTATTCTTACACAAAATCGTATTAACACTATTTACTAGAACAAACCACTATATTCACAAGAGAACAATATTGTGGGATTGTATCATTAATAACGATCCCCCCCCTCCCTCACACACACACACACACATCCAATCCCCAAACATTTACTCTGAGCTCTGAGAACTTATGTGGTATTAAGCTTTTGTAACTGGTGATTTATCAACAAAATTCTGTAGTATAACAAGCACCAAAAGATCTTCTTCGGTGTCCTATTTCAACCATCGGAATCAGTATCGGAATCGGCAGAGAAATAATCGGTAATCGGTTCATAGTAAGTTTTGATAATCAGTTCATCACTAATTCCAATATTTATAGACATATTTGGCCTCATTGCACCCAATATAGGCATTCAGTCTATTGTATCTTGTCTGACAGAGCTCAATGAGTTCTATTAAATAAGATATAATAGAATAAATGCTCAATTTATCTCTAGAATAATGGAAAGTGGCCAAATCCTTGTTAATTGAATCCTCCTGTTAATTGAAGTACAATTCATTTGTTTATTATTTATTTATTGGTGTTTAAGGTGATATGTTTCTGCACAGTGGCTAATCACGACAACAACAACAAGATAAAGAAAAGTTCAGTCAATCGTTTATAACACAGTTGACCAATCACGAGTAAAAGGGGATGTCATCATCTAGGCATTATATGGAGTCAAACTAACAGGTTACAATGAAATCCTTCCATAAATATGACCTATAGACTATGCTATAGGTTTTGGGGTTTTGGGCTCAGGCGGCCATAAAGGCTGAATGATCGGGACCAAAAGGGGACGTTCTCATCTAGACATTATTTGGAGTCAATCTACCAAGCTACTATGAAATCCCTTCATATATATCACCTGTAGACTGTGCTAAAGGTTTTCGGGCTTCAGGCCCCCGTAGCTGTCACACTTGCCTAATGGTGTCAATAAGGGGCTGTTCTCATCTTGACATTATATGAAGTCAACCTACCAGGTTACAATGAAATCCCTTCATAAATATGGCCTGTATACTGTGCTAAAGATTTTTCGGGCTTCGGGTTCCTGTAGCCATCAGTTTCCCAATTTGCGTCCAAAGGGGACGTTCTCATCTAGACATTATATGAAGTCAACCTACCAAGTTACAATGAAATCCCTTCATAAATATGACCTGTAGACTGTGCTAAAGGTTTTCGGGCTTCAGGCTCGAGCAGCCATCATGGTTGAATGATCGGAACCAAAAGGGGACATTCTCATCTGGGCACCATCTATAGTGATCCTATGAAGTTACAATGAAAACCCTTCATAAATTTGACCTGTAGATTGTGCTCAAGATTTTGGGGCTTCGGGCACCTGTAGCCATCACAGTTGACCAATCACGACCAAAAGGGGATGTCATTATCTAGGCATTATATGGAGTCAACCTAACAAGTTATAATGAAATCCTTCTATAAATGCGACCTTTTGCCTATGCTAAAGGTTTTGGGGCTTGGGCACCCATCAAAGGTTGAATGAACGCGATCAAAACGGGACATTCTCATTTAGACATTATTTGGAGTCATCCTACCAAGCTACAATAAAATCCATTCATAATTATGACCTGCAGACTGTTCTAAAAGTTTTCAGGCTTTGGGCCCCTGTAGTCCTCACAGTTGCCCAATCGTGTCCAAAAGGGGACGTTCTCATCCAGACATTATATGAAGTCAACCTACCAAGTTACAATGAAATCCCTTCATAAATATGACCTGTAGACCGTGCTAAAGGTTTTCGGGCTCGGGCAGCCATCATGGTTGAATGATCGCAACCAAAGGGGACAATCTCATCTGGGCATCATCTGGAGTGATCCTACAAAGTTACAATGAAATCGCTTAATAAATATGACCTGTAGACTGTGCTCAAGGTTTTCAGGCTTCGGGTACCTGTAGCCATCACAGTTGACCAATCACGACCAAAAGGGGATGTCATCATCTTGGCATTATGTGGAGTCAACCTAACAGGTTACAATGAAATCCTTCCATAAATATGACCTTTTGCCTGTGCTAAAGGTTTTTGGGGTTGGGCACCCATCAAAGGCTGAATGATCGCGATCAAAACGAGACGTTCTCATTGAGACATTATTTGGAGTCATCCTACCAAGTTACAATGAAATCCCTTCATAAATATGACCTGTATACTGTGCTAAAGGTTTTCGGGCTTCGGGCCCCTGTAGCCATCACAGTGGCCCAATCACGTCCAAAAGGGGAATTTCTTATCTAGACATCATATGAAGTCAACCAACCAAGTTACAATGAAATTCCTCAATAAATATGACCTGTAGACTGTGCTAAAGATTTTCAGGTTTTGGGCTTGGGCAGTCGTCATGGTTGGCAGATCACACCCAAATGGGGAAATTCTCATCTAGACATCATAAGGAGTCATCCTACAAAGTTACAATGAAATTCCTCCATATTAAACATGACCTGCAAATTGTGCTAAAAGTTTTTGGGTTTCGGGCTTGGGCAGCCATCACGGTTGACAGATCATGCCCAAAAGAGGACGTTCTCATCTAGGCATTATACAGAGGCATCCTACCAAGTTACAATGAAATCCCTTCCTAAATATGACCTGTAGACTGTGCTAATGGTTTTCGGGTTTTGGGCTCAGGCAGCCATATCGGTTGACCGATCGCGACCAAAAGGAGATGTTCTCATCTAGATATGACCCCAAGCCTGCATATGAAATTTTGTGACGATCAGACAAGAACTGCGGGGTGTAGCCCGTGCTAAAGGAAAATGTGAAGAGACTCACAGATTCACAGACTTCTGCATGCATGATGGCAATAGCTTATCTTGACTTTGTCAAGTTGAGCTAAAAATTAAGTCTATCGTACTCCCACAAACTCCACAATAAATATATGATAAAGATATATAATAAATAGCAATCAAAATCGAAAAGTTAAAAAATTTATAGTAATTTCTATATTTTTTATACTTACCAATGACCCAGACATAGCTGGTGCTAACTCTTAAAATATAGGGCCAAACACAAATTTTGCCCCCCAATCCCCAAAATTTGCATCTAAAACCAAAGAAAACATGTCCTGAATGGCCCTCCACACTTCACCTCTACTGCGCATGCGCAGTGTCAAGGACGTTCCGAAATTGGCGCCATTAATCATTCTAATAACCAGTGCCTGGTAAGCGCTATGTACTCAGCGGGGAGGCAAGAGTTCCCAACTCCTGGGAGGGCCATCCCCGTCTGGGTCATTGGTAAGTATAAAAAATATAGAAATTACTATAAATTTTTGTAACATTTTTATACTGTACCAATGACCCAGACATAGCTGAATAGTAAAAAGGCTGGAGGGCCAAGGACATAGAGCAAGATGGAATACGCTCAATAATATAAAATAGAGTCATCCCCTCTAGGGAAAAAGAAGTAATAGGCCTTACATGTATCTTTCTTATTTATGATAAATTAGAAAGATACAACACCTTCCAAAAATTGAGCATCATACATCCATGTACTCTATTAATATCCAATATAATCCTTATACTAATAATTTTTAAAGTAAGCCAATAAATAAAGTAAGTCTAGAGAATAGAGACTCCTATACTCCTTAAAAGTGTCTGAGGATTGCATAATCATGTCCGTTGACACGTGCTATATTCAAAAGCTATACTTTAAAAACTAAGACTTGAATGAATTTTTAAAACATAAACTTCTCACTAAACAACCATCCCAATAACAGCTCAGAATTACTAACTCCGGAGGAGGTATCCCCTTGTTTTCATAGTAAAACAGGTGACCCAAGGGAACACCCTCCCCCCCCCCTCCCCCTTTTTCTTGCCCTGGGTCAAATAGCCCAGAGCGAAGAGGGCAGCAGAACGGAGTCACTGCCGAAACAGACAGCCTACCTAGCTATAGTAGCAACTGTTAAGTGAATGACATTCTGAGCAGTAGATAATAGACCTAACAATAGAGGCCTCCAGAAATGGACTCGATATTTCTGAGATAAAAATTCATGAATGTGGATGGCTGAGCGCAATGAGCAGCCTTCAAAAATCTATAATAGCGACACTATTAATATAAGCCCAAGATGTAGAAGAACTCTTACTTCATGAGCCGAAATCTTAAGCACAACTGCTGAGTCAATGATATACCATAAGCAGTACCGATAGTTAATTGAATCCATTAGCAATAGAATGGAGCGTAACGTCCTTCTATTAGGCATCAAAGACAGAAGAAGCTTACGCCCGTAGTAATAAACAGATATCTGTTTATAAATACATAAACTCTAACCGGACAGAGTAAAGGCCTATGCCCGTACGAAGACGGAAGGACCTTAATAATAATAGGTTCCGGATATTAGGAGCCTAACTCTTATGCAAAAATCCAACCTAAATAGTAAAGGAAGTAGTGATTCCGAAACTACGAAAGTGAAAATCATCCATCGATAGTGCATGAAACTCACTGACTCTTCAGTAAAAGAGAAGTCAACAGAATTACTGTCTAAAAGGTCAGAATTTGAAAACTACTGTTTCCAGAGGCTCAAATGATTACTTAACTAAATAAGAACCGAAGTTAAATTCCATATAGGAATTTAATCTAAAGATTCTAAGTCTATTTATCAAAAAGTTACTAACTGACTTAGATAAAGAGACATAAGACTCAATTGTAAACTATCATAGAGTGCATAGGTATGAGGTAACATAAACCTATAACCTTAATAATAACAGGCTGCAGTAGATCTTGTCAAACAAGTATACAAAAAGTTGCAATGAGTAGTATGGAGGGATCAACAATATGAACATAATGATCCCTACACCAACGACGGAAGAGCCTCCACGTTAGCCGCATAGAATAGCGAAGAAGAGGATCTCCTACCGTAAGAAATCGCGTCCAAAGCTCGTCCAGTACAATGCTTACAATGCAATACGGACCACACAACGGAATACGTGAAGGTTGCGACCTTGCGGGTTGTGATAAAGATGACACGATTTACCCAGCGAAAAAAGATCCTCTCATTGAGGAAGATTTCGCGATAAGTCCCACAGTAGACATCAGAGTAAATTACCCACGGTCTCTGTGAAGACAGAGCTGCTATCAACAGAAATGTATTGTGGTTGTTTATCTTAGCAATACCTGCTGAAACAACAGCGCCGGAGGATACGCGTATCCTATCATTCCGTCCTATTAGATCAATAGAGCGTAAACAACATTAGCTCAGAGATCCGGACAAGCCAACACATACGTCTGCAATTGATTAGCAAGCTGTGTCGTAAATAAATTATCATTGGGCGCTCCCATAGATAGCAAATCTGATTGAATACTTGTTTGTTGAGAGTCCATTCTGACGGCAACAAGCGACCCCTAAGTGAACGGGAGTCCGGTAAAACAATCAGACGACCCGGAATATGACGGACCGAAACAGAACTTGGTGTACTATAACCAACAGACGGATTCTTTCCATTAAATTGAATAACGGAAACGAATGAGTGCCTCCCTGGTTCCGGAGATACGCCACTACTGTCGAATTAACGGACAGGATTTGGACATGCGTTTCTGAATAATGTTCATGCAATGACATAAAGCAAGCCTAAAAAACATTATTCCGCGGAAGATAATTGCTTGCTTAGAGACTGCGGAACCCAAAGACCCTGGCACTTCGAATCCGTTGGGATCAATATTATATCCCAATCTGTTTGACTGGCAACCGTCATAACTATAACACTCGGATCCGGCAACTGCAGTGGCACTCTCTGAGTCAACCACCGAATGTTTGCCCCAGTCTGAATCTCTTGTAACACTAGATAGACAAGAGAACGTGTAAATCGAGCAATTCATGGATTGCTGAAAAGTTGCCGTCGAAGAGAGGCTTCTCCGAGAACGAAGCGACTCTGAGAGAGTTCTTCACCTTACTATCCACGCGCGTGGATGTAGCTAGGGCTGCGTCACGTCTAACCAACTCCAATCAGCCACTGAAGGGCGGAGTTATACGTGAACAAACTACTGCCCTCAAAAGAAATCACATTGAGAATAATATCCCGTAAATCTTTTCTTAAAGACGTAATGATAACACCTCAGTAAGGTGGATTACGTATGATAAAGCGTCTAAGTTAAGTCTACTAGACATCATTGTCGTTTCCAACATTGTGGTTGGAAAAGACATAGACGGCGAAAAACAATATTTCCAGTCTTAAACCACGCCGTCTAGATGCATATGAACTCTCGGTATGCCCTGCTCTGCCAAAATAAATTATTCTTATAAATGATAAAACGGCAGAAATGAGCATTGCGGACAAGAAACTAAACTAACATGCTTGGTAGCAGGCTTATATGCATATATAGCGTCAAAAAATAAAACACATGTTGTAATGACATTATTGGACTGTGTCGGTAAGTCAGGGACAATGTCCCTGAACCGATCCAAAATTCCGTGTCCAATGACGCTACAAGTCTCTTATCCAACATCGCAGCAATGTAGTCCTAAATAACAATCACTGGAAGATAATGCCAGAAGATATGAATGGCAGCTTCCGATGCTACAAAAGGGAAAACTCGAAATCTTTCGAATCCCTTTCGCCATCCTGTCGGACCCTATAAAGCGTTCGGTCGTCCGTACCTGATGCAACCGCGGACCGCACCGACCCAGCGCCGTCAGATAATTCCTGATTCGAGTAAGAAACTGTCGATTGCTGGGATGCTGCGAAACAACTGTGCTAACTCGGATAGCACGTCCGTCACTGAGGCCTGAGGAGAAGCGGTCCTACAATGCATTGCCGCTGAAAGCTCCGTGATCATTACCCCGTGCATACTACCAATATGCAAGCGAACGGAGTGTATAGGCCTCGTGTCCCTTGGCTACCGGATGGCGTGACCTATTCGCCGTGGAGTCACTGAATGACGAAACTGATCGGATACTCGAGGTCACGTAGCCAATGTGCGGTCGTGTGCCCTGCTGTGAGGATGAGGAAGCATTATCGACAGTCTCTCGGACTGTCAATATAACGGAGCGTGCCGACCGACAGACATATGCTCCGAATGTAAAATATCTGAACCACAACATGCGGTCCCCTATGTTGTTGGACGAGAGAGGGACCTCTCTCGCTCACAGCCCGGACGGACCTGGACAAGCCAGGAACCGGACTAACAGGCTTCCTCCGATCTGTCCTCAATCCGCCGTCACTGGGTGAGTACTAAAGAATTATAGTGCTCGCATCACCCAAATCTCCTTCCTAGACCACAACTGACGAACCCGGCAGCCGAACCATTCGATGAATGTACGCTACACCGGGTGAGCTAGCGAATGTCACTCCGTCGATCCTACAAGGGATCTCTTAGGCGATAGACATATTACATGAGCACTTATTGCCGCTAGCTCTTCATTAACTATGACGACAGAGGTACACTTTTGAAAGACATCTCCGTAACTTTGCGAACAAGAAACCAGAAATGCTTGGTTATAGCAAGCATATAATAATAATATATATAGCGTCGTTCAATAATTCGAAAGTTTGTGTGACATTATTCGACTATGTCGGAAATGAGGGACGATGTCCCTGAACCGAACCAAAAATTTCTAAGTCCACCGACGCTATCAGTTTCTTATCCGGCATCGCAGCATTCTGGTCCGACGAAAGAAGCTGTAGAAGATCAAGTCAGATGACATACACATCAGCATATGTTGTTCCGAAAGGGAAAGCTCGAAATCCTCCAAATCCCTTTCGGTATCCCGTCGGACCGGATGAAATTTTCGGACGTCCGTACCCGCTTCCGCGGAGCGTCCCGACCCAGCATCGTCGGATAAAAAAATATGCGACAGATTCAGTTGATGCTGGGATGCTGCGATAAACAGTGCTATTTAGGAAAGCACGTCCGTTCCCGAGGCCTGTGCAGTAGCGGTCTTACGATGCATTGCCGCCGGAAGCTCCGTGTACGTTGACTCCCGCACACTTCCTATGCGAACGTCCGGAGTCTGCAGGCCTCGTGTCCCTGGCTACCGGATGGTGTGACCTGGTCGCCGAAGATTCTCTGACTGGCGAAGCTGACTGGATATCCGAGGTCACGTAGCCAAGAGCGGTCGTGTGCGCTACCATGAGAATGAGGAAGCCTTATTGACAGTCTACTCCGGACTGACTATATGTCGGAGCGTCCCGAGCGACGGACGTATGCTCCGAATGCGAAACATTTTGTACCACAACATCTGGGGCCAGATGTTGTTGTACGAGAGAGGGGCCTCTCTCGCTCGCCGTCCAGATGGACCAGAACGAGCTATGAACCGGACTAAAAGGCTTCCTCCATTCTCCCTCTAATCCGCCGTCACTGGGTGTGCATTTGGTTGATTTATAGTGCTCGCATCACCCCAAAACTCCTTCTAGACTGCAACGGACGAACCCGGCTGCCGAAGCATTCGATGAATGGACGCTACACCGGGCGAGCTAGCGGACGTCAAAGGCCGTCGAACCTACTAGGGTCCTCTTAGGCAACTGGCGTATTTACATGAGCACTTTTCCGCTAGCCCTTCATTAATTGTGACAACAGAGGCACACTGTTGGAAGACATCACAGATACATCACCCTAATCTTGATCGTCTGAAATAGAAATTGATAAAGTAGAGTGACCCTGCGGGGAAAGGACCGGAGTGTCCAATTCCCCACTAACATACCGTGACATACGCTTCCCATGTTGTCATCGAAATCATACGATACAGAACAGGAGTTAATGCGAGTACACTGACACATATAGAATGATTATAAAAGTCAGAGGAAGACTTCCTCTTATTACAATTGATCAAAATCCTTTCAATGTGAAAAGAAAACAAGTCCTGGTACTCGCACCAACCCCTGGCAATCAAAATACATAATAATAATATGATCCATTAATATAGAAAAAAATAATTGAAATCAAAATATTTTGAAAAAATATTTTTTCAGAACAGCCCAAGTTTCTGAAAAGTAACGTTGAGCCCCAATGGATCCCAAGCCTAAGTGTGGACAAAAATTTTAAAAATATTTTAAACAATTTATTCAACACTTACGAACAATAATAATGTATCTAGTTATGATTAAAATAACATCAAGATATTATTTTCAAGAAATCCCCCCTCACAGAGGGCTGTTGTAAATGTAAACAATGAATGTAAAAACACTAAAATAAGACTCCAGGCACCCAGGCCCGGACTTCCAGGGAAGAAACTGCAGAACATCAGATGGTAGATGCAGAACACAACGCCTAACCACCCGTAGGTGAAGACGTAAACATGGGGAAAAGAACAGAATTCATTCTTTTATTCAGCTAAAACTCCCAAGAAAATTTAGTAATAATAATTACAGAAACTATGCCAAAAGCATGGGAGAATAGCAAGGGGGGACTTAAAGGAAAGGGAGAGAGGAAAACACTGAAAAATCAGTGTAACTAAATAATCAGAAAGACAACAAAATGGCTGCTGCCTCGAAAATAGGTAACTTAACATAATTTCATTAAAAACTTTTAAGTTACAGCCCTGATAATATTCTGTCACACATTTTTCCTCTCCTCCTTCTCTATCCTCCTTAGAATGACCATTTCACTAATATTTATGTGTCTGGCATCATTTAAACTGAGATTTACAAGCACAAAGATCAGTCAGATGTTAACTGATGAAGGGCCAAACTTAGAATGATTAATGGCGCCAATTTCGGAACGTCCTTGACACTGCGCATGCGCAGTAGAGGTGAAGTGTGGAGGGCCATTCAGGACATGTTTTCTTTGGTTTTAGATGCAAATTTTGGGGATTGGGGGGCAAAATTTGTGTTTGGCCCTATATTTTAAGAGTTAGCACCAGCTATGTCTGGGTCATTGGTACAGTATAAAAATATTAAATTTCAAAAAATTTTTCAAATTTTTTTTGAAAAAGCCTAAGTTCCCAAAGGGAACATGAAGAGCCCAAGGGCATCTCGATAGAGCCTAAGTGTGGACAAAATCCAATTTTTTTTGCTACACTACTGGAATATTAATGTATCTTACAACAACCTTACAGTAATAATAACTAAATACTACATATATTTAACTGGTTGAGTGCTAAATTATTTTTCAATGGTGATTTGAAACATGGGTATTTTTGTCTAAGATACCACACTACCAGAAAGAGAATCCTTAGATTAGCAAAGATTTTATTCAAAAATAATTGTTTTGTTATAATTTATTGGAGAGTACCAGTAGGTACTCTCCAAAAAATTGCGACCAAACAATTTGATATGAAATTTTTTTCTTCTACTGCCGAACAAACATCAGGCTAATGCATACAGTGTGAAGCCACTAAAGTGGCTTTCAGCACTTTTCAATAGAGCCATGATAGTGGCTTCTAGCACTCTACCAGTTAAAGACGTTGCCAATGTAAACGACGTCAAAGGAAAAAAACGGAAACAAGACAACAGGCACAGAAAAATGGCAAAAGTCAGTTACAGATTTTAAAGCCACCAGATGTAAAGCGAGATCTTCGAAGAAAAACGAAGAAAAAACGATACATCTGATAGAAGATGATCAAAATGACCTAACACCCCAAGGGTGAGGGCATTACCATGGGGATAAACAGAATAAACATTCTCTTACACAAGTTAAACTCCCAAGAAATTTAAATGAAAATAAAGCCAAAAAGCTTGGGAGTTTAACAGGAGGGCTTCAAGGAGGGATAGGGAAGGAACACTTAACAAACAGTGGATAAATCATTAGCAAGAATGATGACGTCAGGAGTATGTCCCGAAATTGGGAAACATGAATAATTTTTATAATTATTATAAAGTTACAGCCCTGAACATTTCTAACGACCGTTGTTCACTTCCATCATCCATTTATATCCTTGGATCCACCAATTTTACCATTGAATTGTGTCTGGCATCCTCAAAAAAGGAGATTTAAAAGAACAGATGTCAGTTCATTGTTGCGGACTTTAGGGCCAAACAAAGAATGAAGGTTTGCGCCAATTTTGGTACCTTCCTGGATACTGCGCATGTGCAGATCTCATAAGTATGGAGGACCATCTAGGACTTGATTTTGTCGGTTTTGCATGCAAATTTGGGGGAGGGGGGAGTGGGGGGGGGGGGGGGGGGGGGGGGGGTTGGGGGGCAAAATTTGTGTTTAGCCCTGGATTAATTCGTGTTAGCACCAGCCAGCTAGGCTGGGCCATTGGTTGTTGTAAAAAAATATGAAAGCATTCCGACTGGTGAATCAGAAGAAGATTTTTAAATAAATTTCCTCATATTGCTCGAAGGTAAACTTCGGGCTCACATAGGGAGCCCAAATATTTCAGGCTCTCATAGGGAGCCCAAATATTAACCCAGGGACCCGATTTGAACAAGCTTGAATTTTACTGGTCCTAAGGATGCTTCATACCAAATATCAGTTCTCTGTTCTGTACGATTTGGGAAATATGGGCGTTTGTATTTTTTTTCTATATTTTGGGCCTGGGGTTCCCACGGGGATGTGAACATTTTTTTCGGGCATCAATCAAATGCTTATGACACAATTGTACTACATGCCAAATTTGGTTCAAATCAGCCCATCGGTTCTTGAAATACAAATTTGGGGTGGAGCCCAAATATTGACCTACAAACTGCCCTTCAACAAACTTGAATCTTCAACACCAAAGGATGTTTCATACCAAATATCTTGGCATTCTCACTGGTGGTTCATGAGAAGATTTTTAGGCTTTTTAGGCATTAACCACAGTCCGAAGATGGTAGTTGCATCATTTGAACAAAATAGAAAATGATTTCTCCAAAGATGGTCTGCAATATGTTTGAATTTGGCCCAGTGGTTTTGAAGAAGAGAACTTTCAAAAGTTAACAGATGACGAATGCCAAGTGATGGCAAAAGCTCCCACAGACTTGCAGTCAGGTGAGCTAAAAATACAAATTAAATGGTTTATGTCTGATATTTTACCCAAGGTGAAAAGAATTCATAAATTTGTGCCTTGATTGCAACAAGGCTTTGCAATGCTTTTAGCATTGCAAAGCCTTCTTGCACTCAAGGGACGAAATACACCACCCATGCTATTCTGTAGATTATGAGGCCTAAATCATAAACCAAACCAAGAACATGAACTTTTAGGGCGAAGAAATAATTTTAAAAAAAATAAAAAAATGCACGCCCACATGAAATTTTACAAACAAATGGCCTGAGATACAGAAGATCTTCTTTGTAGGGCCTAAGGGCTTAGATCTGTAATTTTACTCTTACCTAGTTCTGTTGGTAGTTGCTGACTACTGTCTTTGTCTCTCACCGAAGGAGGTCTTTCTGTTAATAGAAATGTGTATGTCAACAAGGATTCTTTAAATGTTTCATCCTCAGCCCTATCAATTAATAATGTCAGAAGACCTCTGTTATTAGCTATGTTTTTAAAGTACAAAAGTCTTGATAAATCTACTAGATAGCGGTTCCTTCGATTTTTATAAGCAGCCCATGCACGTATACCAATAAAACCAGTTGCAGCTGTAATAAGCAACATCCAGTCCACTGTCTTGTGTGCTAATAACGAAACAAGTTTAGCTAAAACTGAAACTGAGGCTATTCCTAATGATGCTCCTATAACCCCTCGATCAAACGCTGACATACTAATCTTTCCATCTGGAAGCAGTTTCTCCAGTGCATTGCAAGGAACTTCTTTGAAAGCCTTTAAAGTTAATTTCTGGTCTCTCTTTAATCTTATCACCACTACAACTCTCTTGTAATATTCTATTGGTTTTGGTGGAGGACTCTTCCGAATATATAACCAAGCTCTGTGGTACCAGGGAATTTTAGCCACTGGAGTCTCTTTGCCAAGAGCCCAAAACCGGAGAATGTCATAGCGGTCTGGATCAACACTGACCTGTGCAAAAAATAAATAAGTTAGTTTAATTTTGATTAAAGAAATGAAAGCTGTAGTCAACAATGAACAAATATTTAATATTTGTGTGACCAACTTAATGACCCAGCTCAGGCCTCAAATTCTTTAACACTTTACCCAACGAATCGCCCACATACGCCCGCGTAATATGCGAATTCAGCAACTGAAAAAATATTATTTTTCAAAAAATTTCAACAAAACCATATCATGTTATCCCTCTTTGGAACGAGCTCATTCCAATGAGGTGTCACATGATATGGTTTTGTTGAAATTTTTTTTTTAAATTTGAAAAATGATATTTAAAATAAAAAATTTTGATATCGTCTGTGTTGGCTAAAGGGTTAATTGGTAGAGTGTTAAATTATTTTTGGTCATCAAAATTGTTACACATGTCTTTGCCTTGTTATAATTTATGGGAGATTGCCAGTTGGCAATTCCATATAGATGAAATAATTTCACTCAAAGATAATATGAAGCACATCCATTGAATATGAAGCCTTTAATTTGTGGTACCTGCACTTCAAAACAAATCTCAAATATGGGCTTTCAGCACTATGTCAGTTATTTATTTATTTATTTATTAAGGTTTAATAATAAATTTTGATATTGTCTGCGTTGGTTAAAGGGTTAAACTTTTTGATTAGTAGTATTTTGGGTTGACTGGTTTGGGGTATCATAACCAAGAGCTGAAAGTTCTTGCTGACTACAGGGGGCAGGAGGTGAGGAGAGCACAAGAGGGATTGTTAACCTTCTAACACAAAAGGCAGACAACTCCGGAAAACAAAATTCTTGAATAACTAAATTTTGTCAAATTTTACATCCAAAACACAGCTTTCAGTAGAAACTATAAGTCCTGTCACAATTAGTGCAGAAAATTCTCGTTAGTTAATGCGCTCCTTACTGAAGAGGTCTGAAATACACAACAGCGTTTGAGATGTGCAATGCAAAATATAATGCGCTCATAGAGAGGTTGGTAGTGAAATTACGAACTGAACCTATCAAATAGAATGAAAATATTTAGACTACAGTATGTGGAGGGTGGCTTCCTACTAAATTGCTATAGGAAAGATTTTTCACTTAGTAATTATTTACAATTTCTGAGAACAAAACAGAAACCGCACTTGCAAACTTTCATCACATGGACCACCGGGTTGCACCCGGTGGTCCATGTGATGAAAGTTTGCAGGTGTTTCTTGTGCTGTTATGAACAATTATAAATACTTTTTGAGTGGGGAATATATGGCGCTGCGATTAGGTAATAATCCACTCTCTTTATTCTGTATATGCAGTAGAATTTTAATATCTATTTAAGTCATATGTACGTGTATTACATGTACATTGCATACAAAACCGGACTTGTTAATACCCTGTCGTTTGTATAGAAACGACCGGGTATGAAAAGCTGTTTTAGTACGATCATGTGGGAAGGATTACGTAACCAATTAATGTTTCGCGAGAAATATCTTTCAGAGACTGTCCCTTTTTAGCAATTATAATGTTCAGTCAGAAAATTTGTAAAACCTACGTTTAATAAAATATTCAGATACAAATGCCATATCTTTCAGTTCCAGAACTCTGTACTGCGGTTTAATATAGGAATTGAAAAAATCTGTTTGTTAATTCGTGAGATTTTCGATTTGTTTTTCATATTAAAATAATTAAAATAAAATTTTCGCTAATATATGACACGTGATCGGCGAAATTCTCATTTTTTGAGTCAAATTTATCACACAAAATAACGGGATTTACCGAACCGATTTTCACCTTTAAAGATTTTATTTGATACACAAAATTCCCAAACGAAATGCATCAGGTACAAAAACAAGAGGCCCCAGGGGACCTGGGGGCGCTCACCTGACATGGTAGCCTAAATATCAACCCAGAGAATTGATTTCAACAAGTTGCATCTGCTCCTCCTAAGAAAAGCCTCCTACCAAATATCCAAAGATTCTGACCAGTGGATCTAAAAAAAAGATTTTTAAAGAATATTCCTCATATTGAACTAAGTTATAATTCGGGCTCTCACAGGGAGCCCATATATGAACCCGGGGATTTGGCTTTAACAAACTTGAATCTCACCCCCCTAAGGATGCTGCACACCAAATATCAAAACATTCCGACTGCCGGATCTGAAGAAGAAGATTTTTAGAGAAAAATTCCTCATATTGACTAAGTTATAATTCGGGCTCCAACAGGGAGCCCAAATATGGACCCAGGGACTTGGCTTTAACAAACTTGAATTTCTCCCCCTAAGGATGCTACACACCACATATCAAAACATTCCGACTGCTGGATCTGAAGAAGATTTTTTAAGAAAATTCCTCATTTCGAACTAAGTTACAATTCAAGCTCCCACAGTGAGTCCAAATATGGACCTAGGGACATGGATTGAACAAACTTGAATCTCACCTCCCTAAGGATGCTGCATACCAAATATCAAAACATTCAGACTGCTGGATCTGAAGAAGAAGATTTTTTAAGAAAATTCCTCATTTTGAACTAAGTTATCATCCGGGCTCCCCAAGTGAGCTCAAATATGGACCTAGGGACATGGCTTGAACAACCTTGAATCCCCCCACCCCCCCCCCCCCCCCCCCCCCCCAAGGATGCTGCATACCAAATATCAAAACATTCCGACTGCTGGATCTGAAGAAGATTTTTAAAGAAAATTCCTCATTTTGAACTAAGTTATAATTCGGGCTCCCACAGTGAGCCCAAATATGAACCCAGGGACTTGGCTTGAACAAAATTGAATCTCACCCCCCTAAGTATGCTGCACACCAAATATTAAAAGATTCTAATTGGTAGATCTGAAGAAGAAGATTTTTAAAGAATATTCCTCATACTGCACTAATTTAAACATTTGGACTCCCACAGAGAGCCCAAATATGAACCCAGGGATTTGTTTTCAATAAACATGTGAAACAACTTTCCAAAGATGTTATATGTGAAATCTGAAAGCTTTTGGCGCAATGGTTTGGAAGAAGAAGAGCCTTAAATGTTTTTCTCATTACCCACAGGGTTAAAAAATGCTGACTCAACACTTTTTCAAAGTCCCGAAAAAGTACCCTATGATAAAACCGATAACAATTTCTTTTGACCATTCAATTCTGTTGGTCCTAAGGAAGCTTCACAACAAATAAGAATTCTCAGTGCCGTGTAGTTTTGGAGATACGGGCATTTTAAATTTTTTTTATTTTCAGCTCCTGCGGTTCCCATGGGGTGACGGGAAAATAAATTTGGGCATAAATTAAGTACTTATGACCCAATAAGCCCTCATATCAAATTTGGTTCAAATCTGCCTCTTGGTTTAGAAAATAGAAATTTTGGGTGGGGCGAAAATTCTTGCCCCTCCTGTAACGAAGGCAAATGTAGCTCCTCAAACTTCTCTTGAACAAATCTGAGTCTACAACTCAGAAGGATTCTGCACACCAAATATCAAGTCTCTGCTATTTCTGGTTCATGAGAAGATGATTTTGTAAGATTTAAGCACACTTTTTGGGCATGGCCCAACTGAGGGGCGGGTCAACTTGATTTGAACAAATTTGAATTGACATATGATAGGGAACATGCACAGCAAATTTTGTTGAATTTGGTCCAGCAGACCGTGAGAAGAAGTCGATAATGCAAAGTTAACGCCGCATGCCGGACGGGAAGCGATCAGTTAAGCTCCCCTTGTGCTTCACTCAGGTGAGCTAAAAATCGGGAAAATATTTTGAGTGGTTTTCTTTTAAATAAGACACAAATGGGGATGGATGGACAGATGGAAGAATGGAGAGAAGTAAGGAAAGACAGAACCCATACCTTTATCCCCCCCCCCTCCCCCACCATACAGAGCAGGGTAGCATCACTAAATTTACCCTCTATGAACCTCAATCTAAATCAAGGTCTCAGGCCTGAAGAGAAAGAGGTACCCAGAGGATAAATTGGGGGATTCTAGCTCATTGAATGAGATAGCATCAGCAAATTCTCCCTCTGGGGACCTCATTCTGCAAATGACTGATTGGTTATTTCCAGGCTTGTTTACAATGGGTGACAGATGCCAAAAGTCAGTCAGGTAAGCTAACAAGTGCAGCCTCACTTTCTGAGATTCACAGTAGGAATTTGTCTAATTGGAATTAGACTGGACAGTATGTACCAATGGAATTCAATATACGAACATTTTTTTACCTCAACACCTTCATTTGCCTCATGTTCTTCCAATGCTTGTTTTACAACGGCTTTTGGAAGTTCATGGAAGTTGGCTTTCTCCATCACTTCCTCCATTCTCTGTAACAACCAAAATTCATTGTCAAGTCTTTCTCTTCTATTCCACTGTCTTGTCTGTATTGTATCTTTATCTGGATTCAACGGATCAAACATTGACTGCAAAACACCAAAAACTCTCCTTTTATTACATGACTAACATTAACAAGAGGCCTGCATTGCCAAGCGCTGCTAATCCACCCACACACCACAATTGTGGAGGGGGTATATGTGTTTTTTTTCCACATATAAAAGCACTCTAAATCTGGCCAAACCCATCTTGGAACTCACAAAACTTTGTGACATAACTGATAAGCATGGGGAGGGGGTGGGGAGGAAGGAAGTCATAGGAGACATTTTTTTTCTACATGTAATCACTCTAAATCCTTCAAAATGCATTTTGGAGCAAAGAAAAAAAAATAAAAAACTGCCTAATTGGCATGTGATTGGGGGTGGGGGTGGGAGGTGGAGGTGACAGGGCAATAACTCTGACAATTTTCATCGGATAAAAGTGGTCATCGAACTGGAGGTAGACATTGTTCCCGAACAGATGTATACCAAAAAAATTGCCCTTCGGTTATTAATGTTCAAGTAATTCCATAAACAAGCATTACAAAATATTTTTTAACAAAGGGCAATAACTCCTATATTTTCATCCAATATTGCTGGTCATCGAATCTGATGTGGACATTGTTGCTAAAAAGACATATACCAAAATGAATTGAAATATGTTTTTAATTGTTCAAGTTATGCCATAAACAAGCATTACACAATATTTTTTTTATTAACCCTTTACCCAACGTAACGGCCAAAACCGGCCAGCGCTATTCTCAAAAATCGCCAATTAATTTTCACTATTTTTTTCATTTTTTGTCTCAAAAACATAGGTTATGACCCCTCGTTGGAACGAGCTCGTCGAGCTCGTTCCAACGAGGGGTCATAACCTATGTTTTTGAGACAAAAAATGAAAAAAATTAGTTATTCAAGAATTTTTTTTGCAAGTGTCGTCTGCTTTTCACGTTAGGTAAAGGGTTAAACAAAGGGCAATAATTCCCATAATTTTCATAAAATATCACTGGTCATCAAACTTCACATAGACATTGTTGATAGAGAGACAAATACCAAAACGAATTGAAATCTGTTAACTATTGTTGAATATTAGATGTCACGTGACTTTCCCGCGTTCTGATTGGTTGAACAGAAACACCCTATTTTCCGATAGTTCATCAGCGAAATTGCACAGACCTACTATCATTTTTGAAAAAAGAATAGTGCATGGTAATAGTGCACGATTATAAATAGTAACATTCGAATTCGCTTTGAAGCGTAAATACTTTACAAGACATCTCGTCCCATATACATTATTACATTTAGTTTGGAGAAATAAAAATATGTGTAAATATAAAGTGATGTTTGTAGTAGTGTGTAGTAGTGTGTATCGAAAGTGGTGTTTGCAGTAGTGTTGGGGGAGGGGAGGGGGTTAATGGAATAATGGTATTGTGTTTCTTGGGGTTTTGGTTCTCTACCTCTCTATCCCAGAACTATAAGTGCCAGAATTAACTTAGTTTACTTGTTTAAACCCTGAACCATTTTCTTTTCTCTTTGGCTGTGAATAAGAATATTATCTTGCATATATGACCAATGAAGAACCCCCCCCCCCCCCCCCCACACCTCCCCACCCCCACACATCTAATATAATAAATATAGCATGACTTTTCGTTGACTATGCCAAAATAGTGGTCCTCAAGGAGAGAATAGTCCCTCCGCTACGCGTCGGGACTATCCTCTCCTCGAGGACCACTATTTTGGCATAGTCAACTCAAAGCCATGCTATATTTATTAAACAGAGCTGTGCGGTATTGAAATTTCAGGTTTGGTATCGATATTTTTTTCAGTAATTAGCTCAGTTTCGGTACGGTATTCAGTATGTGCACCGAATACTGAAAGTAGTCACAAACTTACCCAATTTCCCAACATTCATCAATATACAGTAGAACCTGTCTTGAGAGACCACCCTTTGGGCCACACAAAAGTGGTCTCTCAAGACAGATGGTCTCTCATAACAGGTTTCAGGTTTTTCTCAAGTAAGTGAATAACCAACCACAAAATTCAGAAATGGAGAAGAATGGATTTTTGTAATTACTTTGTAGTTGTTCTGTTTTATGAAGTTTTTGTAACAAATTGAAATGGATAAAAATTATAAAAATAAATTAGTGTTGAAAATCTTCATTGAAGATTTTCAACACTAATCTACTTTTATAATTTTTATAACAGTCCATTTCAATTTGTTACAAAAAGATTTTCAACACAAATTTATTTTTATTCCTATCTGTCACATTTCAGATATGTATGAAATTGTTTATTCAGCAATATAAATCCTAATCTTTTCACAGAGGTCTTATAAAAACATCTCAATTTGTAATGAGTTAGCAATTGAAACCCAATTAAAAGCTTTTAATACTTTTAATTATGTTAGTATAACCACAATCGATTTTCCAATTCCAGAACAGGTAAAAAGTTTTGTCATGATTTCAGTCTTCAAAGGGGCGTTATGGCATAAAAATACAAGTTGGTACCGGTTACAGTGGTCTCTCAAGACAGGTGGTCTCTCAAGACAGGTGGTCTCCCATAGCAGGTCCATTATAGAGTAAAACCAATCGGTGTCCGGCAGATGTGGTCTCTCAAGACAGGTGGTCTCTCAAGACAGTGGTCTCTCAAGACAGGTTTTACTATAGTAACTTAACAGGTTCAGCATAGACATCTCATGAACTTGACAAGTTAATTCAAGTGTGATAACGGATTAGTCTGCCAAGTTATTTAATGAATCACTTGATTCAGTGTGAATCATCACACTGGATCGAGTGATTCATTAAATAACTTGCCAAGCTAATCAGCTGGCCTCTATGTCCTTCATACTATGTCCCTCCCCAATGAATCAGGCAGAAGAAACATATATGTTCTTCACCTTCAAAGCTTTTCAGTATTTATTTATTGGTGTTTAAGGTCACATACTTATGCACAATGGCTGATCATGACCGTGACAGTTTTACCGGTGGAGGAAGCCTGAGTACCCTAAGAGAACTACCGAGCATTGACGAGCAACTGTCAGCTCCTCAACATTCTAACTCTGTTCAAGCTTCGCTCAAGCAGGGTTACAGCAGTTGAAAGCATGTGCACCATCAACGTGCAGTACACCTTAGTACACAGCGTCATCATGCCCCCATGTAGGCAACCAGGATAAAGTGCCATGCCCAAGGACGCAATGTGAACCCCCCCGGACGGGGATCGAACTCGGGACCTCTAGCATAGAAGTCCAACAGTCTACCACTGAGAAACTTTTCAGTAAGTTTTCACTAGTAGTAACACTCTTGGTCAGTCCACCCCCCACCCCTCCCCCACCCCTTATCTTTCAAAGTGACAACAAGATTAATGTCCACTGTCCAATATCCACACTAATATGCAAGTTAATTGAAGTTATGCAACTGCAATTAATCTCTCTATAATAATCCCAGCTGTGATATATTGATATATTGATATATTTTATTTCACCACTATACAGAAAATAAAACACAATTTACATGTAATGTACAAATCACAATACAGAAATCAAACCAATAAGTTTGAGACCAACAAGTTTACTTAAGTATACCAGCAGGGAGAGGCACAGATTGGCTGTCTTCCTGCCGTCCCCCAGATGAAGGAGAACGAGAGTAAGAGGTAGGTAGATAGGAACAGGTATGTAGAAGACAGTATGGAAAGAAAAGGAAGGAATATCTAGATCAAAAAGGGAAAAAATAAAATAAAATTGTGATGCAACATTATGAAGTGCCATTATTGTTTTTTTAAAATAGATTGACAATTGCATTTGCAAATGGTGTGCGTGGTGGAAGGAACCTATTGGGCTGACCCCTTCTGGTTCGGCACATACTCTGCATTTAATACTGTAAGATGCCAAAGCACGGAGCAGACTGGTCATGTACAGAACATTTATCAAATGCAAGGATCAGGCGGAACCAGACGGCGCCAGCCAGGACGAGAATACCAGACAAAGTTACATTGAAAATGAAAATTAGTAATCTATATATGTGAGCCTTGTCAGCAAACCTTGTCAAACCTTTTGCAATATCATGTTGGTGCTTTTATGGAACTGTGTGGCTTGAAGAGGGGGGGCTACCGTTCTGGGGATGCCTTGGAATGGAAGTACACTAGGCAGAACAATCCGGGCAGTAAGGGTTTGAGCAATGTATATCATAGCACAATCCGGGTAGTAAGGATTTGAGCAATGTGTATCATGAAATATATTGTGAAAACATTGTGCAATCATTGCCAATCATGCAATGCGTCAATGACATGGTGTCATCCACCTTTCATTGTTTGGGTTCATCCTTGATAAACATATAAAATAACATGTTTTATGACATTCGAGTTGCAATTATGGGATATTTTGAGTGGAATCACTCTATCACTGTTCACTAACTTGACTTCTGGTTCCTGGCTTCATACACTTTTCGGAAAATTCCAGAGAATCCACGATTTTCCATGATAAATTGTGGTAAATTTTCATTTTCCATGAGAACAACAAATGTACAAATCGATGATTTACTAAAGCAGTGGAGCCCACTTAATTAGATATCTCTTAATTGTATATCCCTGTTAACTGAATATAATTTTTCAACACAAAACCATTTTCCATACCTCCAGTACAAATTTGCCCTGTTAATTGAATATAGGTTATAGAGTAAACTCCTGTTAATTGAATAAAAAATCTTGTAACCTGTTTCAGAAATTACCCTGACTCTCTCCAGTTTTCTTTGTTCATAGACCTATTTGGCCTCAGCACATCCAATGCAGGCATTTAATCTATTATATCTTGTTTGACAGAGCTCATAGAGCTCTTTCAAACACAATATAATAGAATAACTGCAAAGTTTATCTCTAGAATACAGGAAAGTGACACAATCCCTGTTAATTGAATACTCCTGTTAACTGAATAATTTTTATTGGCAAAGTGGCTATTCAATTAAGTGTGCTCCACTGTAACAGCAAATCATTTTCAAAGCATTTGCTGAGCCTCAATCGATCAAATGAATTTAAAATTATGCTAAATTTGCTGTTGTCTGTTGGCTTCTGTATATTGTTTTTTAAAAGTGTCTTAAAATTAAGGTCAATCATGTCTTTCCAGTAAAGATGGGCGGTTAACTGAAAATTCGGTTCGGTTTCGATTTTGTTATCAAAACCCAAATCGAAACAATTACAGAAAACCGTTGTCGCAGTTTTCAATTTCAATGTTGAAAAACTCTAATCAGGTCTTCAATTCTCAGAATAAAGAGATAAACAACTAAAAATTAACCTATTTTCAAACTTCAGAGTTGCGATACCCCATTTTCAGAACAACAGGAGTAATTGGTATTGCGTTCGAGCATAGCATTTACCGCGACAATAGGTGACAAAATTACTTCTTACGAATCGTGTTTAAATGTTCATCTGTTTATCAAATGCGATTTTCTTTGCTGAACTGGAACTTGTCACTTGTTCCACATTTATAATGACAAATATATGTATTTCTACACGTAATTTTGAAAGCATGAACCCCAAAGCCAGCGTTAAAATCACAGTTGAAGTTGGATGGAAACTTCGGGTTACAATGACCTATATGAGCGACTTTTACTCAATAAAATTTTTATGGTCAGCATAATATTTTAGGGTGTGTTGGGTTACTCTAAACATAGGTATTTGGGGAGGGGGGGAGGGGCTAATTTTGCAACAGACTCGAGGCAAAAATCTTTTTTCTCAAACTTAAAACTCTTGAGATAATTTATGCAAATACATTGTGCTCAAGAAATCAGAGTACCGGTACAGTAGAACATGTCTTGAGAGACCGCCCTTTTTTGCCATGGAAAAGTGATCTCTCAAAACAGGTGGTCTTTCATGACAGGTCCATTATAGAGTAAAACAACCCAATGGTACAAGGTCACAGTGGTCTCTGAAGATATGTGGTCTCTCACGACAATGGTCTCTGAAGACAGGTTTTACTGTATGGGCTATTACACAGGTGAGTTGAACTGGAAAGGGAGTCCCAGTGACACAGACTGGCGCCAAATACATCTTCTTATATGCAAATGCAATGTGTTATTTTTGTATAATGAAAATCAAAACTGAAAACCCGAATCTTTGAATGAAACCGAAAACGAAACCGACAAGAAATTTGAAAACCACCCATCTCTACTTTCCAGTGTGCGCTGGTGAGCAGTATAAATTATTTACTTGAAAGAATGTAAAGCAGATGATCGGCTACTGAAGTTTGGGGGCTTGTATTTTAATAAAATGATCAGTTGTTAAAAGTATCTGCAACTTAAAATAGCAATGCTGAATTGAAAGAAATGCTATAAAAAAAATCGCTGAGAAGCAATAAACACAGATAGTATTACCATTTGTATGTCAAGTTGTCAACATATTGAATTGTTAATACCAGTGGATTATTTCCAACCAGTAAACCACCCACCCGACCCAGGGACCGAACTGGGCATGCGCCAGTGCGAATTTGGTTCTGAAACATCAGGACCTGGCTCTTAAATCTCAGAAATAGGCTTCTCAGTTGGCACGTAACTTCTCAGATCATATTTTGATATTCTTTCGATGGATAATCGAGAGAGACACTCTTACATGTATTATATATATGATTATCATTTATCATTGTTGTAGAGTGCTTAAGTTAATACTTCAAGTCTTAATTACCAAGCATTAATCTTCTAAATAGGCAGCCAAGACTTGATCAGAAACCACAGTGAAGATTAATGTTTGCTATAGTGTACTAAATGAAAATAATGAGAGCTATTACATACTTGCAGTGTGTGTTACAAACAGCAGTGTGACTCCGTAAATTGAAATCTGGTGCATGAATTGAAAAAATAGTCACCGAGGCTTATTTTAAATAGTCCTGATCGGTCCCTGCGACCCCTAATGTCCCCTGTGAATAAATCTCACAGTAATTTCCAGAATATATATTGAATCAGGCTGAATGTTAGGAACACTGGAACCAGGCCGTATTTCTTCAGAAACGGAAGTACGAAGTTAACAACTTGCCATTTTTCGTTTTTCTGTTGTCACTTTTTTATTTCTTTCTCTGGCATATTTGCAGCATCTGATGCTACCTGTCACTTACAAAGTTCACATTTGCCCATTTTCTTATCAATTCAATTAAAATATGCAGCTCACAGGCTTTTAGATTTACGATCCACCTTGATGAGTTGACTTTCTGTTAATTTTGCAGAAAAGATAAATAACGAAATAAGCGATATTTTGATTTGGTTTCGGTACGGTTATTGGTATCCCTGTAATACCGAAACCGTACCGAAAATTTGGTATACAGCACTGCACTATTGTTGAAGTTATGCCATAAACAAGCATTACAGGATATTTTATAACAAAGGGCCATAACTCCCCTAATTTTCAAGAGACATCGGTGGTAGACAGACAGATGGATGGATGGATGGATGGATGGATGGATGGATGGATTGGATGGATGGATGGATGGATGGATGGATGGATGGATGGATGGATGGATGGATGGATGGAGGGTTGGATGCATGGATGGACAGATGGATGGACAGACAGAGCTCTTCACTATCTTCCTCAATTGCAGGGGGATAATAACTTATCAATAAGCTATAATTTGCCCGATAATTGGGGCTTGCCTGAAAAAGAGAGACTCCTCCCCCACACCCTTAAAAATATATAATCTGCATGGAGCAGAAAGTAATGTAATTACAGTTAAGGCCCCACAAAGTAGATCTTCTGTTTCTCAGACCATTTTTTGTAAAACTGCATGTGGGCAGGTGTTTTTTTATTTTATTTTTTATTTTTGTAAATTATTTCTTTGCCATTAAAAGTTTGTTTTATGTCTTAGGCCTTATAATTTACAGGCTAGCATGGGTGGTGGTGAATTGCGTCCCTTGAGTGCAAGTAGGCTTTGTCGGGCTTAAGCATTGCAAAGCCTTTTTGCACTCAAGGGACAAATTTATCAATTTTTTTAACTTGGGTAAAATATCAGACATAAACAATTTCATTTTTAGTCTTCAAAGTTTGCATTGGTTATAAAACAAGAGTATGCAGCAGCCAAAAGGATCATGTGGGAGGGCCTGAGAAACAGATTTTCAACTTTTTAAGGCCTAACATACCACATTTTGCATACACTGACTTTCTATCAAGCCTCAAAATATCCCATATGTCATTTGTCGCATATTTTTGAAAACAAGTGTTTGACCACCAAGGTGGTATTAGTCCCCTACAGCGCTTTTGTGACATAAGGTGTTTTTGTCACAGAAGACACTACAGTATATAAGCATCTTGGATTTTGAAAAAAAAATATTGAGCGTGCATAATCCCCTCACAACACTTTATCCATGTATCATATATGAAAGGCGTAGCTTGAACCATGTTGGAGGGTGGGGTGGTAACATAAAATAGAGAAAAAAGCTTAAAAAACACAACAAAAATGGCCGCCATTCTGCCACCTGGGACTTTGAAAAATAAATATTGACTGTGTATCATCCCCTCAGAACCATTTATCCATGTACCAAATATGAAAGGTGTAGCTTGAAGCATATTAGAGGGAGAGGTGGTAACATAAAAACAGACAGACAGAAGACGGACGGACAGACAGACAGACAGATGTTAGATTTTGAAAAACAAATATTGAGCGTGCATAATCCCCTCACAACCCCTTTATCCAAGTACAGTAGACCCTGTCTTGAGAGACACCCCTTTTTGCCAGGCTAAAGTGGTCTCTCAAAACAGGTGGTCTCTCATGACAGGTCCATTATAGAGTAAAACAACCAAACGGTACAAGGTCACAGTGGTCTCTCAATACAGGTGGTCTCTCACAACACACAACAGTGGTCTCTCAAAACAGGTTTTACTGTACCATATATGAAAAGTGCAGCTTGAACCATGTTGGAGGGAGCAGTGGTAACATAAAATAGAGAAAAAAGCTTAAAAAACACAACAGAAATGGTTGCCATGGCGCCATCTTGAATTTTGGAAAAAAAATATTGAACGTGCAACATCCCATTACAATCCTCTATCCATGTGCCAGATATAAAAAGTGTAGTTTGAACCATGTTGGAGTGAGGGGTGGTAACATAAAATAGAGAAAAAAGCTTAAAAAACACAACAAAAATGGCCGCCATTCCGCCATCTTGGATTTTGAAAAAAAAATTTTAAGCGTGCATCATCCCCTCCGAACCATTTATCCATGTACCAAATATGAAAGGTGTAGCTTAAAGCATGTTGGAGGGAGAGGTGGTAACATAAAAAACAGACAGATAAACGGACGGACGGATGGACGGACGGATGGAGTGCAATCCTATAGTCCCCTTACGGTTCCCATAGGGGACTAAAAAGCCCCTTCCCAACTCAATCAATGGCAGGGGAACACACTTCTACATCCTCCCAAACCTAGGCCTCTGATACATGCTGACACACTGAGACCCCAGTAAATATAGATTTTTCCTGGCTATATGCCAGTTTCAAAATCACCATTTAATTCCCACTTGGAAAAAAAATTGCATCAGTTTCTTCCTCAAGATCTATGAATCTGCATACCGCCAATATGCGATGAATTGTTCCTTGCATAAATTTTCTTATGAACAGAACAGTTAGCTCCCTTCACCACACAGAGGTAAAAGGTAAATATATCTGCATGCCTGATACATACCATGTGTCTGCCTGGCTATGTAAGGCTGGGTCACCTGGAAAGGGGTAACAGAAATGATGTCACCAACATGTTTTTTCATAAACATTTGTATTCTTTTCTGCTTGATCAGTTAATTCTACAGCCGACAGTTAGTCTGTGTTAACAGATTTTATGGAAAATTGTGATCAAGGGGGCTCAGGGAAAAAGAAGTGAAATTTTTATCCCTTTTAGTGTGAGTCATGTTAGATAACAGGTTAATTCCTCCATACAATGATGGGCCATTGTCAACATGTCTGAGAAGAAAAAATGAAAACGTTAACTGTGTGAACATGGCTGGAAGGGGTGATTACACCCACCTCCACCAAACAGGGGAAATTGCACCATGTGCTTCCTTTGTTGTGGGCTTCTCATGAAAAACTCACGTTCCTTACACCCCCCCCCCCTCCCCCGACCCCACCCCTATTGCAGAGAGAAAACCCCCTTATCAGAGAAATCCTGGTGCCATCTCTGATGATGATTCACTGGTGCAATGACAAGTTTTTCTCTGACTATTTTGTTGGATAATATTATGGTGGATTTGAAGAAACAAACCATTAATAGTTCTGACCTGCTGCTGAAGCTTGGACATTCCAATTATTAACATATCATTCCCATAATTCACATAAGTTTCTTTCAATATACATCAATAGCAGGCTGGCTCATCCCAGTATAGGTAGCCATGCCCATGCAATAGAAAATTCTGGTTCACATTGCACATCAAGGGGAATAATCAAAGCTTGAATTTCTAGCTGGACATGGACACACACTCCCCATTCATATAAAAGACTACCTACAGACTGGAAATACTGTACTAGATATATTTTTCAGGGTTCTACCTGAAGATTAACTCTTAACCCGCTGAGTATTTTCAAAATATTTTTCATCAAATCTAGTCATGGCTGCTGTGAAGCAGCCATGACTAGATTTGATGAAAAATTCATCTAAATTTATTTATCCTGGCCGGAAATAACTGCCAGCAGAAGGCAAAGATTTAATGGTCACATGTAAATAATACTTTGTTATGTCGGAACATTATTATTATTCTTATTTATTGATGTTTAAGGTCACATATTTATGCACAGTGGCTAATCATGACCGTGACAGTTTTACGGGTGGAGGAAGCCGGAGTACCCGGAGAGAACCACCGAGCAACGACGAGCAACTGCCAGAGCTCCCAAACATCGTAACTCCACACTGCAGCACAGGCAGGGTTAGATTGGGTGAAGACATGCGTACCATCGACGTGCAGTACGCCTTAGTAGACGGCGTCATATTGCCCCCACATGGGCAATGGGGGTGAAGTGTCTTGCCCAAGGACACAACGCGGTTGCCGCAGGTGGGATTCGAACCGAGGACCTCTCGGCTTGCAGCCTGCACCTCTACCTACTGAGCCACCATGTCGGAACATCAATTTGGATGAAACCTCTTAAACCACCACCAAGTCTCCTATTCACACAAATAAGGCAGGCCTCAAAATAACATATGCAACTAAATTTTACTTATTTCAGTGGCACTGGTTTTTGTATCCTGGCCAGAAATAACTGCCAGCAGCAGGCAAAGATTTAATGGTCGCATGTAAATGATACTTAGTTATTTCGGAACATCAATTTGGATGAAACCTCTTAAACCACAACCAAATTTCCTATTCACACCAATAAGGAATCTATTTACTGTCCAGAACTGAAAATTCCTGAGCATTACTCTGCAGACTAAAAGCTACTTTTCCACACAAAAAATATATCACAAACGTCCTCAGAATAAAACGTAATCAAATTTGTTTCCGTAAAGGGATGGGACATGTTTTGTATGAAAAGAAATACAATCTGCAGGATTTTCTGAAAAATTATCACATAAAGCACCAAAACAACTGTGGCTCACAAACCAAACTAATAATTGGAATCTATCTGGATACAGACCCAACACTAGCGAAAAACTGGAAATGGGAAAGACAACAAAATTAGCTATATCTTGAAGGGTCTATTGTGGTATCCGTTTCTAAAATAAGGCACTTGAATACCGACGGAGATGGCTCCGTACTTTAGAATGCATCTTGAAAGATGACTGTCGCAATTCTCAGGCTGGCGCATGTTGCTTACCCATGTGGGAATTGGCAGGAAGACAGCCGTTGTGGCTATGCCTCTTTCCAGCCATACATTCCATATACAATAGGGTGACAATAAACCGCAAACTATATGTATAAAAAAAATAAATAAATAAATTTTGTAACTGTATTTTCTTTCCACTATTATATTGTATATGTACTGTATATGGCAAATAAATCATTCATTCATTCATTCATTCTATTTTCGCATCTGTGACAAAATCCAATCCTCGTAAAAAAAAATGAAATTTTCCCTGAGGCCTAAAAAAAATTTAAAATCTGTTTCTCAGGCCCTCCCGCATGGTCCTTTTGCCTGCCGCATGCTCTCTTTTTATAACCAATGTAAATGTAAAAAAAATCAAAATCAAATGGTTTATGTTTGATATTTTACTAAAGTTAAAAAAAAATTCATAAATTTGGCCCTTGAGTGCAAGAAGGCTTTGCAATGCTTCAGCATTGCAAAGCCTTCTTGCTGTCACGGGACGAAATACACCACCACCAATGCTATTCCATAGATTATGAGGCCTAAAACATAAACCAAGAACATGAACTTTTGATGGCAAAGAAAAAATTACAGAAATAAAAACTAAAATAAAAAAATGCTTGCCCGCATGCATTTTTACAAATAATGACCTGAGAAACAGAAGATCTACTTTGTGTGTCCTAAACCAGTTATTTTCAGTATCCCATGACATGTATTGTTAACCTTACCTTCAGTTCTTGTAAAATGCCATGATACTTGTTAACAATTGCACTGTCCAGAGCAAATGCAAAGGCTTCAAATTTTTTCTTCTCTCCTTCCGTGAGAAAATTTTCCTCTTCCATAATATGTCTGACCACTGATCTTCTTGTGATTGGTATAAATCTTTCCCTGAGTAATTAAAATATTTATTCTTTCATTAACCCTTAATTGGTAGAGAGCAGGAAACCCATATTTGGGATTTATTCTAAAGTGCAGGTACCACAAATTGAAGGCTCACATTCAGTGGATGTGCTTTGTATTATCTTTGAGTGAAATTATTTCATCTTTTTGGAATTGCCAACTGGCAATCTCCCATAAATTGTAACAAGGCAAAGACATGTGTGACAATTTTGATGACCAAAAATAATTTAACTGGTAGAGTGATATTATTTAGTCTGTAAGGGTTTGCCTTGTTACAATTTATGAGAGAGTGCCCATGGTAGGCACCCTCCCATAAATTGTAACAAGGCAAAGACATGTATACAAGATTTCATGGCCCCAAATTATTTAGCACTCTACCAGTTAACTGGTAGAGTGCTGGAAGCCCATATTTGGGCTTTATTCTGAAGTGCATGAACTGCAACTTAAAGGCTTCAAATTCAGCGGCTGTGCTTCATATAATCTTTGAAGTGATATTATTTAGTCTTTTAAGATTTGCCTTGTTACAATTTATAGGAGAGTGCCCATAGGCACTCTCCTATAAATTGTAACAATGCAAAGACATGTTAACAATTTTTGGGGGTCGAAAATAATTTAGCACTCTACCGGTTAAATCCTAGGAATAATTTTACGAAAACTACCCGTATATGTTTTTTATACGTTAAACGATAGATTATCGAAAAAATTGTGGAAAGACAGAAATCGCATTCCCCACTGTGAAGATATAGAAATTTTCACTTTCACAGTATCAATCAAAATGGTGGCTTTCAAAGCATCATTTCAAGGTGAACATGAGTCAAATTATCACTGGAAATGATCAATTTGTTCCAAAAACGTATAATGAAAAGAGTATTGATTTTTAGTGGATACTGATCATTTCCAGCAATAATTCACCTTGAATTGATGCATGAAACCTGCCAGCTGAAACAGAATGCAAAACGCTACCTATTCCAAGTATCGATCAAATCACTTCTGCGTATCAATGTGCATCAGCTGTATACTTTCATGCATAAATTCAAGGTTGAAATGAGTGGAATTAGCGATAGGAATGATCAGATTCTTATAAAAAGCGTATAATAAAAAGAAAATCTAGTGTTTTTGAGTGGATACCGAAAATTATCTCACTCGTGACCGAGATAAAGGGTTATTTTTCACGCAAGCATTCTTGAAAAATAAACATTTGTCTCGGTTACTCATGAGATAATTTTCGGTATCCACTCAAAAACACTAGATATCCTCTATGAACACAGCCACAGCTGACTTAATAGTGTTTCTACATCATTGTTGGCTGCCTGTTTAGGCAGCCAACAATAATATAAAAACAATGTTAAGATAAATGTGGCCTACCAGTAGAGTTCTCAAAGAAGAATACCCTTGGGGTAACTTTTTCAAAGCAACATAAAAGTGGCAGTTTGTAGCTGTCGGAGAACTTAAAAACAGAACAGGAAAATGTCATAAAATTAACCCTTGGGGGTCTGGAGAATTTACAAACCCTTTACCTAACATACAAACCACCCACATCTTCCCACACAATATACAAATTCAGCAGTTGAAAAAAAAATATTTAAAAAAAATTGCAACAAATCTATATCATTTGACCCCTCATTGGAAGTTGGAACGAGTTCCTCACAATCATTCCACTGAGGGGTCACATGCAAGCCTGGCAATAACCAGACAGTCATCTGCAGAATTAGGTCCCCAGAGGGTGAATTTGGTGATGATGTCCGGCCCAGCAGGATAGCATTACTAAATTTACCATCTATAAACATCAATCTAAATTACGGGTCTGAACAAGAAGAGGTACCCAGAGGAATGATTGGTGGATTCTAGCCCACTGTATGGGTCAGCATCAGTAAATTTGCCCTCTGAGGACCTCATTCTGCAAATGGCAGATTGCTTATTTTCAAGTGTGGTCACATGATATGGTTTTCGTGAAATTTTTTGACAAAACTGATAAAAAGAATATTTAAAATAATAAGAGGCCTGCATCGCAAAGCGCTACTAATGCCCCGATGGCAAAACACTTTCTAAGTCGAAAGAGTGAAAAAGGGCCATAACTCTGGAAAAAATGTATGGAAGAAACTCACGCAAAACAGGTATTGTAACCACAAGATGCTCTAGCACCGCACTAAATATCATTCAAATCAGAGTAGCAGTGGCTGAGAGACAAGGGAAAAGTTTGTACAGAAGGGAATTTCGAAATTTCCAAGTCGAAAAAGAGATCCAAATCCAAGCAATGGATTCGAAATTACAATTAAGGAATGATAGTTTCTTTTTGTCTATTTCTTGAGTTATGAACCCCAAAAAACAAAGTCCAAACTGTGTAAATGGGCGTAGCCCATTTTCGCGATGTTTGGACTTTGTTTTTTGGGGTTCATAACTCAAGAAATAGACAAAAAGAAACGATCATTCCTTATAATTAAAAGTTTGCGACCCAAATAAATAAATAGTGTTAGTCGTCCTCTACTTCAGCAAACAAAGACTTAAAAACTAAAACTGGTAGACATATTATTTTTCTGGCATAAAAGAGGGCGCATATTATTGAAATGCAGGTAGCAATTGACACACTTTCCAAGTCAAATGCACTTGTGTCATTAAATTTTTTATTGACCAATGAATTACGTAATGCAAAGAAAATGTCATAAGCCACGCCTCCCTCAAATTTCATTCAACTGTTCACTTCACGTAAAAGTTACGTTCCGTGGTTGGTGGAAGTAGGCCATCAGTATTATATTGTATTTTGGTTTTGACCGTTTCCCGAGAACTGAAAAACACAGTTTGTAAAAGTGGAGTTAGATATAAAGCCAGATGACATGAAATTAGTTGAATTCAGGTATTCAAATTAGCAATGTCAAAATTGCCATATTCGTCGTGACCAGCCATTGTTTACAATTGTTTATAATCGATTTGGGTAAAACGATGAACGCAGACAATCACCCAGTGAGTGTAAAAATTGAAATGTCAAATAAATACAGTTGTGAAGAAAAAGAAAAATTGACCCACCACGGTCATTTAAATATTTTATAAATAATTTCATGGTGATAAATTAGTAATATGAATTTATTTTTCTTTTTCACATTTATTACAATGTGCCAGTGTTCTAACTTCTATTGATTTGACACCATGTTGCAACTCCGAAGACTGGTATTTTAGGGGCGTGGCTGGGGGCGGACCTAATTGTGTTTTTTTCGGTTCATTGAGTTATGAAAAGAAAAAACAAAATTGTGTGAGCCAATCATTTTATCTGAAAACGCATGAACCGAAAAAAAGTTTAATTATTGCAAAATGTTTGTACAGACAGAAGGGCTGGACGGAGGGCTTCACTAGATACCCAAAATCCTTCTTCAGGGGTCAGGAGCATAATAAGTAACAGCTACCTGCACATTACTGTGATCTCAGAAATTGTACTTTTCTCTATCTGATCATAAACTGATCACGACAGACCGACATTAGTGGGTCAGGATTTCATGAATAAAACATTGCAAATTCACGCCTGAGGTAAGAAATGCAATAAGAATGGGCATCTAATATTCAAATTTCTTGCATTTATTTTATAGCTGGGAGAGATTCTACGTTCTTGTAGGGAGAAAAGCAGACAGAGAATTTCAGTCATGATCTGGTTAAAATTCTCTGTCCACTTTTATGATCCCAGTTCTGTTTTTCATGTCAGTGCTTCCAAGTTACATTGTGGACAAAATTTGCAGCTTCAAAGTTTTTCATTTTGACATCACTTTGCAGTGGATTAATTATCTACAGGCCATACAGTATGGTCATCGTGGAAAGGTAAAAATCCACGCGTAGGCAGTATTTCCAAGCATGTGTTAAGGCCCCACAAAGTAGGTCTTCTGTTTCTCAGGCCATTATTTGTAAAATTGCATGCAGGCGAGCGGTTTTTTATTTTATTTTTATTTCTGTAATTATTTCTTTGTCATCAAAAAGTTTGTGTTCTTGGTTTATGTTTTAGGCCTCATAACCTACGGAATAGCATGGATGGTGGTGTATTTTGTCCCTTGAGAGCAAGAAGGCTTTGCAATGCTAAGGCATTGCAAAGCCTTCTTGCACTCAAGGGACAAATTTATCATTTTTTTAAATTGGGTAAAATATCAGACATACACCATTTAATTTTTATTTTATTTAAGTTTACATTGGCTATAAAAAGAGAGCATGCGGCAGCCGAAAGGACCATGCGGGAGGGCCTGAGAAACAGATTTTTATTTTTTTAGGCCTAACATTGAATCTCTGACATAAAACAATGGAATTGACAACAAATTTTAATGAATAAAGCACTGGGTAAGACCTGGTGCTTCTTTCGTTGAATATTTTGCTGAAAACTATTGGTAATTGATTTTAAGATAAGCACCTGTGGGCAACATGACGACTGTACTGTACAAGAAAAGTGCATCAATTTCTAAGTGGAAACTGAAATTCAAGAAATTCAAGCACTTTCAAGGATTGCCTAGCAACCAAATCATGATCTAAACAAAAATGAAACTGTTTTTGTAATCACTGTACTAGAAAATGGAAGTGAAGAGACAAATCTGCCAAAAGTTGGTCAGCAAGTAAATAGGAGATCAGGGTTCGTACATGGGTGTGACTGCAGTACAGCCGCTGTGGAGAGGTTGTAACACATGCATGGGCAGTGATGTCCACGCCTGCATTTACCAGGTAATAAAATTCATCATTAGCTAAATTTTAATTAATGAAGCACCAGGTTGTATCCAGTGCTTCGTTAAATTTTTGATGATTATTCATATGATTAGCATTTGCAATCTAATATTACTGCGTTCGTGGAAATATTGCCCACCCGTGGAAATTGACCAGTCCATGGCGGCCATACCATACACTCATATTTCTGTCCAATAAAAGGAACATCCTGTAGAAATGTTTTTGGTGGCATTTCAGTTCTTTCAATAAATGGTCTACTTGTAGTTGGATAAGAAAACAAATTAAATCAAATTAAAAACAGAAAAATCACACCTCTGACTTCAGAGTAAAGCAGGGACGTTAACCGAAACTGAGATGTATTTTCGGCTATTGTAAATAATCAAAAATGCCAACCAAGCAGTTCTGAAAAAAAACACCGCACAACATTGTTGGAAAGAGAGGGTTCATGCCTTTAATAATGGCTGAAAAATCTGCAATTCAAAGCCCTGATGGGTGAGAGTGTGAGATGGGGAAATCTCACCCGAGGGCAAAATATTTGGACCAGGCACAAAGCTTGTGGAGTGTCTGGGCCAAATATCTTGTCCCGAGAGTGATAATTTTTCTTCCCCCACCAAAACACTCTGATGTCATCAAAAGTAATTCAGGGGCATGTGAAGCTATCAACAATTTTGTTGTCCATTTCTGAAAAGAAACGGAAGCAAGGTGGCTCAGTGGTAGACTGTTGGACTTCTATGCTAGAGGTCCCGAGTTTGATCCCCATCTGAGACGACCCGTGTTGTGTCCTTGGGCATGGCACTTTATCCCGGTTGCCTACATGGGGGCACGATGACGCTGTGTACGAAGTCGCATTGCTCGTCGATGGTGCACATGTCTTCAAAAGCTGAACAGAGTTAGAATGTTGAGGAGTTTACTGCTGCTCATCGATGCTCCAGGGACCAGCCTAGGGGGGAATTTTAGGGAGACTTCATGTCTCCCTCCAGAAAAAATAGGGAGACTGCAGAGTCATGTAGGGAGACTTCCTAGGCAAGTGGGAAAAAGTAATATTCATGTACCACCCCCAACCCCCCCCCCCCCCCCCCCCCCCCGCCGCCCCTTCATATTTCCAACTTGTGGTCCTCCATTAACGTCCAAATAATCCAGGTCCAGTTGTCTATGATGCATCTATGCCAGGTTAAAAAATCACAAAGTAATTATTGACTGAAAATCCTCCATTGCTACCCTCTCCTTCATGACCCCTCCCCTCTTCTTCGTGCCAGTTCCCCATCACCCTCCTGTGGTTGCCTGTCACCAAAGTCTACTAAGCTAATAATTTCCTCAGTCTGAAAGTGTGAACAGGACCAGATGTAAGAAGGTTGCTTGGGAGGTACTTTGTTAGTTAATAAACAAAATACATTCTGGGGTCGAGTATTTTGTAAAAGAAATGTCATTCCGCATCATTTTTATGGTATTCCGGTGTCATTTCGCGTCAATTCGTGTCATTCCGGTGTTTAGGAGGATCCTTTTTCAAGATCGTCCACATGCACACTTGTGTCCTGTACAAAGCTTTTCTTGTCATCACTAAAGCTTTTTTTCATGTGTTTCAATTCCATTCATGTTTTTCTGGAAATAGACGACCCAACAGTTAAGTCGTCAACAAAACGAAAAATACTGTGATATAAAATACGTCTGTTGTATATACATTTTCGGCATCCTAAGCGACGTAACCTTCTTTCAAACTGGGTTATTTTGTTGAGTCGCGAAAGTCACCTATTTTCGTTTCGACACTTGAAGCTCCGGCTGAAACGCAACAAAATAGAAATAAAAAAATCTGCCAAAAGCGACAATGGACATTTGATTGTCGTGTGATTTCAAATAAATGGGCGTTTATTTGACGAATTAAAATGCCTATTTATCACACTTGAGCACATTCGATTTTTGAAAATAACTGTTTTCATGTAAGCCTCGCATCACTCAGTTCAGCCTTTCCTCATTTTGGCCAGTTTTTGGAGGGCGACTTGTAATCGCCCCGACTATTTTTCTAGGCGACTTTGGGCTTAGAAGGGCGACATAATTGCCCTAGTCGCCCTCATGGCTGGTCCCTGCGATGCTCGGTGATTCTCTCCGGGTACTCCGGCTTTTGTCATGGTTAAGATTAGCCATTGTGTATAAGTATGTCACTATGTGACCTTAAACACCAATAAATAAATAAATCTGAAAAAAAACTGATTTGCTTATCGGAAAAAGTGCACAAAAGTTCTGTACATACCACGAAATTAAATCCCAACGCGGACAAGACAGGGGTTGAAGAATTGTAGCGTAATGAACATTGACACATTCCGATGACATCATATAATGAATTCTACAATGTATTCGCATAACTTTTCGACGGAAATTTCGTGCAACTCTCTCCACTCATAATGGCATTCACACAAAAATTCATATAAAAGAGTAAAGTGTGCTTTAGGTTTCCGGTCTGTGTTATTATTTCTATTTTCTTCGACAAATGTTTGTCTGCTAATATTTCCATTTTGTTTGTTTACAGAAGAATGTGTGATGATTGAACAGTCCTGCACTCATTAAATATGCTAATAAGCTGGTCACTTGGGTCATGTGAGACAGATATCTATCTCACATGGTCTTCTCACATGAGACATGCATATCTTGCATAGGAAGTGGGGAGAGAATACTTCAACCTCACACAAACTGATGCTCCCTTCCCTGGAAAGGACAATAAAGTGTAGTATCCTTTTTCATGACCCAATAATTTTAAACAAGTTTTTTCTATCTGAGAGAAGAAATACATTTAGATATTAAATGGTGTTTCTTAACATGCACCAATTAAGAGGGAATATTTTCAAGCTTGGCCTTGGGAGTTTAACATTTTTCTATTTGTTGGTGAAGCATCTTATTTTTTCACCTGTTTTAATTCAATTCAGAACTTTCCAGGAAGAGATGCCACAGCTACAAGTATGAATCAGCACAATGAGAAAAAACTTTAAAAAAGCAGTATTAGGCAACACAAAGTAGATCTGTTTCTCAGGCCATTATTTGTAAAATTGCATGCGAGGGTGCATTTTTTTTTATTTTATTTTTTATTTCTGTAATTATTTCTTCGCCAAAAGTTCATGTTCTTGGTTTATGTTTTAGGCCTCATAATCTATGGAATAGCATGGGTGGAGGTGTATTTTGTCCCTTTAGAGCAAGAATACTTTGCAATGCTAAAGCATTGAAAAGCCTTCTTGCACTCAAGGGACAAATTTATCAATACTTTTAACTTGAGTAAATTTACAAGACATAAACCATTTAATTTTAAATTTTTTTTTAGTTTACATTGGTTATAAAAAGAGAGCATGTGGCAGCCAAAAGGACCATTCGGGAGGGTCTGAGAGACAGATTTTTAATTTTTTTAGGCTTTAGTGACTGTTTGAAAATATGGTTGTTATGTGTGAATTTTCAGTCATAAATTTTCAGCATCTTATGGAAGCAACCAATTTTTCTTTGTTAAACTGGTTAAACTGCATTATTTATTTGTGTTTAAGGTCACATATTTCTGTACAATGGCTAATCATGACCATGACAGTTTTATGCGTGGAGGAAGCTGGAGTACCTGGAGAGAACCCCCGAGCAACTGTGAGCTCCCAACATACTACCTCCACCCAAGCAGGGTCGGCATTGGTTGAAGACAAGGGCACCATCGAATTGCAGTATGCCTTAGTACACAATGCCACCGTGCCCCCCATGTGGGTAATGGAGGGGGGGGGGGGGGAGTGAAGTGGCTAAACTGCAGTGGGTTATGCATCGAAGAAAATGAGTCAATATTTGAACTGAATAGACCAATGTATATTGTTTAATTCCTTATTGTATATTTTATTCATAAGGAAACACTATGAAAATGAAGGTGGAATTTTAAAGATGACTGAGTTTTAAGCAGGCCTTTAGATTACACCAAATTCACACTGTTTAAAGGTGTGCCCAAATTAATTAAGTTGTGAAGATATCAAGAAAGATATACAAATTCTCTGTGCCTCTTCTGCATTTGAAAATAACTTCCATCATAATATGACCATAGAAACACAGAGAAAGGCATAGCAATAAAGCATAACAGGATAAGGCTGTTATTTCTGGTTTTAATGCGCCCAAATTAGGGCAAAAGGGTGTGTCCAAAATAAATTAATTTAAAGGCCTGGTTTTAAGTCACCTATTTTTGCTCGGACACTCATACAGTATGTGGAGAGTGGATTGTAACTAAATCACCTGTGGAGTGGAGTTATCACCCAAGTTAAAACTTTCAAATTTTGTACATATCAACAGAAAACACAAGCAATGTTTCAGCCAATGGACCTCCAGGTTTAACCAGGAGGTCCTTTGGCTGAAACTTTGCTTGTGCTGGTTGTGCTTTGCAATAAATTTGCAATTATTGCTTGGGTGGAATCTCCACTCTGTGGGTGATTTAGTGATAATACACCCTCCACGTACTGTAAATTCAACCATGAAGCTCACTCCGATTCTTATGAATAAAACAGAACAAAATATGGCTATACATATAAGTGAAATATAATATTTTACAAAAAAAAATATTTTTATTAGCTCTTAACCTGCTGAGTATTTTTAAAATATTTTTTCATCATATCTAGTCATGGCTGCTGTGAAGCAGCCATGACTAGATTTGATGAAAAATTCATCTAAATTTTAATCAAGAAATCATTAGTCAAAAAGTACATTCAGTTCAGAGGAAAATGTGGGAAAATGTACCTAAATTATGCTTATTTCAGTGACAAGATATTTTGTGTCCTGGGCAGGAATATCCGTCAGCAGCATGCAGGGAGTTAAATATTTCACTTGTATCCATATTTATTTGTTTAATTTATTAGAATCTGAACAATGAAGGCCTGTAATTTGATACTCTGTTTCAAAACTGGAATATTTGACGTACTTTCGGAGATTTTTGTCTTCAATTGATTCTCCTCTGGGAAACCAGCAATTACACTGAATTTCCATGATTTTCCTTGACATTCCTGTCAGGTCAACTACCATTTTATATTGAGAGTGTTTTCAAACTTTTCGTTTGGTTGCTTCTTATAAAATTAAATTAAACAAGACATACCGGGTGGCCTGAAGTGCTCATCTGACAAAACATCAATCATTCTTCTGAGACTGGATTTTTAATCACTATAACTCCAATAAATAGGAACTCAGGAATTCAATTTCGAACAAACCTATATATAATTTCTTTTTCTAAAAGATTCAGATGCTATCATAGAATTAACCTTAGGGGTCTGCAAATTGCCAATTTTGATTGAATCGAATATCGAATGCAATTGGTGAAATTTAATCAAATTTCAAATCGAACTTTGAATCGAATCACAGTTAAGGCCAAAAAAAATTAATGTTGTGGTTTGGGTTACATGCCAGAAAAAATAGGGTTGGTAGGTAGGCTTCTTTTTTTTTTCACTTTTAGATGAATAATTTAGTTTGACTATCTTCATATGGGCAAAATGCAGCAAACTCAATGTGAGAAGAGCAGAACAATGGGTATTATTCTGCTTAATAAGCCAGCTACTTATGGAACAGGACCGATATTAAAGCAATTATGAGGCAGAGCATAAAATTGAAACTTTTAGAGAACCTATTTTCCATTTATCCCAATAAACTCTAGAGGAACAATTATCATGAGAGACTGATGCTGAAGGCATCTGTCTCGTGTGCCATAGTTTCTAGTGGTTATGCTGCAACTTGTACTGTAAATTGTAAGATTAGCAATACAGCATAGTGCAACACACATGGTTTGATTCCTTGTGTAACCTGGAAGTTTCTGCCACCACAAGACTTTCTGAAGAAGCCATCCTCGGCAGTATTTTTGCTGAGGGTGAATTACCAGGGCTGTACTGTATATACATGTACACAGCGGCAGATGACTTAACAGTGTTTCTACATTACTGGTGGCTAGTACTGGGCAAGCAGACAATACTTATGTAAAAGCACTGTCAAGATAAATGCATCCTCCTACCAGTCAAGTTCTCAAGGAACAAACACTGGGGGGATAACTTTTTCAGAGCAATATAAAAGGGGCTGTTTGTGGCTGTATGGTGGAAAGGGCTAATGCCTGGATATCCAGTTTTCCGTCAACAACACTACAACAAGGACATTGATAAAAGCAGGTGAGAAACATATCTGTGATTAGCTGATGAGTAAATGGCCAGCGGCTAATCTGAATGCCAAAGAAGTGTTGTACCTGTATGCCTCTTCACGTATTTCATAATTAGGTAGTTGTTCATTTGCTCCTATTGCTGCAACTTTGACTTCAGGATTCGATTTTACTTCAGATGACAAAAATCTAAGAAATGGTTGTGTTCTTCCACCTATATGTAACTTGACTTGGCACAATGTTACAATCTTGTCATGGCGACCATCTAAATTCTGAAATGAAAAAACAGGGCTGGAACCTATGAATGATAATTTAGGTTATGCAGAGGTTACATCAATTGTGAAATATGTAAACGAACTAGAGGTTTACGACAAAATAATACAGTGGAGCCCACTTAATTGGATATCTCTTAAATGTATATCCCTGTTAATTGAATATAATTTTCAAACACAAAAACATTTACCATACTTTCAGTACAAATTTGATCTGTTAATTGCATATGGGTTGTAGAGTAAACTCCTGTTAATTGTATATAAATTTTTGTAATAAGTCAAAAAAATTACTGTGACACGAACCAAATTTCCCTTATTTATCAACCTGTTTGGCCTCCCTACATCCAATACAGGCATTTATTCTATTATATCTTGTTTGACAGAGCTCTGTGAGCTCTGTCAAACAAGATATAATAGAATAAATGCTCAGTTTACCTCCAGAACACAGGAAACTGACCAAATCCCTGTTAATTGTATACTCCTGTTAATTGAATAATTTTCACTGGCAAAATGGATATTCAATTAAGAGGATTCTACTGTACAATGACAAAATAATGCAACATAAATTAAATTTCTAACCTGGCATGGTTTGCCTTTCAGACCTGACAATCTCTCAGGACTAGCTCAATTCATTGCTTGCCCATTGCACTCACATATAAGTAGAATGACATGTCATTTATTACATGCCTGTTCTATGAAATCCCCATCTACAGCAACACTAAACCAGGCTTGGATTTCTGAAAAATCCAGGGTGGCAATAAATCGCTCACCTGGAACCTACTTGGCGAGCAAATTGCTCTCCTGGAAACTTTTTCACTTTTTTGCTTCACAAAGATCTTCTAAAGACTTAGTTAACCCCAAGCACACTGATGTCAAAATATCTAAATTTTAGACAGAAACAATTTCCCATAATGCAACAAGACATTTAACCAATTCAATCTCGTTTGACAGAGCTCATTGAGCTCTGTCAAACGAGATTGAATTGGGTAAATTTTAGATGCATCATGGGAAAAAAACAGCTTCCTGAACTTTTGGTATTTTAACATCAGAGTGAAGGGTGTTAATACCAGGTTGGGTAATTTCTCCTCCGAGTGCATTCAAGCCAATCAATTTTAAATGAATTAATAAAATGTTAATGAATGAACCTGTATTCATTTTTTACTATCCCCTCCACCCCAGTGTGGTCAGATTGATCAAGAAGTTCAGGGGGACTGGTACATGTAGTGGCCGACACACACATGTACCCAGCATATTCTGTACACACGTTCCATGGTCCATCACCATCGAAAACAACTGAAAGTAAGTGAGCAAAAAAACGCTTATGCCAGATTAAATTGCGTGAGCAGTTAAGGCAAGCTAAAAATCACTTGTGTCAGAATTCCATGACTGCTAAACCATGCGGAAAATCCGTTCTGCAGTTCTGCACACATTTGCAGAACAGAAATCGTTAATGGACTATTTTAAAAAAAAGTTAAAAAATTTATAGTAATTTATACATTTTTTATACTTACCAATGACCCAGACATAGCTGGTGCTAACTCTTAAAATATAGGGCCAAACACAAATTTTGCCCCCCAATCCCCAAAATTTGCATCTAAAACTAAAGAAAACATGTCCTGAAAGGCCCTCCACACTTCGCCCCTACTGCGCATGCGCAGTGTCAAGGACGTTCCGAAATTGGCGCCATTTATCATTCTAATAACCAGTGCCTGGTAAGCGCTATGTACTCAGCGGGGAGGCAAGAGTTCCCAACTCCTGGGAGGGCCATCCCCGTCTGGGTCATTGGTAAGTATAAAAAATATATAAATTACTATAAATTTTTTAACATTTTTATACTGTACCAATGACCCAGACATAGCTGAATAGTAAAAAGGCTGGAGGGCCAAGGACATAGAGCAAAGTGGAATACGCTCAATAAAATAAAATAGAGTCATCCCCTGTAGGGAAAAGAAGTAATAGGCCTTACATGTATCTTTCTTATTTATGATAAATTAGAAAGATACAACACCTTCCAAAATTGAGCTTCATACATCCATGTACTCTATTAATATCCAATATAATCCTATACTAATAATTTTTAAAGTAAGCCAATAATAAAGTAAGTCTAGAGAATAGAGACTCTTATACTCCTAAAAGTGTCTGAGAATTGCATAATCATGTCCGTTGACATATGCAATATTCAAAAGCTATACTTTAAAAACTAAGACTTGAATGAATTTTATAAACTTAAACTTCTCACTAAACAACCATCCCAATAACAGCTCAGAATTACTAACTCCGGAGGAGGTATCCCCTTGTTTTCATAGTAAAACAGGTGACCCAAGGGAACACCCTCCCCCCCCCCCCTTTTTCTTGCCCTGGGTCAAATAGCCCAGAGCGAAGAGGGCAGCCGAACGGAGACACTGCCGAAACAGACAGCCTACCTAGCTATAGTAGCAACTGTTAAGAGAATGACATTCTGAGCAGTAGATAATAAAATTCATGAATGTGGATGGCTGAGCGCAATGAGCGGCCTTCAAAAATCTATAATAGCGACACTATTAAAGTAAGCCCAAGAAGTAGAAGAACTCTTACTTCATGAGCCGAAATCTTAAGCACAACTGCTAAGTCAATGATATACCATAAGCAGTACGCTAGTTAATAGAATCCATTAACAATAAAATGGAGCGTAACGTCCTTCTACTAGACATCAAAGACAGAAGAAGCTTACGCCCTTGTAATAAACAGATATCTGTTTATAAATACATAAACTGTACCCGGAAAGAGTAAAGGCCTATGCCCATACGAAGACGGAAGGACCTTAAAATAATAGGTTCCGGATAATAGGAGCCTAACTCTTATGCAACAATCCAACCTAAATAGTAACGGAAGTATTGATTCCGAAACTATGAAAGTGAAAATCATCCATCGATAGTGCATGAAACTCACTGACTCTACAGTAAAAGAGAAACCAACAGAATTACTGTCTAAAAGGTCAGAATTTGAAAACTACTGTTTCCAGAGGCTCAAATGATTACTTAGCTAAATAAGAACCGAAGTTAAAATCCGTATAGGAATTTAATCTAAAGATTCTAAGTCTATTTATCAAAAAGTTACTAACTGACTTAGATAAAGAGACAAAAGACTCAATTGTAAACTATCGTAGAGTGCATAGGTATGAGGTAACATAAACCTATAACCTAAATAATAACAGGCTGCAGTAGATCTTGTGAAACAAGTAAACTAAAAAATAGTAATGAGTAGTATGGAGGGATCAACAATATGAACATAATGATCCCTACACCACGACGGAAGAGCCTCCACTTTAGTCGCATAGAATAGCGAAGAAGAGGATCTCCTATAGTAAGAAATCGCGTCCAAAGCTCGTCCAGTACAGTGCTTACAATGCAATACGGACCACACAACGGAATACATGAAGGTTGCGACCTTGCTGGTTGTGATAAAGATGACACGATTTACCCAGTGAAAAAAGATCCTCACATAGAGGAAGATTTCACGTTAAGATCCACAGTAGACAAGAGAGTAAATTACTCATGATCTCTGTGAAGATAGAGATGCTATCAACAGAAATGTATTGTGGTTGTTTATCTTAGCAATACCTGCTAAAACAACAGCGCCGGAGGATACGCGTATCCTATCATTCCGTCCTATAGATCAATAGAGCGTAAACACTATTAGCTCAGAGATCTGGACAAGCCAACACATACGTCTGCAATTGATTAGCAAGCTGTGTCATAAATAAAACATCATTGGGCGCTCCCATAGATAGCAAATCTGATTGAATACTTGTTTGTTGAGAGTCCATTCTGACAGCAACAAGCGACCCGTAAGAGAACGGGAGTCCGATAAAACAATCAGACGACCCAGAATATGACGGACGAAAACTGAACTTGGTGTACTATAACCAACAGACGGATTCTTTCCATTAAATTGAATAACGGAAACGAAAGAGTGCCTCCCTGGTTCCGGAGATACGCCACTACTGTCGAATTAAAGGACAGGAATTTGGGCATGCGTTTCTGAATAATGTTCATGCAATGACATAAAGCAAGCCTAAAAAACATTATTCCGCGGAAGTTAAACTGATAGCTAAAAGACTGCGGAACCCAAAGACCCTGGCACTTCGAATCCGTAGGGATCAGTATATATCCCAATCTGTTTGACTGGCAACCGTCATAACAGCCACACTCGGGTCCGGCAACTGCGGCGGCACTCTCTGAGTCAACCACCGAATGTTTGCCCCAGTCTGAATCTCTTGTAACACTAGATAGACAAGAGAATGTATAAATCGAGCAATTCATGGATTGCCGGAAAGTTGCCGTCGAAGAGAAGCTCCTCCGAGAACGAAGCGACTCTGAGAGAGTTCTTAACCTTACTATCCACGCGTGTGGATGTAGCTAGGGCTGCGTCACGTCTAACCAACTCCAATCAGCCACTGAAGGGCGGAGTTATACGTGAACAAACTACTGCCCTCAAAAGAAATTACATTGAGAATAATATCCCGTAAATCTTTTCTTGAAGACGTAATGATAACGCCTCAGTAAGGCGGATTACGTATAATAAAGCGTCTAAGTTAAGTCTACTATACATAATGTCGTTCCCAACATTGAAATTGGAAAAGACATAAACGGCGAAAAAGAATATATGCAGTCTTTAATCACACCGTCTAGACACATATGAACTCTCGGTATGCCCTGCTCTGCCAAAATAAACTATTTGTAAAAATGATAAAATGGCAGAAATGAGCCACGCGGACAAGAAACTAAACTATCATGCTTAGTAGCAGGCTTGTATATATATATAAATATATAGCGTCGAAAAATAAAACACATGTTGTAATGACAATATTGGACTGCGTCGGTAAGTCAGGGACAATGTCCCTGTACCGATCGAAAAATCCGAGTCCAATGACGCTATAAGTCTCTTATCCAAGATCGCAGCAATGAAGTCCGAAAAATAATCACTGGAAGAAATGCCAGAAGATATGAAAGGCATCTTCCGATACTACTAAAGGGAAAACTCGAAATCTTTCGAATCCCTTTCGCCATCCTGTCGGACCCTATAAAGCGTTCGGTCGTCCGTAGCTGATGCAACCGCGGACCGCACCGACCCAGCGCCGTCGGATAATTCCTGATTCGACCGAGAAACTGTCAATTGCTGGGATGCTGCGAAACAACTGTGCTAACTCGGATAGCACGTCCGTCACTGAGGCCTGAGGAGAAGCGGTCTTACGATGCATTGCCGCTGGAAGCTCCGTGATCGTTACCCCGTGCATACTTCCAATATGCGAGCGAACGGAGTGTATAGGCCTCGTGTCCCTTGGCTACCGGATGGCGCGACCTATTCGCCGTGGAATCACTGAATGCCGAAACTGATCGGATACTCGAGGTCACGTAGCCAATGTGCGGTCATGTGCCCTGCTGTGAGGATGAGGAAGCATTAAAGACAGTCTCTCGGACTGTCAATATAACGGAGCGTCCCGAGCAACGGACATATGCTCCGAATGTAAAATATCTGAACCACAACATGCGGTCCCCTATGTTGTTGGCTTCCTCCGATCTGTCCTCAATCTGCTGTCACTGGGTGAGTACTAAAGTAATTAAAGTGCTCGCATCACCCAAATCTCCTTCCTAGACCGCAACGGACGAACCCGGCAGCCGAACCATTCGATGAATGTACGCTACACCGGGTGAGCTAGCGAATGTCACTCCGTAAGCGATAGACATATTCCATGAGCACTTATTGCCGCTAACTCTTCATTAACTATGACGACAGAGGCACACTTTTGAAAGACATCTCCATAACTCTTCGAACAAGAAACCAGAAATGCTTGGATAGCAAGCATAAAATAATAATATATATAGCGTCGTTCAATAATTCGAAAGTTTGTGTGACATTATTGGACTATGTCGGAACTGAGGGACGATGTCCCTGAACCGAACCAAAAATTTCTAAGTCCACCGACGCTATCAGTTTCTTATCCGGCATCGCAGCATATGTTGTTCCGAAAGGGAAAGCTTGAAATCCTCCGAATCCCTTTCGGTATCCCGTCGGACCGGATGAAACTTTCGGACGTCCGTACCCGCTTCCGCGGAGCGTCCCGACCCAGCATCGTCGGATAAAATATATGCGACAGATTCAGTTGATGCTGGGATGCTGCGATAAACTGTGCTATTAAGGAAAGCACGTCCGTTCCCGAGGCCTGTGCAGTAGCGGACTTACGATGCATTGCCGCCGGAAGCTCCGTGTACGTTGACTCCCGCACACTTCCTATGCGAACGTCCGGAGTCTGCAGGCCTCGAGTCCCCGGCTACCGACCCAGCGCTGTCGGATAATTCTGGATCCGACACCGTTTCTGTCGGCTGCTGGGATGCTGCGATAAGCTGTGCTATGTGCACAAGAATGTCCGGCGTCGAGACCTGCGGAGGCGCAGTCTATCGCTGCTTCGCCGAGGGCAGCTCCGCATCAGATGGCTCCCGCATACTTTTCCTATGCGAACGTCCGGAGTCCATCGGTCTCGAATCCCTGGCTGCCGGATGGTGTGACCTGGTCGCCGAAGAATCCTTGATCGGCGAAACTGGTAATATATCGGCGGTCACGCAGCCAAGGTGCGGTCGTGTGCGCTGACGAGAAGAGGAAGCCTTAGCAGTCTCAGCGGACTGCCTATACAACGGAGCGTCCCGAGCGACGGACGTATGCTCCGCTAGCGACACATGTTGTACCACAACATCTGGGGCCAGATGTTGTTGAACGAGAGAGGGGCCTCTCTCGCTTGCCGTCCGGATGGACCGGAACGAGCTATGAACCGGACTAAAAGGCTTCCTCCGTTCTCCCTCCGATCCGCCGTCACTGGGTGTGCATTAAGTTAATTTTATAGTGCTCGCATCACCCCAAAATTCCTTCTAGACCGCAACGGACGAACCCGGCTGCCGAACCATTCGGTGAATGGACGCTACACCGGGCGAGCTAGCGGACGTCAAAGGCCGTCGAACCTACTAGGGTCCTCTTAGGCAATTGGCGTATAACATGAGCACTTTTCCGCTAGCCCTTCATTAATAGTGACGACGGAGGCACACTGTTGGAAGACATCACAGATACATCACCCTAATCTTGATCGTCTGAAATAGAAATTGATAAAGTAGAGTGACCCTGCGGGGAAAGGACCAGAGTGTCCAAATCCCCAACAACATACCGTGACATACGCTTCCCATATTGTCATCGAAATCATACGATACAGAACAGGAGTTAATGCGAGTACACTGACCACATATAGAATGATAATAAAGTCAGAGGAAGACTTCCTCTAAAACAATTGATCAATATCCTTTCAATGTGAAAAGAAAACAAGTCCTGGTACTCGCACTAACCCCTGGCAATCAAAATACATAATAATAATATGATCCATTAATATAGAAAAAATAATTGAAATCAAAATATTTTGAAAAAATATTTTTTCAGAACAGCCCAAGTTTCTGAAAAGTAACGTTGAGCCCCAATGGATCCCAAGCCTAAGTGTGGACAAAAATTTTAAAAATATTTTAAACAATTTATTCAACACTTACGAACAATAATAATGTATCTAGTTATGATTATAATAACATAAAGATATTATTTATTAGAAATCCCCCCCTCACACAGAGGGCTGTTGTAAATGTAAACAATGAGTGTAAAAACACTAAAATAAGACTCCAGGCACCCAGGGCCGAAATCAGTTACCAAAAATACACTATCTGATGCAAAACAGAGACTTCCAGGGAAGAAACTGCAGAACATCAGATGGTAGATGCAGAACACAACGCCTAACCACCCGTAGGTGAAGACGTAATCATGGGGAAAGAACAGAATACATTCTGTTATTCAGCTAAAACTCCCAAGAAATTTTAGTAATAATAATTACAGAAACTATGCCAAAAGCATGGGAGAATAGCAAGGGGGAACTTAAAGGACAGGGAGAGAGGAAAACACTTGTAAAAACAGTGTAACTAATAATCAGAATGACAACAAAATGGCTGCTGCCTTGAAAATAGGTAACTTAACATAATTTCATTAAAAAATTTTAAGTTACAGCCCTGATAATATTCTGTCACACATTCTTTTCCTCTCCTCCTTCTCTATCCTCCTTAGAATCACCATTTCACTAATATTTATGTGTCTGGCATCATTTAAACTGAGATTTAAAAGCACAAAGATCAGTCAGATGTTAACTGATGAAGGGCCAAACTTAGAATGATAAATGGCGCCAATTTCGGAACGTCCTTGACACTGCGCATGCGCAGTAGGGGTGAAGTGTGGAGGGCCTTTCAGGACATGTTTTCTTTAGTTTTAGATGCAAATTTTGGGGATTGGGGGGCAAAATTTGTGTTTGGCCCTATATTTTAAGAGTTAGCACCAGCTATGTCTGGGTCATTGGTACAGTATAAAAATAGCGAAATTTCACTGAAATTTTCTACAAATCGTGCACCCCAATTACAATTTGAATCGCTAGCAATCGTTAAATGAAAGTGTCAATGACACTGTAGCTCAGCTTGTGTAAGACATGTACATGTATAGCATGTGACACAGCAATGAATCATATCCAGGTAATGAACTGATAACAAAGGTACATGTAAAGTATTGTAAAGGTCTGTACATAAATACTGACCGTAGCCTGTAACAAATGTACAAGTAAAGTATTGTAAAGGTGGGTGACAGTTAGATGCCACTAGCCAGAGCCGTGTTGAAATATGCACTTACTGTGTATAAGAATGTATAACTAGCACTGAATAAATTAAAGTTCGTCTAAATGGCCAGCGGCCATCTTGAAATTTTGGACCGCACCCCAAAACACTTGTTCCCGTCCCAAGGTGATAACAAAGGTACCCGAGAGGTTTCGTGAAGATCAGTTCATAAATACAGCCTCTAGGTCGAGTCGTATTGACATGTGTACTAACTGTGTATAAGAAGCACTGAATAAATCAAAGTTCATCAAATTTGCATAATTTATGCTCGAGAAAAAAACAAGTATTATTTGTGATGTATTCCATGTTACTAAACATTCATTCAAAAATTTATTCAAATCAGAACCTTCATATTCAAGTTCTGTACAAAAAACTGATTGCACCTAATTTCGGTATAAAATGGCCACAAGCAGTAATCTTGAATTTCAGGCTGCACCCCAAAACACTCGTTCTCGTCCCAAGGTGATAACAAAGGTACCCAAGAAATTTTGTGAAGATCGGTTCATAAATACACTCTCCAGCCAGAGCCGTATTGACATGTGCACTTACTGTGTATAAGAAGCACTGAATAATTCAAAGTTCATCTAATTTGCATAATTTCTGCATGAGAAAAAACCTGTATTATATGTGATGTATTCGCTGTTACTAAACATTCATACAAAAATTTATTCAAATCAGAACTTTCATATAGAAGTTCTGTACAAAATATTGATTGCACTAATTTTGATACAAAATGGCTGCTGGTGGCCATCTTGTATTTCGGGCCACTCCCCAAAACACTCATTCTTTTCCCACAGTGATAACAAAGGTACACAAGAAGTATCGTAAAGATCGGTTCATAAATACGACCTCTAGCCCGAGCCGTATTGAATTGTTGGCGGCGGACGGGCCATGGCATAACCACAAATTTGACTGTGTCAAAGTTGAGCTAAAAATTTGCCTGTGTCAAAGTTGACCTAAAAATAGTAACATTGGTTCCCCTCAAATATTTGGTTGGCGATAAAATGCATTCTTTTTGTTGATAGTTCGTGCCCTGAGTTCCAATGTGTTCTATGTGCCTACAGGCACATAGAACACATTGGAACTCAGGGGACGAGTTGTCAAATGAATCGTTGAGTGTCCTTCTAATAACTGCTTTTATAAACATGACGTTGAGTAATAAACACAGAACGACACACGCATGTGAATGGGTTAATCGATATGGCACGGAAGAATAAAATGAGAGGCTGCACAATTAACCCATTAACACGCATGTCGTTCTGTGTATTTATGCCAAAGCCAAATAGTTGTTGCTGTTTATTGTGGTAGAAATTCTGTTAAGACATAAACAGCATGGCTGACATATTAAAACAGAGAGGGCAGAAAAGCATCACAACACATTATTTCTATAGGTTACCATTACATTATTTAGTGTAACCAGCTAACGGGTTACAATGTAAGCTGTTTATTTCCAGACTTGAAAAAAACATTTACAAAGTACAGTGGAGCCCACTTAAATGGATATCTCTTAACTGAACAATACTGTTAATTGAATAAATTTCCCAACACAAAACCATTTACCATACCTCCAGTACAAATTTGACCTGTTAATTGAATATAGGAAATAGAGTAAACTCCTGTTAATTGAATAAAAAATCTTGAAACCTATCGAGAAATTACCGTCTCTCCCCAGTTTTTGTTTTTGTTTATAGACCTATTTGGATTCACTACTTCATTACTGGTATTTAATCTATTATATCTTGTTTGACAGAGCTCATGGAGCTCTGTCAAACCAGATATAATAGAATAAATGCTAAGTTTATCTCTAGAATACAGGAAAGTGTTAATTGAATACTCCTGCTAACTGAATAATAATTGATGTGTGTCAGTGTGACAATGTTTGCCTGTTTTGGAGCAAGTTTGTTCCTTTGTTAACCCATATAATACAGTAGTTCAAAAGTAATGGTTAATCGAACAATTACTTTTTGGATTGATCAAGATGTTGATCATTGATTAATCGGTTAACCATTTCAGCTCTAGTAATCCTGCATGTTTTGCCAGTCAGACCTGACAATCTTTCGGGTCTAACTCGACTCAACGACTGCACAGTGCATTCACAGATCAATAGACTAGCATGCCATTTACTAACAGAAATTCTGCCAAAATATATAGCAAATAGCAAAGTAAATAGCAACAGCTAACAGGGCTTATATTTCATCTAAATTTGTGAGAATCCATTTGAATTCTCGTGAAAATGGTTGCGAGAATCCATACCTACTATGAGTACCCCAGGATTCCATGAGGCAACCATGGTTGAACCACTGTTGTATACTGATAACACATGTTAACCTTTTACCCAATACACCTTTTTTAATTTTCAAAACTAAATTTGATAATTTTTAAACAATAAATAATAAATAAATGCTAAAATAATTAAATGAACAATATTTACCAATAAAATCTTACAAATATGGCTGTCTTTGAAACCGGCTCAATGAGCCGGTTCCAATGACAGCCATATTTGTAAGATTTTACTGACAAAGTGTCAAGATATTTCAGGTCATGTAAGCCTTCTAATGGTTCAATTGTTTCCGCTGTGTTAGTTAAAGGGTTAAATTGACTCAATTTTTTTCACACGAATCCTAGCGGAAGTGCAGCAAGAATCTACATGGATTCTCGCCGGTTTTATTGTGCGAATCTTTGTGCAAATCGATTCTCGGTTTCTCGAAATATAAGCCCTGGCTAATGCCAATGGCTCAAAGTGACGTTGCACACAAGTTGTTTATTTTGGTGGAAATTCTGTTAAGATGTAAATAGCATGGCTGGCATACAAGTAGTAAAGACGGAGAATGGATAATCACAACAACAAAACCTGGAAATAAAACGACTGTCATTTGCAGAATGAGGTCCCGGATGGTGAATTTGGCAATACTACCCTGCACATCTCAATCTGTATCAAGAATCAAGGTCTTAGGCCTAAAGAGAAAGAGGTAACCAGAGGAAAAATTGGCCCATTGTACTCTTGTGTTCTAAATAAAAGTACAGGTTGGAATAAAAGTACAGGGTGGAACATTTATGAAAATTAAATAAAAGTACAGACCAAATAATAGTACAGGGTGGAAATCCACTGAGGGGGTTGGGGAGTAATGCTAGATAATTTTATCTAAGAATAGTAAAAGCTAACTTATTTTCCAATATTGCTGTTAGTTTTATTAAAGAAAAGTAATAGGTATTTAGGCATCATGATTACAACAATGAATACTCCGTGCTAAACAAAAGACTATCAAACAATCTAGAGAAGATTTACCAATTTGAAGATCTCCTCCCTGTAGGAAGGGCAATTTTAATAAACATAGAGGCCCAAATAAGGTGCATACAGGGTGGAAAAATTCCCCAAAATTAATAAACATACATGTATGTTTATTAGGAACACAAGAGTATGGGATAGCATCAGCATATTCGCCCTTTGGGGACCTCATTCTGTAAATGAATGACTGCTTATTTTCAGGCTTGACAACAACTCTTTCTACCTGTAGGATATCATAATGTGTACACTCCATTTAAAACCCGCCTTCGTCACACCTGGTGATCACTCTATAATATACAGGTCCACCACCTGCCCATCGAGGCTAATTATAGATGAGTGGGAAAACCAGACTTCAAACCGTATGCTGACAACATGCATCAATGGATAGCAGCAAGTGATGCAGCAATATAATATAGTTACGCAAATAAATTCCTGATTGCAAATTCTACCAATAAACAAAGAAAATATGTTTGAAAACACATTATTCCATTACGATGATGATCCCACATTCATTTGTATTTTCTTACAAGAAATGGCCCATAAAGCTAGCATTTAAGTGAGTGGATAAATACATTTTTTACACTTAATACCCGACTAATGAAACTGAGGCCCGAACTATTTCATCAAAAACGTTTTCTTTTCTTCTTTATTGTTTTCGTCCGGTTGACTGACTGACTGTTGATGTATGCTGGCCATACCGCTCCACTGGATTTGTTATTGAAAACAATAAAAATTCATGTATGCATGTATGTGTGTGTGTGTGGGGGGGGGGGGGGGGAGGGGGGGGGGAGTGGGGGAATAGATTTTTTTTTTTTTTATTTGTGCGTATGGACACTCATCAAGGAAGCAGGTTGGTAAGGTAGGGAAGTGGGGAAAAAAGAATGTTTTATGAGGGTCGGCCATCTTCTGCAGTGCCATTCTTGCCCACATGCCTCATTCTGTAAAATAATTTCCATCCCCATATAATTTACACTTTATAAAATTGAGAAGATAATTTGCAGTTCAAAACCGAACCTTACCACAACCTATTGATGATGAATGGAAAATTTTCCTCGCAATTTTATAAAGCATAAATAACATGCAAATAGAAAAAAAGGTTAAATTATAATATTATATGTAGTGTTCAACCGATAATCGGAACTGGCCACCATAATCGGCTGACAAAGGCAACAGCTGACAGAACATCGGTTCAACCAATTCTTGCCAAGCCTTTTGTGATGATTCATAAACCGCATTTTATTATCTTCTGCAATTGTTCAATTGTTAATGTTAATGTAAAATGATGTCAATGATACCATTCAATAACAGTGAAAAAACCATTACAGTGTGTGTTCTTAATCTCTCTAGATGCACCTTTATGGGATATACAAGTTACACAACATGTAAAGCTTACAATTGAGCGTACTTGCGGCAATCACCAGTTCAAACCGGAAAAGTGGAGGTTGCACTCCATTGACGCAGGTCGCAGTAAAAATGATAAATTTTAAGTAATTTGTATATATTTTATACTTACCAATGGCCCAGACTAGCTGGTGCTAACTCTAATTAATCTAGGGCCAAACACAAATTTTGCCCCCCAATCCCCAAAATTTGCATGCAAAACCGAAAAAATCAAGTCCTATCTGGTCCTCCATACTTTTAGATATGCGCAGGCACAGTATCCAGGAAGGTACCGAAATAGGTGCTAACCATCATTCTTTCTACAGATTGTCTGTTAAATGTTATAAACAGCGGGGAGGTACGAGAGCCCACTCATGGGAGGGCCATACCCGTCTGGACCATTGGTAAGTATAAAAAATAAACAAATTTACTAAAATTTATATTTTTATACGACAACCAATGGCCCAGACTAGCTAAATCGTAAAAAGCCGGGAGGGCCTAGGATTTAAAGGAAAATAAAATCTCTCAATTACTTCAGTAAAGAATAGCTCCTACAGGAGAATAGAAGATAGGAATTATATATGTCTTTCTCTTTTACGAAAAAAGAGAAAGACACAACACCAACAATGTAATTGAGTATTACATAATATATAATTCTCCATTGAATGCCAGCATAACCTGTTATGCTAATTTGGTGAAGGAAAACCAATATATAAAGATAGTCCAGGGAATGAGACTCTTTATACTCATTTAAAAGTGTCCAAGGATTGTATATTAATGCCCGTTTGACACGCAACATGTACAAATGCTTCACAGTGAACTACACTTTAAAAACAGTACATAAATGAGACAAAGTTATAGCTTCACATCGAGCTACACATTAAAACCATCCCAGTACCGTTGCAGGACTACTGACACCGGAGGAGGTATTCCCTTGCTTTTTACTATAAAGCTAGATGATCATAGGGAATAAACCGTCCCCCCCCCCCCCCCCCTTCCCCTTGTTCTGAGGTAAATTTCCTCAGAACGAAGAGGGCAACGGAACAGCGGAACAGCGTCCGTGCTGGAACGGACTGCCTAAAGACCTTATAGATGTAACATTAATGGGCGACATTCTGAACAACACAAAGAGGAATCAAAGATCTAAGGTTGCCGGAGATGGACTCTAAATTTCTCAGGTAAAACTTGGTAAATGAAGAGGGCTGTGTCCAGAACACAGCCTTCATGAGATCAGTACTGTTAGAATAAGCCCAAGAAGTGGACAGTGCTCTGACCTCGTGCGCTGAGATCTTATTGACAGAACGTTGATCCGAAGATAGATTTTCATAGGCAATGCGTATTGCCAACTGAATCTATCTAGCGACGGCATGAACAGAAATATCCTTTCGGTTAGGAACCAAAGAAAGAAAGAAATGTTTTCTTCCCTTTCTAACAAAATCTGATCGACGTTTATAAATGCGCATAGCCCTGACTGGACACAGCAAAGGTCTACGGTTATCCGAGGAAGGTAAGGCCTTAATGACAATAGGCTACGGCCGCTTATCCAGAATCTGATTCTTAGCCAAAATCCCACTTCCGTAGTGAGGGTAATGGTATAACCCGCACTACGGTAGTGAGATTCATCAACAGATAATGCATGAAGTTCACCGACTCTTCTAGCCGATGCAAAGGCTAACAGAAACGACGTTTTATAGGTCAAGAATTTGAACTCTACTCTCAGGACCCGAATAAAAGTGCAGACCCCAATAATAGTGCAGAGGGAAACCGAAAATTAATAAAAGTGCAGGCCCGAATAATAGTGCGGGGGAAACGTTCGCCGAAAATTATTAAAAGTGCAGATTTAAATAATAGTGCATGGGGGAATTTCAGATAAAAAAAGTCCATAAGTATTATATACTGCTCACAAGCAGTAAATCATTTATTCTCAGTTCATCAACTTCATGTAGCACCATTCTCTTTCTACAAGTACTGAACCAGATTATCTATTACCACTACTACTAGTAGTACCGGTTGACCTTGTATCGGTTGATATTCAACTGAAAGGGTGTTCAGGTAACGTATACCATTTTTTAACTTGCAACAAAATTCACAGGGACAAGTTTATAGCATATACTAGTAATGACGAACGCAACCACCCACAAAAAGAAATGAATTCTACAAAAAAAATATTTTACTAAAAAATAAATAAACGTGCAGACCCAAATAAGCATCGTGCAGGGGGGAATTTTCCGACTGAAACAATAAACGTGCATGCACGTTTATTTGGATCCAAAGAGTATGGTGTCCAATGGCTCAAAAGGAGCTTTTTTGAGCTTCAACAGAACCCAAGCCAAATTCCACTTAGGAATTAATCTGAGGTCTATTGATAGAGAAATTTCTAACTAGCTTGGATAATGAAGTATTCAACCCAACAGCCAAGTTATCATGATGAGCGTAAGTATCTGATAACATAGACCTGTAGCCCTTAATAGTGACGGCCTGCAGTTTGAGATCGTCAAACAAGTAGACCAGGAAATCGGCAACATTTGGTATGGACAGCAACAGTTTTTGATGGAAATGAAAAGAAAATCAATAGTTCCTATCTTTGTCACCCTGATAAGCATACAAAGTTTCAAAACAACATGATAATGAATGCACCCTCTGAGGCATGCCAAAGGAAGATGTTAATGCACAAATGAACTAAGTTTGAAGGTCATTGCTTGTGGCAATGTTTTTTTCTCTCTTTATTATGGAAATTCATAAATATATTCTGCAGAGAGTGCAAAAGGGATAAGTTGCTGCACAAATACAGTTAGTTCAAAGGCTGGTGATAACGACAATAATTTTTTATGGAAATGAAAATCTGATCATACATGTGCCCTAAAGGGTGTGCCAAAGGGAAATACTGAAGCCAGACTAAACTAAGTTCAAAGGTCGTTGCCAGCGGCAACTTTTTTACAGAAATGGAAGAAAATCGATAATTCCCATATAGACATCACCCCACACAAACACACAAAGTTTCAATGCGAACAAATCATAAATGTGCCCTGCAGGGTGAGTCAAATGGAAATATTGATGCAAAACTGCACTAATTTTTTACTAAGTTCATCAGAGGTTGTTGCCAATGGCAACCATTTTTGACAGAAATGGAAGAAAATCGATAGCTCCCATCGAGAGGTCACCCCAAACAAGCATAAGCTTCAAAGCGATCTGGTAAAAAATGTGCACTGCAGGCTGCACCAAAGGGAAATATTGATGCATAACTGCACGAAGTTCATCGAAGGTTGTTGTCAGCGACAACATTTTTTTATGGAAATCAAAGAAAATCGATAGCTCCCATCTAGAGGTAACCCCAAACAAGCATACCAAGTTTCAAACCATTCTGATCATAAATGTGCCCAGGAGGGCATGCCAAAGGAATATATTGATGCCTGACTAAACTAAGTTCAAAGGTCGTTACCAAGTTTCAAAGCGAGCTGCTCATAAATGCGACCTGTGAGGTGTGCCAAAGGAAATTGTGGACGTACATACATATGTACATACGTACGCCCGGACGTACATACGTACACCGACGGATGAGAAGTGATGGCAATAGCTCAGCTTGACTTTGACAAGTTGAGCTAATGAAAAATTTCAATAAAAATAAGCCAAAAAGCTTGGGAGTTTAACAGGAGGGCTTCCAGGAGGGATAGGGAAGGAACACTTAACAAACAGTGGATAAATCATTAGCAAGAATGATGACGTCAGGCGTATGTCCCGAAATTGGGAAACATGAATAATTTTTACAATTATTATAAAGTTACAGCCCTGAATGTTTCTAACCACCGTTGTTCACTTCCATCATCCATTTATATCCTTGGATCCACCAATTTTACCATTGATTTGTGTCTGGCATCCTCAAAAAATAGGCTGATTAAATCGTCAGATGTGTCCCCATACGCGCAACTAGTAGAAAGCTGTTGTTATCTCAGGACCAATTTTTGGAGGAATTTTCAATTTGAAGGATAAAGGGTTAATATCTCAGGATCAAATTATCAGATTTACACCAAAAACTATAGAGCGTGGCATATCAGTGACCTGAAGATATATATAAAGTAACATGACAATTGGATTGATATTTTTTTAGTTATCTCATGCCAAAGGGATTGGAAGAATTCTCAATTTGAAGCATAAAGGGTTAATATCTCAGGATCAAATTATCAGATTTGCACCAAAAACTATACAGCTTGGCACATCAGTAACCTGAACACAAATATAAAGTAACTTGACAATCAAAGCAATATTTTTCAAGTTATCGAATGCCAAAGAAATGGATACGGATGCCAGGCGGACAGGCAGACAGAAATACAAAGGATGGACGAACGACGGAGGGCCACCCCGGATGCCGACATTATGTGTACCACACATGGTTTGGCACACATAAAAAGAAGATATAAAAGCACAGATGTCAGTTCAATGTTGCTGACTTTAGGGCCAAACAAAGAATGATGGTTTGCACCAATTTCGGTACCTTCCTGGATACTGCGCATGCGCAGATCTAAAAAGTATGGAGGACCACATAGGACTCGATTTTTTCGGTTATGCATGCAAACTTTGGGGATTGGGGGCAAAATTTGTGTTTGGCCCTGGATTAATTTGAGTTCGCACCAGCTAGTCTGGGTCATTGGTTGTCGTATAAAAATATTATCAGTTGCAAGCACTTGGGTGGTAAACGTGGCTCAGAGACTGTTAATATCACTGGACCTGAGTCAACAGAGTTTAACACTGTGAAATATGTTCAATTTAATGTAGTTCTTTTGAGTCTCGAATTGCTTGTAGTGAATGGACTGTAAAAACTGTAAAATATGTTCAATTTAATGTAGTTCTTTGCGAGCCTAGACTTGTCTAATAGTGCACGGTATTACAATCAGAATCGGCCGATTGTGAGCTCAAATAACCAGTAATCAGTCAGTGGACATTTTTGGTAATCAATTTAACACTAGTTATACATACAAGATATAAATTCCTTTATGTTTTGTTACTCTATTGTTATTTTATTGAGTTTTTCTACCTGGTTTATAATAAAATATCTCAGTCAAGTAGGTTTTTTTCTTGAAAAATAAAATTACACTTCAAAATACTCTTCTTGTATACATTTTTGCCCAGAATCTCAAAATAAATGGGCTATGCAGTCATTTTAATTAAATTTGTTTTGTTTGGATTTGTCTTGTTAGGATGGTCAATTTTGACATTTGTCTTTATATTAGGTAATAATAGGTAAGATTTATATAGCGCACATTTCATAATATTAAAAATGTTCCAAGGCACTGAACAACATGAAAGAAACATAAATATACAGAATATGGGATTAACCGTTTACCCAACGCAGACGATTTCAAAATTCATTATTTTAAATATTATTTTTTTTTAAAAATTTCAACAAATCCATATCATGTGACCCCCTCTCGATGAGCTCGTTCCAAAGAGGGGTCACATGTTATGGTTTTGTTGAAATTTTTCGAAAATAATATTTTTTCAGCAGCTGTATTTGCATATTACGTGGGCGGATGCGGGTGATTCGTTGGGTAAAGGGTTAATCAACATCAGGGTAATATTTTTTAAATAGAAAAGATTTTAGCTTTGATTTGAAAACTGGAAGAGATTGGGCCATTTTCACAGATTCAGGTAACATATTGAAAAGTCTTGGAGCATTGTAACTAAAAGAACGCCCCCCCTCCCCCCCCCCCCCCCCCCCCCATATGATGCAAGGTCATAGGTGGGCTGTTCCAGTAGGTTATGGCATGAGGAGTGAAGTGAGCGTTTTGGTGCATACACTTTGACCAACTCAGAAACATAAGAAGGCGCAACGTTTGCTTGTGTTTTATAAGTGAAGAGAATAATTTTGAAGTCTATAGCTCTACTTGAGCGCCATAAACAATGCTTCACCCAGAACTTAATAGCATTCCAATATTACTGCATTTCCAATCCACACTTCCGATCCCGACTTCCGACCCTACATTCCCGATATAATAAAACCCGAAATTTACTTCACTTTAATGCAAAACCATGAGACCATTGAGAACTTCCCATATGTTGGATAGACGGCAGAGAGCACAGAGATACGTACCCCCGTACCATACGTAGCCAGACGACCCAACATCAGATTACCTTCACTGGATCTGACCCTCCCTCCCCAGGAGGCAAAGACGTCACCGAGACATAAATTTTGTGATGCGTGGACTGACTTCATCAGCACACCTACCTGGTCATACACCATCAGACCGCCGATTACCTCGGGTCTGCCCGACCAAGAAAATTTAGACCACAAATTAATGGAATTGGCCGCGTCACAGCAAGAGGCCACAAGACAAGCCATTTTAACCCATATCACAGAGCATAAAGAAAGAGAGGCAGAACCGGTGAAATACAGGGATGAGCAGTTAGCGGCCCTCACCACTAAAGTGTCTATCATGGTGGCTGAAACTTTATTGAAACAGGCACCTACATCCGACGTTGTACCAGCTACACCCAGTAGCGATTGAGGCCGTACCACAGGATCTCACTAACGGCCCTTTTCGGGGCCACCCAAATTACCAAAAGAGTACTTAATCAAAATACACACCCAACTGTGTTTTCCATGTTACCTAAAACTGCAATCTTCCCTCGAATTGCATGATAATTAACCTCCACCACAAATAATACAAGTTGCCCCGTAACAATAAAAATACCCATTTACCATTTCCCCTCCAACACCTTTTGGTTCCCCCTCCCCCCTCTCCAGGGCTAACAGTTTGATTTTTAACCTCCTAAGTCTGTTATAACTACTTTGAGTGATCTTCCCAAATTAATATCACATTAAAAGATGTTCTCAACCCCTCCCCTTAGGCTACTCCCTATCCCACAAGGAGCCCCTCCTTGCATTCCCACAGTAGCCCCCAACCCAATTTATAACCGGCGTATTAGTACCAGCTGTCCCTTATATTCCCCCACTCTAGAGATTTTTGTTGTGCTTGGGGTAGGCCACTACCTCTTTACTTACTTACTCAATTTATAACTGGCATATTAGTGCCATCCGTCCCTTATATGCCCCCTCCCTGGAGATTTTTGCCATGCTTGGGGTAGGCCGCTACCTCTTTACTTACTTACTGAAAATATAATGAGTTCTGTTTTATAATCGTTCAGTTTTAGTTTGTTCACCAGCATAAAGGTTCTGATATGTGCTATACAATTACTCATAATCTGAAATTTTGATTCTGTGTCTACCAGATCGGAGGGGTCGAATTGTAAATCTGAGAATCATCGGCACAGAAATAGTAGTCGATTCCGTGTGAGCGAATAATCTCCCCAAGGGTTGCATGTAAAGTGTGAAGAGAATAGGACCCAAGACGGAACCCTGTGGTCCCCCGAATTTGGATGCCACCTGTTCCGACTGAACACCATCAATTGTGACACACTGTGTCCTGTCTGTCAGGTAGGACTGAAACCACCTCGGGGCAACACCATCTATACCAAACAAGAGGCCCCACGGGGCCTGAAGCGCTCATCTTGTACAGAACACAATTTAAACCGAGTCCAAGAATGAGTCTACATTAAGCAAGCCATCTCCATAGGCTACACTGTCAATCCTTGAGTCCCTCAGGAGTGACAAAAATAATCCGGGCATCATGCCTTTTCTTCAGTTGATCATAAGTAAAATGTAGAGCTCCCCTATGAAGCCCCTTGATATAACCTATGTGGATTAATCTTAGTACCTCTAGAGGGTACTGAATACAAAATTTTTAATTCTTCAGCAAAATGGCCAATTCCGGCTCCCATAGAGAGCCCAAATATTAACCCAGGCTCTTGATTTGAACACAGTTAAATCTGACTTCCCTAGAGATGTTGTGTACCGAATATGAAAGCATTCTGACTGTTGGATCTGAAGAAGAGAAATTGTAAAGAAATTTCTTCGAACTGCACTAAGTTCAAATTTGGGCTACCATAGCGAGCCCAAATATTGACCTATGGATCCGATTTGAACAAACTTGAATCTGACCCCCCTAGAGATGTTGTAAACCAAATGTGAAAGCATTCTGACAAGTGAATCTGAAGAAGAAGATTTTTGAAGAAATTCCCTCATATTGTACTAAGTTAAATTTCATGTTCCCATATGGAGCCCAAATATTAACCTAGGCACACGAATTGAACAACCTGGAATCTGACCCCCCTAGAGATGTTGTATACCAAATATAAAAGCATTCCGGCTGGTCGATTTGAAGAAGAAGATTTTTAAAAGAAATTTTCTCATATTGCACTAAGTAAAAATTTGGGCTACCATAGTGAGCCCAAATATATACCTAGGGATCTGATTTGAACAAACTTGAATCTGACCCCCACAGAGATGTTGCATACCAAATATCAAAGCATTCTGACTGATGGATCTGAAGAAGAAGATTTTTTAAATTACCCTCCATACTGAACAAAGATAAAATTTGGGCTTCCGTAGGAGGCCCAAATATTAACCTAGGGACTTGGTTTGAACAATCTAGAATTTGACCCTCATAACAATGATGTATACCAAATATTAAAAGATTCTGACTGGTGGTTCTGAAAAGTTAAAAAATTTATAGTAATTTATATATTTTTTATACTTACCAATGACCCAGACTTAGCTTAGCTGGTGCTAACTCCACAAAAACCAGGGCCAAACACAAATTTTGCCCCCCAATCCCCAAAATTTGCATCCAAAACAAAAAGAAATCATGTCCTAAAGGACCTCCATAGTACGACTCTACTGCGCATGCGCAGTGACGCAGTCGTCCCGAAATTGGCGCCAAATATCATTCTTACTGGCAGTGCCTGGTCAGCGCTATGTACTCAGCGGGGAGGCAAGAGTTCCCAACTCAGGGAGGGCCATCCCCGTCTGGGTCATTGGTAAGTATAAAAAATATATAAATTACTATAAATTTTTTAACATTTTTATACTGTACCAATGACCCAGACTTAGCTGAATAGTAAACAGGCTGGAGGGCCTAGGACATAGAGGAAAATCCAATAAGCTCAATTATAAAATAAAGAGATAACCCCTTAAGGAGAAAAGGAGTATTAGGCTTTACATGTATCTTTCTTATTTAATATTTAAATTAGAAAGATACACTACCCTTAATAATTGAGCACAATAACATTCATGTTCTCTATTAATATCGAGTATAACCTTTATACTAATTATTATTAAAACAAGCCAATAAATAAAGTAGTCCAGAGAATTGAGACTCTTTATAATCATTTAAAAGTGTCCGAGTATTGTATATTAAAGCCCGTTTGACACTTGACATATACAAATGCTTCACACCGAGCTACACTTTAAAAATAAGACATGAATGAAATTAAACATTAATATTACACTTTAAAACCATCCCGGAAGCGACTCAGAAATACTGTCTTGGAGGAGGCATTCCCTTGCTTTTCACTATAAAGCAGGTGACCTAAGGGAACACCCGCCCCCCCCCCCCCCCTTCCCCTTGCCCTGGGTCAAATAGCCCAGAGCGAAGAGGGCAGCCGGACGGAGTCACTGCCGGAACAGAAAGCCTGCATAACTATAGTTGCAACTGTTTAGTGGACGACATTCTGAGCAACAGATAACGGACCTAAACAATGCAGGTCTCCAGAAATGGACTCAATATTTCTGAGATAAAAATTAGTAAATGTGGATGGCTGAGACCAATAAGCAGCCTTCATTAAATCTGTAATAGCAACACTATTAGCATAAGCCCAGGAAGTAGAAAGAGCTCTTACTTCATGAGCAGAAATCTTAAGCACAGACTGCTGAGAAGAAGATAAATCTTCATACGCAGTACGGATAGTTAACTGAATCCATCTAGCAATAGAATGGACTGAAATGTCCTTTCTATTAGGCATCAAAGACAGAAAGAAACGTTTCCGTCCCTTTCTGATGAACTGAGATCTCTGTTTATAGATACGTAGTGCTCTAACAGGACAGAGTAAAGGCCTACGCCCGTCTGAAGACGGAAGAGCCTTAATAACAATAGGTTCCGGATATTTATTAGGAGCCTGATTCTTAGCTAAAAAACCGACGTTAGTAGTGAAGGTGATAGTGTTCCCAACACTACGATAATGAGAATCATCCACCGATAGTGCATGAAGCTCACTGACTCTTCTGGCAGAAGAGAAAGCTAAGAGAAAAGCTGTCTTATAAGATAAGAATTTGAAATCTACTGTCCCAAGAGGTTCAAATGGCTTTTCCTTCAATTTAAGGAGAACCCAAGCTAAATTCCACTTAGGAATTAATCTAAGAGTTCTGGGTCTATTTATCGAAAAGTTTCTAACCAATTTCGATAAAGAGACATTAGATCCAATTTGTAAACTATCATGATGTGCATAGGTATCAGATAACATAGATCTATAACCCTTTATAGTAACCGGTTGCAGTTTGATTTCGTCAAACAAGTATACTAGAAAGTTAGCAATGTCTGGTATAGAGGGATCAAATATATCAACAGAATGATCCCTACACCAACGACGGAAAACCTTCCACTTAGCCGCATAGTTTAGCGAAGAGGAGGTCCTCCTACAGTTAGAAATCGCGTCCACTGCTCGTCCTGTAAAGTGCTTGCCATGCAAGAAGGACCGCACAACGGAAAAACGTGAAGGTTGAGACCTTGCGGGTTGTGATGCAGTTGGCGCGATTTCCCCTGCCAAAGAAGATCCTCTCGTGGAGGGAGCTTCCGCGGTAGGTCCCACAACAGACACCTGAGTAGATTTATCCACGGTCTCTGTGGCGACAGAGATGCTACCAACAGAATCTTGCATTGAGATTGTTTTATCTTTAGCAATACTTGTCGAATTAACGGCGCTGGAGGATACGCATATCCTATCATTCCGTCCCAAGGGATCGATAGAGCGTCTACAGCAAATGCTCTTGGATCCGGACACGGGGACACATACGTCTGCAACTGATTGTTGAGATGTGTCGCAAATAAGTCTATCATTGGCCGTTCCCATTGGTAGCAAATCTGATTGAATACTTGTTTGTTGAGAGTCCACTCCGACGGCAACAAGCGACCCTTTCGAGAAAGGGAGTCTGCTAGCACATTCAGACGACCCGGTATGTGACGGACCGAAAGAAGAACGTGATGTTCCAACGCAAACAGAAGGATTCTTTCCGTTAGATTGAACAACGGAACTGAATGAGTGCCTCCCTGATTCCGTATATACGCCACTACTGTCGTATTGTCGGATAGGATTTGGACATGAGCATCGTGAATAATGTCCATCCAGTGACGTAACGCAAGCCAAATTGACATCATTTCCTTGATGTTTATGTGCTTGCACAGGAATTGCGGATCCCAAAGACCCTGGCATCTCGAATCCGTTGGGATTAATGATGCACCCCAACCTGTTTGACTGGCATCCGTCATAATGGTAAAACTCGGATCCGGCAACTGCAGCGGAACTCCTTGAGTTAACCACTGAATGTTTGCCCAAGTCTGAATCTCTTGTTTCACTTGATCTGACAAGAGAACGTCTACATCGAGCGAATGAATTTTCACACTCCAATTCTGAGTCAAGAAAATTTGAAGAGGCCGTGTGCGTAGCCGTCCCATCGGAATGAGATCCGCAGCGGCTCCGCACAGACCTATCAGTCTCATAAATTCTCTCGCTGTGACTTTGTCTGTATTTAGACAATAGCGAGCGTAACAACTGACTAATTTCGCTCTGGTTAACGGCAGACGAACGAGATTGTTGTGCGTCTCGAAGCTCATTCCCAGATGAGTGAATGACTTGGACGGCACCAGATCCGACTTCTCCTCGTTTACTATGAAACCGAGACGTCGGAGCAATAGAAGAAGATTCTGAACATCGTTCTGAAGCGTTAACTCGTTGCCGTACCTCTGAAGAATGTCGTCCAGGTAGGCCGACGTTACCGCAGACGAATGAGCTCGGAAGTAAATCATTACCGAGTTCATTACTCGAGTGAAAGCCCAGGGTGCTAGATTCAATCCGAAGCACATGGCCCGGAACTGATACACCACTCCTAGGACTGCGAAGCGTAGATACTTTCGGAATGTCGGATGTACCATGACGTGAAAGTACGCATCTTTGAGATCTATGCTCGTTGCATAATCGTTCACCCGAATACTCGCTCTGACCGATCGAATCGTCTCCATATAAAACTTCGGAGCGATGATCAGCTTGTTTATCCAGCTCAAATCTATGACTGGACGGAACGAGCCGTCTGGTTTCGGAACCAGAAACAGATGGCTGTAGAATCCCAGCGATTCCTGGTTTTCTACGACCTCTACCGCGTTCTTCATTAAAAGAGACTGCACCTCTGATAGCAGAGCGTCTCTTTTCTGAGGGTTTGACGGAAGATGAGTCCACTTTGGACTTCGAGTTAATGGAGGCTTTCGTTTGAAGGATATCTTTAGACCTTCCGAAGTCACTCCTCTCACCCAAGGGTCGTCCGTAATCGACGCCCACTCTTGAGAAAAACTCGACAACCTTCCGCCAACCGGAACGCGATAGAGGTTTGAGCCATCACCTCCTGGATCTGCGAGGCCTGCGGTAGGAGAAACCACGTCTTCCACGACCCGCACCTCGCCTCGTCGACCTCGGGGCGTCCGACCGATTGTCCCAGCCTGAAGGACGTCCCGAACGAGAGTCGCTATCCTGACGGTCTCTCGAATAAGAGCTAGAGGACGCACCGGAACCTCTATAGGAACCTCTCTTGGGCGGATAAGACCCAGAAGTGCCCGCCTTATTCGTGTCTGCTGAATCCGACCTTTTAGGAGCGGATCTAAACAACAGAGAATCACTAGCTTTCTTTTTAATATTATCATAAATAGCGGAAAGCTTGCCGTCAAAGAGAAGATCTCCTGAGACCGAAGCGACTCTAAGAGAGTTCTTCACCTTAGAATCCACTAGTGTGGATGTAGACAGGGCTGCGTCACGTCTAACCAACTCCAGATTAGCCACTGAAAGGGCGGAGTTACACGTGGAATAAGCTACTGCCCTTGAAAGAAGTCTTAAGGAGGATTGTATATCCTGAAACTCTTCCCCTTGAAGACGCAGTGATAACGCCTTCGTAAGGTGATCTGCGTAAGATAAGGCATCTAAATTGGCTCTGTTAGACGCAATAGCTGTTTCCAACACTGCGGTTGGAATAGAAGCTGACGACGGTAATGATAGCTCTAAGTCTTCCGCCTCGTCGTCCATACGCAGAGGAACTCTCGGTATACCCTGACCTGCCGTGTCGAATTTATTCCTTGCATTAATGAAAGGCAGGTTGAGAGTATTTGCGGACAAGAAGCCTGCTTTCCCTGTCCTGGAAGCAAGTTTAAAAATAGCGTCGTTCAATAATTCAAATGTTCTTGCAACATTATTGGACTGCGACGGAAAATCGGGAGCGATGTCCCTGAACCGCTCGAAAAAATCAGAGTCCAATGACGCTATAATTCTCCTGTCCGGAAGCGCAGCAGTCTGGCCCGACGGAACAACTTGAGGAAGAAAGTGCCGGATGAAGTCTACGGCAGCTTTGTGTTGTTCCGAAAGGGATAGCTCCAATTCATCCGTATCCCTTTCACCATCCGGTCGGACCTCCCGATGTTCCCGGTCGTCCGCCCCCGATGCTTCGGCGGAGCGTACCGACCCAGCGCCGTCGGATAATTCTCGATCCGACACCGTCTCTGTCGGCTGCTGGGATGCTGCGATAAGCTGTGCTATCTGCACTAGAATGTCCGACGTCGAGACCTGCGGAGGAGCGGTCTTTCGCTGCTTTGCCGAGGGCAGCTCCGCATCGGATGGCTCCCGCATACTTTTCCTATGCGAACGTCCGGAGTCCATCGGTCTCGAGTCCCTGGCTGCCGGATGGTGTGACCTGGTCGCCGAATAATCCTTCCTCGGCGAAGCTGGCAAGATATCGGAGGTCACGCAGCCAAGGTGCGGTCGTGTGCGCCGGCGAGAAGAGGAAGCCTTAACAGTCTCTGCGGACTGCTTATACAACGGAGCGTCCCGAGCGACGGACGTATGCTCCGCTAAAGACACATTTTGTACCACAACATCTGGTCCCAGATGTTGTTGTACGAGAGAGGGGCCTCTCTCGCTCGCGGCCCGGCTGGACCTGGACGAGCTAGGAACCGGACTAAAAGGCTTCCTCCGTTCTCGTTCACTATCCGCCGTCACTGGGTGTGCATCTATTATTTTTATAGTGCTCGCATCACCCAAAATTTCCTCTTGGACCGCATCGGACGAACCCGGCTGCCGAACCATTCGGTGAATGGACGCTACACCGGGCGAGCTAGCGGACGACATTTGTCTAATCTCCATGAGCACTTTTGCCGCTAGCTCTGTATTTAATTGTGACGACGGACGCACACTTGAAGAAGATAACATGGAAACATCACCCTGTTCTGGTTCCTCTGAAATAGAAACTGAGAGAGTAGAGTGACCTTGTGGAGAAAGAGCCGGCATCGCTCTTTCTCCAGAAACAACATATCGTGACACACGTTTCCAATGTTTCTCATCCCAATGTTCACATACAGGACAGGGATTAATGCGAGAACACTGACTACAATTTATGCAATAATCATGAAAGTCAGAGGAAGATTTCTTCCTATTACAATTTGAACAAGTTCCTTTCATTGTGAAGGAACAACAATAAGTCCTAGTTACTCGCAAAAACCCCTGACACAAAGATACATAATAACATGATCCATTAATAAATGAAAAAACAATTGCAAAACAAAATAATTTTGAAAAAATATTTTTTTAGAGAAGCCCAAGTTGCTGAAAAGTAACGTTGAGCCCCGATGGATCCGATGGCAAAGTGTGGTCAAAAATTTTAAAATTATATAAAATAATTAATGAGACACTTTCGGATAATATAAATGTATCTTATAATGAGATAAACTACCTCAAAGGCAAACAGCCCCCCTCAAAAAAGGCTGTTGCCAATGAAAACAAACAGTGTAAACACAGAAGAAAACATGACTCCAGGCACTGAAAAAACTGGCCCGGAATCAGTCCTCAATTACACTCTATCTGATGCAAAACAGAGACTCCCAGGGGAGAATCTGCAGAACATCAGATGGAAGATGCAGAACACAAACGTTATACACCCATGGGTGAAAACGTAACTATGGGGAAAATAACAGAAAACATTCTGTAACCAAGCAACTCTCCCAGGGAAATTTTAGAAATGAAACTTCTCAAAAATATGCCAAAAGCATGGGAGAATTGCAAGGGGGGACTTTAGAAGGTTAGGGGAGAGGAAACACTGAATAAGCAGTGCAACAATTAGCAAGAATGACAACAAGAGGCGTTTGCCTCGAAAATAGGCAACTTAACATAATTTTAACAAAAAATTTTAAGTACAGCCCTGATTATTTTTTGCCACTTCTTTTTTCCTCTCCTCCTTCTATCCTCCTTAGAATCACATTTTCTCCAAGAATTACGTGTCTGGCATCCTTTAAACTGAGATTTACAAGCACAAAGATCAGTGAGATGTTGACTGATGAAGGGCCAAACAGAGAATGATATTTGGCGCCAATTTCGGGACGACTGCGTCACTGCGCATGCGCAGTAGAGTCGTACTATGGAGGTCCTTTAGGACATGATTTCTTTTTGTTTTGGATGCAAATTTTGGGGATTGGGGGGCAAAATTTGTGTTTGGCCCTGGTTTTTGTGGAGTTAGCACCAGCTAAGCTAAGTCTGGGTCATTGGTACAGTATAAAAATAGAAGATTTTTAAAGAATATTCCCCATATTACCCTATGTTAAAACTTCGGGCTCCTGTAGAGAGCCCAAATATGAACCAATGAGCTTTATTTCAACAAACTTTTATCTGACCCCCCTATGAATGCTGTATACCAAATATCAAAAGATTCTGATGATTGGTTCTGGAGAAAAGATTTTTTTAAATTTTTGCAAATATGCTGACTCAGCATTTTTTCGATGCCCATTACAGAACACCCTAACATAACCGATGGCAATTTTTTTTTACCATTCAATTCTACTGGTCATAAGGATACTTCATACCAAATAAAAGCTCTCTGTTCCATGGGGTTTGGGAAAAATGGGCGTTTGAAAATATTTCTATTTTTAGCTCCCAGGGTTCCCATGGGGATGCGGGAATTTTTTTTTTTGCATGGGTCATGTACTTATGACCCAATACTACCACAAACCAAATTTGGTTCATACCGGACCATCGGTTCAGAAAATAGAAATTTTGGGCGGGGCCAAAAATCTTACCCCTCCTATTACAAAGCCAAATATTACTTCACGAACTTCGTTTGAACAAACTTGACTCTACACCTCATATGGAAGCTCCATAGCAAATATCAAGTCATTGTACACACTGGTTCTTGAGAAGAAGATTTTAAAAATATTTTGGAGCATTTTCCCCCACTCCCTCCCTATAGGGCTGGGCATGCTGAGTTGAACAAAAATGAAATGCCCCTTTGGGACCATCACTCACACAAACTTTCACTTGAATTGGCCCAGTGCCTTTGGAGGAGAAGACCAAAACATGGTGTTGACGGACGACGGACGACGGACGGGAAGCGATGAGATTAGCTCAGCTTGACTTTGTCAAGTTGAGCTAAAAAGTCTATCCAATACGAACTTATGATCAAGGGTATCAAAAGCAGCTGAAAGATCTTAAAGTACTAAAGCAACAGCCCTTCTATGATCCAAACTCATCAGCACATCATTCTGATCGCTCAATACAGCAGATTCTGTTGAGTGACCAGAACGATATGCTGATTGTTTGGGGTATAAAAGCTAGTTACTGGCTAAGTGAATGAGCAGGTGCTGAGCAATAACCTTTTCAATCACTTTCGAAATAAATGGTAGGTTTGATACTGGATAATTTTTAAGGGGGTGCATTATAGCAAATTTACATGTGAAATATTTATTTATTTATTGGTGTTTAAGGTCACATATTTTTGCACAATGGCTAATCTTGACAACATGAGTATTAACTCAAGCCCAGGGGTGAGCGTTAATACAGGGTTTCTGCTAGACCGGCTGTGGGTCTGTTGACCGCACCCATTCCCCCCGCCGATCATTCTATGATCGGTCAGAAAAGCTGGTGTTTAAAATGTCGAGTACAATGCTGTATCGTAACAACACTCAGGATCCTTTGTTTCCACGTAATAAAGGCATAATTATGTTGTATACTATGCCTACTATTAATGGCGACAACCTGATACTTTATAACCCCCAGACGAGATGGGGGAAACAAAGTTCAAATCCTAAATGTCGCCTATAAAATTTCGAACTCAAATTGTCGTGTTTGGTCCTAAATCCATGGCTTTTATTTCGAGCGATAAATGATGTAATTGCATGTGCATGACGTCACATGTCCGCATCATGGTTCTTTTCAAATATCGGGTTGTATAAAAAAAATTGAGGCCAAGCGTCGCAGTCACTGTCAGGATTCGTGGATTTTGTGTTGTTTTGGGTTTGTATTTTTATGAAACCTCAACCAGATGTAGTATTGAGTGTCCCGTGGAAATACAGATAATTGTAGAAGGAAAAAATACATATTTTCCACTTCAGTCATTCAGCATTTTAGCGACCAGAATACCCCCAGAGAGCACCTAAAAATCAAAATTTTCCTGGGGGGAGAAGCCCCCCAAAGCCCAGCCCAGCCCCCTCTATACGCACGTGCCTTTGGCATGTGCAGAAGATGAGTTTCACTTTCTTTAAACTACCGGACCCACAAATTTTCCCCTGGTGGAAACCCTGGTTAATAAGCCATGTTGCCCATTTTAGAGAGGGTTTGCACCTCCCGAGCACTGGTGACTGGGTCCTATTTTACCAGTAAAACAGAGCCTGTTTACCACAGTGAACAGGCACTGATTCACTTCCCGGGGTTCCCGCAGGGATACATGTGAAATATGTCATTTAATTTATTCAGATTCTATTTGGTGGCGATGTGGTATAATTACTGATGCCTTTCACAACTTATAAATTATAGACACAAACAGACAGCGTCAAGGAAATTGGGTTGTTGTTTTTTTCTTCAATTTTAAAATTTTACCATGGGGAAGCACATGTGCCCCGTCCAATGGAGGGGGGGGGGGAGCACCTCTCGTGGTAGCCCCCATCTCGCTGCTGTGCAACTTGAATGATGCTGCACAACATATTCTGTATGCCACCCACCCCCTAAATATTACTCTTGCCCCATCCACGTCTATGTCCGAGATCTCCAATGAGTAGTTCTCTATTAGCTCCCTCACTCGGACCATCCACCCTGTCTTGATATTTGAGTTGAAAATGCTATTGATCAACAATTTGTAAGTTGAAAAATTACTTTGCATTACACAAGTTATGCTTTCCAATGTAGACCTGTGGTAACTTGCGGTGTTTGTTAGCACTAGTTGATAATAAAAAGTCTCTGGACAAATTCAAGGGCGAAACTAGTTCAGCAATCTGAAAGTAGAGGTTACCCCTCTACATTCAGATTCATCCCATTCACTCTGTAGAAAAATTCCCCATCAAGTTTTTATGGGAACTGCATTCGATAGTACATGCATTTCCTTACTTTTGTGCAGAGTAAATTGATCCAAACTATATGTTGTCCTTTATTTATCGACATTTTAAAACATTTGAAGTGTCAACAATCACTTAATGTCGTCCATGTTACTTTTCGCTTGTGTCGGCTATAAAATAATAATCTGGATTTGCGCCTAAACAAATACTGATGCGGAAATACAATCGCATTCAAGCAGAGGAGTTTGATTATGATCATTGTATGGGGGCATTTTATTAGGAGTTACCGTTTCCACATCGTTATTTGTTTCGTCAGCAACTCCGGGTTGCTAAAAAAAATGGGCGACATTGAAGTGTTTGTTCACGCTTCAAACATTTTAAAATGTCAATAAATAAAGGATAATATATAGTTTAGATCAATTTACTCTGCACAAATGTAAGGAAATACGCATAGTATTGAATGCATAAGCTGACAAGTAGTAGTACAAAGTCAAAGGCACGATATATATTCATATTTTTGAGTTTTGAGCTCCCATAAAAACTTGGAGAATTTTTCTACTGAACTGAATGGGAGAAATCTGTCTGAACGTAAAGTGGTAGCCACAACGTTCAGATAACTGCACTAGGGCGAAACGACTGGAGACGAACTGCAATGGGACGTTTTGACTGTCATTTATTGACATATTGTGTCAATACACTCGAAATTTGGTAACAGACACGTATACCAGGCTCAAGAATATCGAAATTGACCTAAATGCAATTGAGTACGAGTTTATAGAGGAATTGACTTCGAATTCAATCATGCCTCTACTTCGTACCCGCACAGTTGTCAAGCGGAGGCATGTCTTTCCAAATGACCCGGCTTTCCTTCCAAGCAAGAAAGCCGCCATCTTTAATTCTGTATATGCGCAGTGCCTCAATTACCTTGACCTACAATTCCCGCGTTATACGAAAAATGAAAACCTGAAATTCAAAACACGCCAAATAATTCAGACAGGGAGCAAGATAATGGACCCAGCAGAAGTTGAGTTTCTTGCTGAGAAAGAAAAGATCACGATCGTACCAAATTTTGCACAAGACAAGATATATTTGATTGGTGTAAGCGCATTTCGAGCGGTTCAAATTTTTCAATCGGACCTTTTTTTTTTTGAAGGCTCCGTGACATTTCGTTCCTAAACCAATTCGTCCAGGGATATTTCGTTCCACTTTTTCACTTATTCCAGCATGTTTCACACTCCATACAGTTGGAATTCAGACAGACAAAAGGTGGCGTGCTGTAAAATATTGGTTTTAAATCACATACCTAAATGTTGGAACAAGGAATACATTTAGAATATTGGCCCAGTTCCAGATCATTTGTCTCCATATTTTATCTGTAAATGTTATATGTCCAGACAAATTTGAAAATTGTTGCTTTGTAACAGTGTTGGGTCGCGTGACGTCATCGCATGGTCATTGTGAATTTTTTTTTACAATTTTTCAACTTCAACTGCTTGTAAAAAATTAAATAAAAATTGTTGATGGCACAAATTAACCCTTTGAAGCGAGAATCAGCTTTTCTGGCCTACTACGAGCAGATGTCATAGTTTCTTTAAGTAGGATGACAGCTAAGGTTGCGAGTCAATGCGCCACCGGGTCAAGTCGCCCCCCAATGAATTTTGCGGGTCAACTCGCCCGTCCGTCAGGGCGAGTTGACCCGACTTTTGGGGGCGAGTTGACCGGCAAATTTTTTTTTCATAAATAGCAAGAAACATTTGAAAAGAAACGGTACTAACCTCTTAGTGTAATATATTCCTATCCGATTCACAACTGACATGAAAGAAAAACGAATCCTCCAAATCCGCAACAAACAATTACATAAATGATTAATAGTGCTTTGATCCCATGGTAGCCCAAATTTTAACTTAGTGCTTTGATCTATTATTTGTTGGTTGCAGGTTGAACTGTGTTGAAATCACCTTGTTGCTGCAGTCCAAGATGTTTGTTTGCACTGCAACCACATTGTTGCTGCCGATTGTTGCTGCCGACCATTTGATTTGTTTGTGTTGCAGTCACACATATGTTGGTGATTAAGATGTTTGTTTGTGCTGCAATCACATGAAAGTTAGTTTTTTAAATTGCGGCTGATTTCTAATCATCCCGGCCAGCTTGGATCTATTGAATGGGTTTTCCTTTTATCAGCCGATTAATTAATGAGAATTTTTCAAAATAAACCATATATTTTTACCATCACCAGTCTCAAGATTTTTTTTTCATTTCAGCCTGTCTTATCGTCTTCATATCGTCTTATTATATCAATCTTTAGTGGGGTTTTTTTTGGGGGGGGCAGACTTGGCCCGATGCGACTTGACCCAGGGTGACTTGACCCGGGGGCGACTTGACCCGGTGACAACTTGACCCGTTTCCACAGCTAAGCGAGTGTGAGCGATAGTCCAATCAGTATTCTCAACATGCAGCCCTTAGACTGCACAATAAAAACTATTAATTGGTCTACCCCCATATTATGAGTATCCATGGACTATTCCAGTTGCTGCCATTGAACTGGGATGGAAAATACCACCAGGATTCAAAGGGTTAACATGTTTGTAAATAAAATATTGCTGAAGATGTGTCTCAGACATGTTAACCTCCAGAATAATTTTTCAGGGAACCTGAGGGTGATTTTCAGGAAAATGGGTTGGATTCAGGGAAAAGTTCGCACAGGGACAACATAAAAGAAAAAACTTGTGAATTTTCAGCTCATGGACCACTATTAACACCAGGTTAGGCCGAAAAAAATAAAAAAAATTGTTTCTCAGGCCCTCCCGCATGGTCCTTTTGGCAGCCGCATGCTCTCTTTTTATAACAAATTTAAACTTAAAAAAATTAAAATTAAATGATTTATGTCTGAAATTTTACCCAAGTTAAAAAAATTCATGAATTTGTCCCTTGAGTGCAAGAAGGCTTTCCAATGCTTTAGCATTGCAAAGCCTTCTTGCACTCAAGGGATGAAGTACACCACCACCCATGCTATTCTGTAGATTATGCGGCCTAAAACTCGAACAAAGAACATGAACTTTTGATGGCAAAGAAATAAAAAATAAAATAAAAAATTGCTCGCCCGCATGCAATTTCACAAATAATGGCCTGAGAAACAGAAGATCTACTTTGAGTGGCCTTATATCCAGAACTAGTTGTCAACTATGCTGATGCATTTATGCTATGTTAAAAAATCATAAAATAACTGTTGATTTGACCCCCCCCCCCTCCCCAGGAGCCTCTTCTTCATGAGCCCCCCCCCCCTTCCCACCACCACTCACCCACACTGTCCCACAGAGCACCTCCACCTTTGCTCTTATCAAAGTCTACTACTTAGCTAAAAATTTCCCCAAGTCTGGAACTGTTAACAGGAAAAGATGTCCTAATGTTCAGTTACTTCAAGAACATTAGTACTTGGAAAGTATTTTTATCAAACTTGCATGTGGGACGTTTGTGCCCTACACAAAACCTTTCTTTTCATCATTGAAGCATTTTTTTTTCAATTCCATTCGAACTTTTCTGGGTACAGATGGCCAACAGTTAACAGTTCTGTAGGCAGCACAACAGAATAAATGTAGTGTTAGAAAATAAGTCGATTGTGTTTAAATATGCAGTCATAATTTTTCGGCATCCTAAGCGACTTTAACCTACTTTTAAACTGTGCTAAATGTTGTTTACGTTTTGATTTTGGAATGGGGGCGCGTTGGCTCAGTTGGAAGAGGTGCACGTCGATGATGCGCATGTCTTCAACCAATCTAACCCTGCCTGTGCTGCGGTTCAGAGTTACGATGTTGAAGAGCTGACAGCTGATCGTCGTTGCTCGGTGGTTCTCTCCGGGTACTCCGGCTTCCTCCACCCGTAAAACTGTCACGGTCACGATTAGCCATTGTGCATAAGTATGTGACCTTAAACACCAATAAATAAATGAATATTGATTTTGGAAAAGGGATGAGAATTAAAGCTATTCTATGAAGGAATAAATAAATATATATTATTTAATTCCTTTTCATATATTTTAATTTCCAAAAACTGCATTTAAATGAAGGTGGAGTTTTCAATTTTTTTAAAGTAAGTGACCTATTTTCACTTCGACACTCGCACATTGATCACGAAACTCAGAAGAAAAACCCAGAAATAAACATGAACACAGTTGAAATATATATCAGAAAATACCCTTTTCTTAAATAAATTTAACTTAAATCCATATTTTACTGCTTCGTGAGTTTTTACCAGAGTTTGAAATGCATGTGATTTGACTCCGAACGTTTTTCATAAGTTACAACGGGAACGAAATATTTGACGTGTTTTCTGGGATTTTTGGTCCAAAACTGATTCCCATCCGAGAGACCGGGAACTACACTGAAATTCCAGGATTTTCCCGCATTCCGGGAGAGTTAACATGTCTGATGTGTCTCTACAAGATTTTCTATAATTTTATGCATTTATCTTTCGCGAGACATTTAAAAGGGACAAGTCAATATTTTCTTGTTCTCATTTCTAACTCTCATCTTTTGTAAACAGATTTTACCCCTTGCATGTCTATGATGACTTCCACTGGAAGATACATCATATACAATTAACCCTTTACCCAACGTAATGGCCAAAACTGACCGGCGTTATTCGAAAAAAACGTGGGTTAATGTTCATTATTTTTTCTTTTTTTGTCTCAAAAACATAGGTTATGACCCCTCATTCGAACAAGCTCGAGTAGCTCGTTCCAATGAGGGGTCATAATCTACGTCTTTGAGACAAAAAATGAAAAAAATTAGTTGTTTAGGAATTTTTTTCAAATGTCGTCTGCTTTTCATGTTAGGTAAAGGGTTAAAAGAGGCACACAATAGGATTCCTGAGACTTTGCTCTTTATTGTAGGGTACCTTACTAGTACTCATCGGATTGTCAATTTTTTCCCATTTTTCTGCCATAATAAAGATTTTGGAACAATCTTTACACTTCAAAAAGTTATTTATCAAAAAGTATGGTACCTGGTAGAGATATTTCGAACACATTCTTTCCATTTTTGAACATTTTAAGGTGATAAACCCAAGCAGCTTCAGCAGAAACTCGGTCAAAATATTTTCAGATTGCCACACTTTTTGCATCGCACATAGCTTCTTGTGTTAGTTGGGTACTAATTATGTTTGGGAAAGACCATTACACGTCTTAGGGTGGTGAGATCTCTCTAAAGAAAATTATCAACAACCACGCAGTTTTGAATTTTGATGCATTTTGTCTTTCAATATAAAACCATTCAGTAAAAAGTTCATGACTTTGATTCCTTCTGAAGATATAGTTTCAAGAAATATATTAGACCAGACAGAAGGTGAAACTGGTATCGTTTTTGATCAATCACTGTGTCAGGACAAACAGTATACACTCTGCCAGTCTCCATGTATTTTCTCAATATCGAGTGACAAGCTGAACGGGACAACAAATTAAAATGTTGCAACAAAAGTTAATTGCACAAATCTGTTACCAGACAATCTTGCATCCACTATACTTAATACATTCTTAATCTGGTCCCACACATTTTTACATGAAGTTTAACAACCTGTCAGTTAGGGCTGTCACGATCAATCGATTGTTGTTCGGTCATGGCGAAATCGATTAGTTTTTTTCGTTGTCGAATAATCGGTAAATTGTATCCCGTTTTAGATGTTTAATAATTAAAAGAAAAATTGATGAAAAAACTATTGTTTCTAAAGGTATTGAGTTAAGAACATCGATGTTAAACCCCAAGAAGCCATTGAAAGCATTTGTCTTCCAGGTACATTCATCAGAGCTTTGATGTTCTGAATCTTTGAACAGTCAGTGTAATAATCAAGACCGGTCGGCAGTTGCGAAGATCGCAACTGCCAACCGGTCTTGATTATTACACTGACGGTTCAAAAGTTCAGAACATCAAAGCGTTGAATGTACCTAAAAGTTGATCGTCTTCGTTGTTTACTTGAGGTAGGTCAGCTGATTTGAACTTCATTTTCATCGACTTCAAAGAGAGGGAGAGGGGTGGGGGTCATCTAGGTACAATTAATCGATTATTTGCGACGATTAATCGATTCCTAAATTTAAAAATTGTGACAGCCGTACAGTCAGTATCATGAAAACTTGTGATGGAATCAAAATGCTCGGATCAAAATTGCAGAAAAGACTACATAAAATTAAGCTAAATAACATTGTAACCTACTTGAAAGTTGTAAATACATACAGTAGAATCCTCTTAATTGAATATCCATTTTGCCAATGAAAATTATTCAATTAACAGGAGTATACAATTAACAGGGATTTGGTCAGTTTCCTGTGTTCTGGAGGTAAACTGAGCATTTATTCTATTATATCTTGTTTGACAGAGCTCACAGAGCTCTGTCAAACAAGATATAATAGAATAAATGCCTGCATTGGAATTAGTGAGGCCAAAAAGGTTGATAAATGAGGGGTATTTGGTGTGTGTCACAGTAATGACATATTACAAAAATTTATATACAATTAACAGGAGTTTACTCTACAACCCATATGCAATTAACAGATCAAATTTGTACTGAATGTATGGTAAATGGCTTTGTGTTTGAAAATTATATTCAATTAACAGGGATATACAATTTAGTGATATCCAAATAAGTGGGCTCCACTGTACAACCATAGGTTTGGGTTGGGTGGGGAGATTTGATGTATTTTGCATAGTGTTGGGACGACTAGTCGACTAATCGTTACCGGTTATTTTTTATGCAGTAGTCGACAAGAAAATTGGTAGTCGACTAGTCGTTTGATGGGTATTTTCTGTTAAATGATAGAATAAATTGGTGATTCACTTGCTTTTGATACTCGATACGGGTCCGTGGGAATAATCCAACACATCGGAAAACTTCTTTTATTCTCAGAATCCCATTTTGTATCACGAAATTGTGGGGTGTGTTTGACTAACTTATTTCTTGGTCTGCAAAGTTGCGAACTGGAAAGGTAACAGTCTGAACAGCATCAGGGTCGTCTGACTCGTCCTTGAAAGCGACTATGACAAGTTATTACTTTTGAACCCATTCAACCGACTTTGGGAAGAAAAAGATGGGTTCAGTCTAGGAGCCAATTCAGAAATTTGGGAGCCAAATGGCAGAAATCAGAAATAAAATTTCAAGTATATTTCTTTCGTCTGAAAAAAAGGATAAATTAAGCTGCAGTTAAGTGACTGCACGGGGGACGTTTTAAGGCTGGAACCCCAAACCAGTGATCTGCCAGAGAGACTGCAATACTGGCGTCTTAAACTTTGCGTGAGGTGAAAAGGTTTGTTCTCTTGTTGTGACTTGTCAGCTTAACGACACTGCAATGGTGACCAGCATGACCTTAAAGGCTTTAATGACCAAAACTCAATAAAAAATTGAAAAGGTTTGTGATATCAAAGTCTGAGATCATTTATATTATTTAAAATCAGCCATGGAACAAAGCAAATTAAATTTGGTGAGAGATATGGGGCATCACGTATGGCAAAAGCCATGCCAGCAATTTCGAAAATAGCTGAGTTGTTTGATAGCTAATTTGATTACCTCCCTTAGACTAGAATTACCATTCTCCATTACAGACATTTTTAGCTCACCTGACTGAAAGTCAGGGTGAGCTTTTCTTATCACTCTTCGTCCGTCCGTCATCCTGCGTGAAGGTGGTGTTTGAGCCTCTTTCTCCTAAACCACTGGCCACATTTTAATTAAATTTCATGTAAGTAGTGGTTATATAGGGGCATTTTGATTTTTATGCAAATTAGGTTTCGGTTCATATTGAGCAGAGGTGTGGGGAAAAAATGGCCAAATGTTTTGAAAATCTTCTAATGAACCACCAGTAGCAGAGACCTTGATATGTGGTATACAGAGTCCTTTTGAGGTTTAGAATCAAGTTTGTTCAAGAGAAGTTTGTCGGGCATTATTTGCCTTCGTTATGGGAGGGGCAAGAATTTTTGCTTCTCCCAAAATTTCTATATTTTTATACTGTACCAATGACCCAGACATAGCTGGTGCTAACTCTTAAAATATAGGGCCAAACACAAATTTTGCCCCCCAATCCCCAAAATTTGCATCTAAAACAAAGAAAACATGTCCTGAATGGCCCTCCACACTTTGCCCCTACTGTGCATGCGCAGTGTCAAGGACGTTCCGAAATTGGCGCCATTAATCATTCTAAGTTTGGCCCTTCATCAGTTAACATCTGACTGATCTTTGTGCTTGTAAATCTCAGTTTAAATGATGCCAGACACATAAATATTAGTGAAATGGTGATTCTAAGGAGGATAGAGAAGGAGGAGAGGAAAAATGTGTGACAGAATATTATCAGGGCTGTAACTTAAAATTTTTTAATATTATGTTAAGTTACCTATTTTCGAGGCAGCAGCCATTTTGTTGTCATTCTTGTTATTTTGTTACACTGATTTTTTAGTGTTTTCCTCTCTCCCTATCCTTTAAGTCCCCCCTTGCTATTCTCCCATGCTTTTGGCATAGTTTCTGTAATTATTATTACTAAAATTTCTTGGGAGTTTTAGCTGAATAACAGAATGAATTCTGTTCTTTTCCCCATGTTTACGTCTTCACCTATGGGTGGTTAGGCGTTGTGTTCTGCATCTACCATCTGGTGTTCTGCAGTTTCTTCCCTGGAAGTCTCTGTTTTGCATCAGATAGTGTATTTTTGGTAACTGATTTCGGGCCTGGGTGCCTGGAGTCTTATTTTAGTGTTTTTACACTCATTGTTTACATTTACAACAGCCCTCTGTGTGAGGGGGGGATTTCTTGAAAATAATATCTTTATGTTATTTTAATCATAACTAGATACATTATTATTGTTCGTAAGTGTTGAATAAATTGTTTAAAATATTTTTAAAATTTTTGTCCACACTTAGGCTTGGGATCCATTGGGGCTCAACGTTACTTTTCAGAAACTTGGGCTGTTCTGAAAAAATATTTTTTCAAAATATTTTGATTTCAATTATTTTTTCTATATTAATGGATCATTTTATTATTATGTATTTTGATTGCCAGGGGTTAGTGCGAGTACCAGGACTTGTTTTCTTTTCACATTGAAAGGATATTGATCAATTGTTTTAAGAGGAAGTCTTCCTCTGACTTTATTATCATTCTATATGTGGTCAGTGTACTCGCATTAACTCCTGTTCTGTATCGTATGATTTCGATGACAATATGGGAAGCGTATGTCACGGTATGTTGTTGGGGATTTGGACACTCCGGTCCTTTCCCCGCAGGGTCACTCTACTTTATCAATTTCTATTTCAGACGATCAAGATTAGGGTGATGTATCTGTGATGTCTTCCAACAGTGTGCCTCCGTCGTCACAATTAATGAAGGGCTAGCGGAAAAGTGCTCATGTAAATACGCCAATTGCTTAAGAGGACCCTAGTAGGTTCGACGGCCTTTGACGTCCGCTAGCTCGCCCGGTGTAGCGTCCATTCACCGAATGGTTCGGCAGCCGGGTTCGTCCGTTGCGGTCTAGAAGGAATTTTGGGGTGATGCGCGCACTATAAATTAACTTAATGCACACCCAGTGACGGCGGATCGGAGGGAGAACGCAGGAAGCCTTTTAGTCCGGTTCATAGCTCGTTCCGGTCCATCCGGACGGCAAGCGAGAGAGGCCCCTCTCTCGTTTAACAACATCTGGCCCCAGATGTTGTGGTACAAAATGTGTCGCAAGCGGAGCATACGTCCGTCGCTCGGGACGCTCCGTTGTATAGGCAGTCCGCTGAGACTGCTAAGGCTTCCTCTTCTCGTCAGCGCACACGACCGCACCTTGGCTGCGTGACCGCCGATATATTACCAGCTTCGCCGATCAAGGATTCTTCGGCGACCAGGTCACACCATCCGGTAGCCAGGGACACGAGGCCTGCAGACTCCGGACGTTCGCATAGGAAGTGTGCGGGAGTCAACGTACACGGAGCTTCCGGCGGCAATGCATCGTAAGACCGCTACTGCACAGGCCTCGGGAACGGACGTGCTTTCCTTAATAGCACAGTTTATCGCAGCATCCCAGCATCAACTGAATCTGTCGCATATATTTTATCCGACGATGCTGGGTAGGGACGCTCCGCGGAAGCGGGTACGGACGTCCGAAAGTTTCATCCGGTCCGACGGGATACCGAAAGGGATTCGGAGGATTTCGAGCTTTCCCTTTCGGAACAACATATACTGTTGTGTATGCCATCTGACTTGGTCTTCTACAGCTTCTTTCGTCGGACCAGAATGCTGCGATGCCGGATAAGAAACTGATAGCGTCGGTGGACTTAGATATTTTTGGTTCGGTTCAGGGACATCGTCCCTCAGTTCCGACATAGTCCAATAATGTCACACAAACTTTCGAATTATTGAACGACGCTATATATATTATTATTTTATGCTTGCTATCCAAGCATTTCTGGTTTCTTGTTCGAAGAGTTATGGAGATGTCTTTCAAAAGTGTGCCTCTGTCGTCATAGTTAATGAAGAGTTAGCGGCAATAAGTGCTCATGGAATATGTCTATCGCCTACGGAGTGACATTCGCTAGCTCACCCGGTGTAGCGTGCATTCATCGAATGGTTCGGCTGCCGGGTTCGTCCGTTGCGGTCTAGGAAGGAGATTTGGGTGATGCGAGCACTTTAATTACTTTAGTACTCACCCAGTGACGGCAGATTGAGGACAGATCGGAGGAAGCCTGTTAGTCCGGTTCCTGGCTTGTCCAGGTCCGTCCGGGCTGAGAGCGAGAGAGGTCCCTCTCTCGCCCAACAACATAGGGGACCGCATGTTGTGGTTGAGATATTTTACATTCGGAGCATATGTCCGTTGGTCGGGACGCTCCGTTATATTGACAGTCCGAGAGACTGTCTTTAATGCTTCCTCATCCTCACAGCAGGGCACACGACCGCACATTGGCTACGTGACCTCGAGTATCCGATCAGTTTCGGCATTCAGTGATTCCACGGCGAATAGGTCGCGCCATCCGGTAGCCAAGGGACACGAGGCCTATACACTCCGTTCGCTCGCATATTGGTAGTATGCACGGGGTAACGATCACGGAGCTTCCAGCGGCAATGCATCGTAAGACCGCTTCTCCTCAGGCCTCAGTGACGGACGTGCTATCCGAGTTAGCACAGTTGTTTCGCAGCATCCCAGCAATTGACAGTTTCTCGGTCGAATCAGGAATTATCCGACGGCGCTGGGTCGGTGCGGTCCGCGGTTGCATCAGCTACGGACGACCGAACGCTTTATAGGGTCCGACAGGATGGCGAAAGGGATTCGAAAGATTTCGAGTTTTCCCTTTAGTAGTATCGGAAGATGCCTTTCATATCTTGTGGCATTATCTTCCAGTGATTATTATTTCGGACTTCATTGCTGCGATCTTGGATAAGAGACTTATAGCGTCATTGGACTCGGATTTTTCGATCGGTTCAGGGACATTGTCCCTGACTTACCGACGCAGTCCAATATTGTCATTACAACATGTGTTTTATTTTTCGACGCTATATATATATATATATACAAGCCTGCTACTAAGCATGATAGTTTAGTTTCTTGTCCACGTTGCTCATTTCTGCCTTTTTATCATTTATACAAATAGTTTATTTTGGCAGAGCAGGGCATACCGAGAGTTCATATGCGTCTAGACGGTGTGATTAAAGACTGCATATATTCTTTTTCGCCGTTTATGTCTTTTCCAATTTCAATGTTGGGAACGACATTATGTATAGTAGACTTAACTTAGACGCTTTATTATACGTAATCCGCCTTACTGAGGCGTTATCATTACGTCTTCAAGAAAAGATTTACGGGATATTATTCTCAATGTAATTTCTTTTGAGGGCAGTTGTTTGTTCACGTATAACTCCGCCCTTCAGTGGCTGATTGGAGTTGGTTAGACGTGACGCAGCCCTAGCTACATCCACACGCGTGGATAGTAAGGTTAAGAACTCTCTCAGAGTCGCTTCGTTCTCGGAGGAGCTTCTCTTCGACGGCAACTTTCCGGCAATCCATGAATTGCTCGATTTATACATTCTCTTGTCTATCTAGTGTTACAAGAGATTCAGACTGGGGCAAACATTCGGTGGTTGACTCAGAGAGTGCCGCCGCAGTTGCCGGACCCGAGTGTGGCTGTTATGACGGTTGCCAGTCAAACAGATTGGGATATAATACTGATCCCTACGGATTCGAAGTGCCAGGGTCTTTGGGTTCCGCAGTCTTTTAGCAATCAGTTTAACTTCCGCGGAATAATGTTTTTTAGGCTTGCTTTATGTCATTGCATGAACATTATTCAGAAACGCATGCCCAAATTCCTGTCCTTTAATTCGACAGTAGTGGCGTATCTCCGGAACCAGGGAGGCACTCTTTCGTTTCCGTTATTCAATTTAATGGAAAGAATCCGTCTGTTGGTTATAGTACACCAAGTTCAGTTTTGGTCCGTCATATTCCGGGTCGTCTGATTGTTTTATCGGACTCCCGTTCTCTTACGGGTCGCTTGTTGCTGTCAGAATGGACTCTCAACAAACAAGTATTCAATCAGATTTGCTATCTATGGGAGCGCCCAATGATGATTTATTTATGACACAGCTTGCTAATCAATTGCAGACGTATGTGTTGGCTTGTCCAGATCTCTGAGCTAATATTGTTAACGCTCTATTGATCTATAGGACGGAATGATAGGATACGCGTATCCTCCGGCGCTGTTGTTTTAGCAGGTATTGCTAAGATAAACAACCACAATACATTTCTGTTGATAGCATCTCTATCTTCACAGAGATCATGAGTAATTTACTCTCTTGTCTACTGTGGGTCTTAACGTGAAATCTTCCTCTATGTGAGGATCTTTTTCACTGGGTAAATCGTGTCATCTTTATCACAACCAGCAAGGTCGCAACCTTCATGTATTCCGTTGTGTGGTCCGTATTGCATTGTAAGCACTGTACTGGACGAGCTTTGGACGCGATTTCTTACTATAGGAGATCCTCTTCTTCGCTATTCTATGCGGCTAAAGTGGAGGCTCTTCCGTCGTGGGTAGGGATCATTATGTTCATATTGTTGATCCCTCCATACTACTCATTGCTATTTTTTAGTATACTTGTTTCACAAGATCTACTGCAGCCTGTTATTATTTAGGTTATAGGTTTATGTTACCTCATACCTATGCACTCTACGATAGTTTACAATTGAGTCTTTTGTCTCTTTATCTAAGTCAGTTAGTAACTTTTTGATAAATAGACTTAGAATCTTTAGATTAAATTCCTATACGGATTCTAACTTCGGTTCTTATTTAGCTAAGTAATCATTTGAGCCTCTGGAAACAGTAGTTTTCAAATTCTGACCTTTTAGACAGTAATTCTGTGGGTTTCTCTTTTACTGTAGAGTCAGTGAGTTTCATGCACTATCGATGGATGATTTTCACTTTCATAGTTTCGGAATCAATACTTCCGTTACTATTTAGGTTGGATTGTTGCATAAGAGTTAGGCTCCTATTATCCGGAACCTATTATTTTAAGGTCCTTCCGTCTTCGTATGGGCATAGGCCTTTACTCTTTCCGGGTACAGTTTATGTATTTATAAACAGATATCTGTTTATTACAAAGGGCGTAAGCTTCTTCTGTCTTTGATGTCTAGTAGAAGGACGTTACGCTCCATTTTATTGTTAATGGATTCTATTAACTATCGGTACTGCTTATGGTATATCATTGACTTAGCAGTTGTGCTTAAGATTTCGGCTCATGAAGTAAGAGTTCTTCTACTTCTTGGGCTTACATTAATAGTGTCGCTATTATAGATTTTTGAAGGCCGCTCATTGCGCTCAGCCATCCACATTCATGAATTTTATCTTAGAAATATCGAGTCCATTTCTGGAGGCCTCTATTGTTAGGTCTATTATCTACTGCTCAGAATGTCATTCACTTAACAGTTGCTACTATAGCTAGGTAGGCTGTCTGTTTCGGCAGTGTCTCCGTTCGGCTGCCCTCTTCGCTCTGGGCTATTTGACCCAGGGCAAGAAAAAGGGGGGGGGGGGGAGGGTGTTCCCTTGGGTCACCTGTTTTACTATGAAAACAAGGGGATACCTCCTCCGGAGTTAGTAATTCTGAGCTGTTATTGGGATGGTTGTTTAGTGAGAAGTTTAGGTTTTTAAAATTCATTCAAGTCTTAGTTTTTAAAGTATAGCTTTTGAATATTGCATATGTCAACGGACATGATTATGCAATCCTCAGACACTTTTAGGAGTATAAGAGTCTCTATTCTGTAGACTTACTTTATTTATTGGCTTACTTTAAAAACTATTAGTATAAGGATTATATTGGATATTAATAGAGTACATGGATGTATGAAGCTCAATTTTGGAAGGTGTTGTATCTTTCTAATTTATCATAAATAAGAAAGATACATGTAAGGCCTATTACTTCTTTTTCCCTACAGGGGATGACTCTATTTTATTTTATTGAGCGTATTCCATTTTGCTCTATGTCCTTGGCCCTCCAGCCTTTTTACTATTCAGCTATGTCTGGGTCATTGGTACAGTATAAAAATGTTAAAAAATCTATAGTAATTTATATATTTTTTATACTTACCAATGACCCAGACGGGGATGGCCCTCCCAGGAGTTGGGAACTCTTGCCTCCCCGCTGAGTACATAGCGCTTACCAGGCACTGGTTATTAGAATGATTAATGGCGCCAATTTCGGAACGTCCTTGACACTGCGCATGCGCAGTAGGGGCAAAGTGTGGAGGGCCTTTCAGGACATGTTTTCTTTAGTTTTAGATGCAAATTTTGGGGATTGGGGGGCAAAATTTGTGTTTGGCCCTATATTTTAAGAGTTAGCACCAGCTATGTCTGGGTCATTGGTAAGTATAAAAAATATATAAATTACTATAAATTTTTTAACTTTTTCAAAATATTTTGATTTCAATTATTTTTTCTATGTTAATGGATCATATTATTATTATGTATTTTGATTGTCAGGGGTTCGTGCGAGTACCAGGACTTTGTTTTCTTTTCACATTGAAAGGATTTTGATCTATTGTAATAAGAGGAAGTCTTCCTCTGACTTTTATAATCATTCTATATGTAGTCAGTGTACTCGCATTAACTCCTGTTCTGTATCTGATGATTTCGATGACAACATGGGAAGCGTATGTCACGGTATGTTAGTGGGGAATTGGACATTCCGGTCCTTTCCCCGCAGGGTCACTCTACTTTATCAATTTCTATTTCAGACGATCAAGATTAGGGTGATGTATCTGTGATGTCTTCCAACAGTGTGCCTCCGTCGTCACAATTAATGAAGGGCTAGCGGAAAAGTGCTCATGTAAATACGCCAATTGCCTAAGAGGACCCTAGTAGGTTCGACGGCCTTTGACGTCCGCTAGCTCGCCCGGTGTAGCGTCCATTCATCGAATGGTTCGGCAGCCGGGTTCGTCTGTTGCGGTCTAGAAGGAGTTTTGGGGTGATGCGAGCACTATAAATCAACCAAATGCACACCCAGTGACAGCGGATTAGAGGGAGAACGGAGGAAGCCTTTTAGTCCGGTTCATAGCTCGTTCTGGTCCATCCGGATGGCGAGCGAGAGAGGCCCCTCTCTCGTACAACAACATCTGGCCCCAGATGTTGTGGTACAAAATGTTTCGCATTCGGAGCATACGTCCGCCGCTCGGGACGCTCCGACATATAGTCAGTCCGGAGAGACTGTCAATAAGGCTTCCTCATTCTCATGGTAGCGCACACGACCGCTCTTGGCTACGTGACCTCGGATATCCAGTCAGCTTCGCCAGTCAGAGAATCATCGGCGACCAGGTCACACCATCCGGTAGCCAGGGACACGAGGCCTGCAGACTCCGGACGTTCGCATAGGAAAGTGCGGGAGTCAACGTACACGGAGCTTCCGGCGGCAATGCATCGTAAGACCGCTACTGCACATGCCTCGGGGACGGACGTGCTATCCTAAATAGCACAGCTTATCGCAGCATCCCAGCAACAACTGAATCTGTCGCATAATGTTTTATCCGACGATGCTGGGTCGGGACGCTCCGCGGAAGCGGGTACGGACGTCCGAAAATTTCATCCGGTCCTATGGGATACCGAAAGGGATTCGGAGGATTTCGAGCTTTCCCTTTCGGAACAACATATGCTGTTGTGTATGTCATCTGACTTGATCTTCTACAGGTTCTTTCGTCGGACCAGAATGCTGCGATGCCGGATAAGAAACTGATAGCGTCGGTGGACTTAGAAATTTTTGGTTCGGTTCAGGGACATCGTCCCTCAGTTCCGACATAGTCCAATAATGTCACACAAACTTTCGAATTATTGAACGACGCTATATATTTATTATTATATGCTTGCTATTACCAAGCATTTCTGGTTTCTTGTTCGCAAAGTTACGGAGATATCTTTCAAAAGTGTGCCTCTGTCGTCATAGTTATTGAAGAGCTAGCGGCAATAAGTGCTCATGGATTATGTCTATCGCCTAAGAGGTCCCTTGTAGGATCGACGGAGTGACATTCGCTAGCTCACCCGGTGTAACGTACATTCATCGAATGGTTCGGCTGCCGGGTTCGTCCGTTGCGGTCTAGGAAGGAGATTTGGGTGATGCGAGCACTATAATTACTTTAGTACTCACCCAGTGACGGCGGATTGAGGACAGATCGGAGGAAGCCTGTTAGTCCGGTTCCTGGCTTGTCCAGGTCCGTCCGGGCTGTGAGCGAGAGAGGTCCCTCTCTCGTCCAACAACATAGGGGACCGCATGTTGTGGTTCAGATATTTTACATTCGGAGCATATGTCCGTCGCTCGGGACGCTCCGTTATATTGACAGTCGATAATGCTGCCTCATCCTCACAGCAGTGCACACGACAGCACATTGGCTACGTGACCTCGAGTATCCGATCAGTTTCGTCATTCAGTGATTCCACGGCGAACAGGTCACGCCATCCGGTAGCCAAGGGACACGAGGCCTATAGACTCCGTTCGCTCGCATATTAGTAGTATGCACGGGGTAACGATCACGGAGCTTCTAGCGGCAATGCATCGTAGGACCGCTTCTCCACAGGCCTCAGTGACGGACGTGCTATCCGAGTTAGCACAGTTTTTTCGCAGCATCCCAGCAATCGACAGTTTCTTGGTCGAATCAGGAATTATCCGACGGCGCTGGGTCGGTGCGGTCCGCGGTCCCATCAGGTAAGGACGACCGAACGCTTTATAGGGTCCGACAGGATGGCGAAAGGGATTCAAAAGATTTCGAGTTTTCCCTTTCGTAGCATCGGAAGCTGCCATACATATCTTCCGGCATTATCTTCCAGTGATTGTTATTTCGGACTACATTGCTGCGATGTTGGATAAGAGACTTATAGCGTCATTGGACACGGAATTTTGGATCGGTTCAGGGACATTGTCCCTGACTTACCGACACAGTCCAATAATGTCATTAGAACATGTGTATTATTTATCGACGCTATATATATATAAGCCTGCTACCAAGCATGATAGTTTAGTTTCTTGTCCGCAATGCTCATTTCTGCCTTTTGTCATTTATACGAATAATTTATTTTGGCAGAACAGGGCATACCGAGAGTTCATATGCGTCTAGACGGCGTGGTTAAAGACTGGAAATAATCTTTTTCGCCGTCTATGTCTTTTCCAACCACAACGTTGGAAACGACAATGATGTCTAATAGACTTAACTTAGACGCTTTATCATACGTAATCCACCTTACTGAGGCGTTATCATTACGTCTTCAAGAGAAAGAATTCCGGGATATAATCCTCATTGTGATTTCTTTTGAGGGCAGTAGTTTGTTCACGTATAACTCCGCCCTTCAGTGGCTGCTTGGAGTTGGTTAGACGTGACGCAGCCCTAGCTACATCCACACGCTTGGATAGTAAGGTGAAGAACTCTCTCAGAGTGGCTTCGTTCTCGGAGAAGCTTCTCTTCGACGGCAACTTTTCAGCAATCCATGAATTGCTCGATTTACACGTTCTCTTGTCTATCTAGCGTAGCAAGAGATTCAGACTGGGGCAAACATTCGGTGGTTGACTCAGAGAGTGCCACTGCAGTTGCCGGATCCGAGTTTTATAATTATGACGGTTGCCAGTCAAACAGGTTGGGATATAATATTGATCCCAACGGATTCGTAGTGCCAGGGTCTTTGGGTTCCGCAGTTTCTAAGCAAGCACTTATCTTCCACGGAATAATGTTCTGCTTCGGTCCGTCATATTCCGGGTCGTCTGATTGTATTACCGGACTCCCGTTCACTTATGGGTCGCTTGTAGCCGTCAGAATAGACTCTCAACAAACAAGTATTCAATCAGATTTGCTATCAATGGGAGCGCCCAATGATAATTTATTTACGACACAACTTGCTTGTCAATTGCAGACGTATGTGTTGCTTGTCCGGATCTCTGAGCTTATGTTGTTAACGCTCTATTGATCTAATAGGACGGAATGATAGGATATGCGTATCCTCCTGCGCTGTTGTTTCAGCAAGTATTGCTAAGATAAACAACCACAATACATTTCTGTTGATAGCATCTCTGTCTTCACAGAGACCGTGGGTAAATTTACTCTGATGTCTACTGTGGGACTTAACACGAAATCTTCCTCCATGAGAGGATCTTTTTTCGCTGGGTAAAATCGTGTCATCTTTATCACAACCCGCAAGGTCTCAACCTTCACGTATTCCGTTGTGTGGTCCTTATTGCATTGTAAGCATTGTACTGGACGAGCTTTGGACGCGATTTCTTACTATAGGAGAACCTCTTCTTTGCTATACTATGCGGCTAAAGATCTTCCGTCATTGGTGTAGGGATCACTGTGTTGATATTGTTGATCCCTCCATACTAGTCATTGCAACTTTTTAGTATACTTGTTTGACAAGATCTACTGCAGCCTGTTATTATTAAGGTTATAGGTTTATGTTACCTCATACCTATGCTCTCTATGATAGTTTACAATTGAGTCTTATGTCTCTTTATCTAAGTCAGTTAGTAACTTTTCGATAAGTAGACTTGGAATCATTAGATTAAATTCCTATACGGAATTTAACTTCGGTTTTTATTTAGCTAAGTAATCATTTGAGCCTCTGGAAACAGTAGTTTTCAAATTCTGACCTTTTAGACAGTAATTCTGTTGGCTTCTCTTTTACTGAAGAGTCAATGAGTTTCATGCACTATCGGTGGATGATTTTCACTTTCATAGTTTCGGAATCACTACTTCCTTTACTATTTAGGTTGGATTTTTGCATAAGAGTCAGGCTCCTAATTAATATCCGGAACCTATTGTTATTAAGGTCCTTCCGTCTTCGTACGGGCATAGGCCTTTACCCTGTCCGGTTAGAGTTTATGTATTTATAAACAGATATCTGTTTATTACTACGGGCGTAAGCTTCTTCTGTCTTTGATGCCTAATAGAAGGACGTTACGCTCCATTCTATTGCTAATGGATTCAATTAACTATCGATACTGCTTTTGGTATATCATTGACTCAGCAGTTGTGTTTGAGATTTCGGCAATGAAAATTATTCAATTAACAGGAGTATACAATTAACAGGGATTTGATCAGTGAGAATAATCCAACACATCGGAAAACTTCTTTTATTCTCAGAATCCCATTTTGTATCACGAAATTGTGGGGTGTGTTTGACTAACTTATTTCTTGGTCTGCGAAGTTGCGAACTGGAAAGGTAACAGTCTGAACAGCATCAGGGTCGTCTGACTCGTCCTTGAAAGCGTCTGTGACAAGTTATTACTTCTGAACCCATTCGACCGACTTTGGGAAGAAAAAGATGGGTTCAGTCTAGGAGCCAATTCAGAAATTTGGGAGCCAAATGGCAGAAATCAGAAATAAAATTTCAAGTATATTTCTTTCGTCTGAAAAAAAGAATAAATTAAGCCGCAGTTAAGTGACTGCATGGGGGACGTTTTAAGGCTGGAACCCCAAACCAGTGATCTGCCAGAGAGACTGCAATACTGGCGTCTTAAACTTTGCATGAGGTGAAAAGGTTTGTTCTGTTGTTGTGACTTGTCAGCTTAACGACGCTGCAATGGTGACCAGCGTGACCTTAAAGGCTTTAATGACCAAAACTCATTAAAAAATTGAAAAGGTTTGTGATATCAAAGTCTGAGATCGTTTATATTATTTAAAATCAGCCATGGAACAAAGCAAATTAAATTTGGTGAGAGATATGGGGCATCACGTATGGCGAAAGCCCTGTCAGCAATTTCGAAAATAGCTGAGTTGTTTGATAGCTAATTTGATTACCTCCCTTAGACTAGAATTACCTTTCTCCATTACAGACATTTTTAGCTCACCTGACTGAAAGTCAGGGTGAGCTTTTCTTATCACTCTTCGTCCGTCCGTCATCCTGCGTGAAGGTGGTGTTTGAGCCTCTTTCTCCTAAACCACTGGCCACATTTTAATTAAATTTCATGAAAGTAGTGGTTATATAGAGGCATTTTGATTTTTATGCAAATTAGGTTTCGGTTCATATTGAGCAGAGGTGTGGGGAAAAAATGGCCAAATGTTTTGAAAATCTTCTAATGAACCACCAGTAGCAGAGACCTTGATATGTGGTATACAGAGTCCTTTTGAGGTTTAGAATCAAGTTTGTTCAAGAGAAGTTTGTCGGGCATTATTTGCCTTCGTTATGGGAGGGGCAAGAATTTTTGCCTCTCCCAAAATTTCTATATTTTTATACTGTACCAATGACCCAGACATAGCTGGTGCTAACTGTTAAAATATAGGGCCAAACACAAATTTTGCCCCCCAATCCCCAAAATTTGCATCTAAAACCAAAGAAAACATGTCCTGAATGGCCCTCCACACTTCACCTCTACTGCGCATGCACAGTGTCAAGGACGTTCCGAAATTGGCGCCATTATTCATTCTTAGTTTGGCCCTTCATCAGTTAACATCTGACTGATCTTTGTGCTTGTAAATCTCAGTTTAAATGATGCCAGACACATAAATATTAGTGAAATGGTGATTCTAAGGAGGATAGAGAAGGAGGAGAGGAAAAATGTGTGACAGAATATTATCAGGGCTGTAACTTAAAATTTTTTAATGAAATTATGTTAAGTTACCTATTTTCGAGGCAGCAGCCATTTTGTTGTCATTCTTGTTATTTTGTTACACTGATTTAAGGCAGAATCTTTTGATATTTGGTATGCAACATTGTGGGGTGGATCTGATTCAAGTTTGTTCAAATCGGCCCCCCTGGATTCATATTTGGGCTCACTATAGAAACCCGAATTCGAACTTAATGCATTTCAGGCAAATTTCTTAAAAAATCTTCTTCTCCAGATCCAGCAGGCAGAATCTTTTGATATTTGGTATGCAACATTGTGGGGTGGATCTGATTCAAGTTTGTTCAAATTGGCCCCCTGGATTCATATTTGGGCTCACTATAGAAGCCCGAATTCGAACTTAGTGCATTTCAGGCAAATTTATTCCAAAATCTTCTCCTGATCCAGCAGGCAGAATCTTTTGATATTTGGCATGCAACATTGTGGGGTGGATCTGATTCAAGTTTGTTCAAATCGGCCCCCTGGGTTCATATTTGGGCTCAGTATAGAAGCTCGAATTCGAACTTAGTGCATTTCAGGCAAATTTCTTCAAAAATCTTCTTCTCCAGATCCAGCGGGCAGAATCTTTTGATATTTGGTATGCAACATTAAGGGGTGGATCTGATTCAAGTTTGTTCAAATCGGCCCCCTGGATTCATATTTGGGCTCAGTATAGAAGCTCGAATTCGAACTTAGTGCATTTCAGGCAAATTTCTTCAAAAATCTTCTTCTCCAGATCCAGCAGGCAGAATCTTTTGATATTTGGTATGCAACATTGTAGGGTGGATCTGATTCAAGTATGTTCAAAGCGGCCCCCTGGGTTTATATTTGGGCTCAGTATAGAAGCTCAAATTCAAACTTAGTGCATTTCAGGCAAATTTCTTCAAAAATCTTCTTTTCCAGATCCAGCAGGCAGAATCTTTTGATATTTGGTATGCAACATTGTGGGGTGGATCTGATTCAAGTATGTTCAAAGCGGCCCCCTGGGTTTATATTTGGGCTCAGTATAGAAACTCAAATTCAAACTTAGTGCATTTCAGGCAAATTTCTTCAAAAATCTTCTTTTCCAGATCCAGCAGGCAGAATCTTTTGATATTTGGTTTGCAACATTGTGGGGTGGATCTGATTCAAGTTTGATCTGATTCAAGTTTGTTCAAAACGGACCCCTGGGTTTATATTTGGGCTCAGTATAGAAGCTCGAATTCGAACTTAGTGCATTTCAGGCAAATTTCTTAAAAAATCTTCTTCTCCAGATCCAGCAGGCAGAATCTTTTGATATTTGGTATGCAACATTGTGGGGTGGATCTGATTCAAGTTTGTTCAAATCGGCTCCCTGGATTCATATTTGGGCTCACAATAGAAGCCCGTATTTGAACTTAGTGCATTTCAGGCAAATTTCTTCAAAAATCTTCTTCTCCAGATCCAGCAGGCAGAATCTTTTGATATTTGGTATGCAACATTGTGGGGTGGATCATCTGATTCAAGTTTGTTCAAATCGGCCCCCTGGGTTTATATTTGGGCTCAGTATAGAAGCTCGAATTCGAACTTCGTGCATTTCAGGCAAATTTCTTCAAAAATCTTCTCCAGATCCAGCAGGCAGAATCTTTTGATATTTGGTATGCAACATTGTGGGGTGGATCTGATTCAAGTTTGTTCAAATCGGCCCCATGGGTTTATATTTGGGCTCAGTATAGAAGCTTGAATTCGAACTTAGTGCATTTCAGGCAAATTTCTTCAAAAATCTTCTTCTCCAGATCCAGCAGGCAGAATCTTTTGATATTTGTTATGCAACATTAAGGGGTGGATCTGATTCAAGTTTGTTCAAATCGGCCCCCTGGATTCATATTTGGGCTCAGTATAGAAGCTCGAATTCGAACTTAGTGCATTTCAGGCAAATTTCTTCAAAAATCTTCTTCTCCAGATCCAGCAGGCAGAATCTTTTGATATTTGGTATGCAACATTGTGGGGTGGATCTGATTCAAGTATGTTCAAAGCGGCCCCCTGGGTTTATATTTGGGCTCAGTATAGAAGCTCAAATTCAAACTTAGTGCATTTCAGGCAAATTTCTTCAAAAATCTTCTTTTCCAGATCCAGCAGGCAGAATCTTTTGATATTTGGTATGCAACATTGTGGGGTGGATCTGATTCAAGTATGTTCAAAGCGGCCCCCTGGGTTTATATTTGGGCTCAGTATAGAAACTCAAATTCAAACTTAGTGCATTTCAGGCAAATTTCTTCAAAAATCTTCTTTTCCAGATCCAGCAGGCAGAATCTTTTGATATTTGGTTTGCAACATTGTGGGGTGGATCTGATTCAAGTTTGATCTGATTCAAGTTTGTTCAAAACGGACCCCTGGGTTTATATTTGGGCTCAGTATAGAAGCTCGAATTCGAACTTAGTGCATTTCAGGCAAATTTCTTAAAACATCTTCTTCTCCAGATCCAGCAGGCAGAATCTTTTGATATTTGGTATGCAACATTGTGGGGTGGATTTGATTCAAGTTTGTTCAAATCGGCTCCCTGGATTCATATTTGGGCTCACTATAGAAGCCCGTATTTGAACTTAGTGCATTTCAGGCAAATTTCTTCAAAAATCTTCTTCTCCAGATCCAGCAGGCAGAATCTTTTGATATTTGGTATGCAACATTGTGGGGTGGATCATCTGATTCAAGTTTGTTCAAATCGGCCCCCTGGGTTTATATTTGGGCTCAGTATAGAAGCTCGAATTCGAACTTCGTGCATTTCAGGCAAATTTCTTCAAAAATCTTCTCCAGATCCAGCAGGCAGAATCTTTTGATATTTGGTATGCAACATTGTGGGGTGGATCTGATTCAAGTTTGTTCAAATCGGCCCCATGGGTTTATATTTGGGCTCAGTATAGAAGCTCGAATTCGAACTTAGTGCATTTCAGGCAAATTTCTTCAAAAATCTTCTTCTCCAGATCCAGCAGGCAGAATCTTTTGATATTTGGTATGCAACATTGTGGGGTGGATCTGATTCAAGTTTGTTCAAATCGGCTCCCTGGATTCATATTTGGGCTCACTATAGAAGCTCGAATTCGAACTTAGTGCATTTCAGGCAAATTTCTTTGAAAATCTTCTTCTCAAGATTCAGCAGGCAGAATCTTTTGATATTGGGTATGCACCATGCTTAGGGGGGTGAGATTCAAGTTTGTTCAAGCCAAGTCCCTGGGTTCATATTTGGGCTCACTGTGGTAGCCCGAATTATAACTTAGTGTGAGGAATTTTCTTTAAAAATCTTCTTTGGATCCAGCAGTTGGAATGTTTTGATATTTGGTGTGCAGCATCCTTAGGGGGGTGAGATTCAAGTTTGTTGAAGCCAAGTCCCTGGGTTCATATATGGGCTCCCTGTGGGAGCCCGAATTATAACTTAGTTCAATATGAGGAATATTCTTTAAAAATCTTCTCTTTTTTAGATCCACTGGTCATAATCTTTGGATATTTGGTATAAGCTTTTCTTAGGAGGAGCAGATGCAACTTGTTGAAATCACATCTCTGGGTTGATATTTAGGCTATCATGTCAGGTGAGCGCCCTCAGGCCCCTTGGGGCCTCTTGTTTCTGGAGTGAGACATGAAGTCTCCCTAAAATTCCCCCCTAGGCTGGTCCCTGTTAGAAGGCCCTGCTTACGATAGACAAATCACCTGAGAAGTGATTTCTAGTCAAGTCTTGGCTGCCTTAATAGGCAGTCAAGACTTGACTAGAGATCACTGCAAAGCAACTGGACCCATTAAGGTTATAGTCTAGTGGGACATCAGAACAATTGCCCAGGCCTTTAAGGGTTAACGACCCATTAAGGTTATAGTCTAGTGGGACATCAGAACAATTGCCCAGGCCTTTAAGGGTTAACAAAACTAAAAAGAAAATCAGTCACTTATTTCATGCAAATTAACACTTCAGCTGATATCAAGCCTCAACAAGGTCTTATAAATAGCAAATGTAGGAAAATTTGAAAGTACAGATGGTTTTGGTATTCAACGATTGGCTTGGTTTGATTTTTTGGTAACCACGTGATATTGGATTGGTATCGGTTTGGTTTTTCGGTGTATTGCCCATCTCTACAATAAACTAATTCTGAAAGGGGCCTAAATATGGGGAATTTGCTAAAGATAATCTTGATATTTATGGCCTTATGGCCTTATGTTGGCTTCATTGTTGAGATTGCTGATTGAACTTTTCAGGGTGATATTGGACCTTTGAATCCTGGATTGCCAGTTGATGTGCCACTATGGATGGCTGTTAATTTAAAACAGAGACAGAAGTGTAGAGTTGTTCCTCCTGAGTGGATGGACGTAGGTTTGTTCTATTCCAGCTCCTATCTTTTTTTGACTTGTCTTTGTTGAGATTCACTAGAAATGAACCATTCATAAGCCTGGGTATAAAATGGTTCAGATAATGATACAGAATAATTTATTTTATTATACGCTAAATGATAGATTATCGAAGATATTGTGGAAAAATAGAAATCGTATCTCCCACTGTGGAGATATAGAAATTTTCACTTTCATGGTAGCAATCAAAATGGCAGCTTTCAAAGCATCACTTCAAGGTGAATTCGAGTCAAATTTTAACTGGAAATGATCAATTTGTTCTAAAAACGTATAATGAAAAGAAAATCTAGTGTTTTTCTGTGGATTCCGATCCTTTCCAGCAATAATTCAACACATATTCACCTTGAATTGATGCATGAAACCTGCGAGTCCAAACATGACCTGAAAGTCTGTAATTATAAGTTTTTTGTTTTGGTACATCCTTTCAAAGGACGTACCAAACCAAAAACTTATATTACAGACTTTCAGGCCATTTTGTTTTGGTACGTCCTTTCAAAGGACGTACCAAACCAAAAACTTTTATTACAGACTTTCAGGCCATGTTTGAACTAGAAACCCACCAGCTGAATCAGATCGCAAAACACTATCTGTTCCGAGTATCAAATCACTTCCGCATGTCAGTGATTTAATGCGCCATTTACTTTCATGCATCAGTTCAAGGTTGAAACAAATGAAATTATCAGATTCTTATAAAAAGCGTAAAATAAAAAAAAATCTATAGTGTTTTTGAGTGGATACCGAAAATTATCTCACTTGTGAACCGAAACAAATGATTATTTTTGCTCACATAAGCCTTTGCAAAAAATAAACATTTGTCTTGGTCACTCATGAGATAATTTTCGGTATCCACTCAAAAACACTAGATATTCTCTGTCTCTTAATTTTTGTTATTGAATTTGAAATTGGCATCAACAGAAAGTACACATTGGGGATACCACTCATCCCATGATTATAAGAATTGCGAATTAACTAGTTGCCATTAATAATCAATGATTTGTCATTGATCAAGGCTTAATCCATGACCTTTTGGAATCAAAATCTGCCTCATTCCCAATGTGAAATATGCAGTTAAATTTCCATTTGAAATGACCATGTTTTTCTTTGCCTACCGTCTACCATTAATCCAAAGCAGGCAGCAATGTGTCCCAAGTGCTGCACATATTACATGCATACATGTAAATTGCCATGGAATATGTATTCACAGAGTTGAATATCTGCTTTAACTCTTTACCCAACGCAGACGATATCAAAATTTATTATTTTAAATATTATTTTTTTAAATTTTTCAAAAAATTTCAACAAAACAATATTATGTGACCCCTCGGAATGAGCTGGACGAGCCCATTCCAGTGAAGGGTCACATGATATGGTTTTGTTGAAATTTTTTGAAAAATAATATTTTTTCAACTGCTGAATTTAGGTTTAAGGGTTAAGAATATCAAATTGTCAGTCACAACAGGTCTTTTGTTGTCCTTGGGAGTATGATATATATATATTTTTGTTGAACTTGACAGGTTTTGGTGACTCAGGTGGATCCTCACTCCCGATAAAGGCCCCTCCTCAATATCCATGAATGAAACTAGTTGACCAACAGTATAATGGCTGCTGTTAACATCTTCATTTGGTATATTGTTTTAGCAGTGATAACTGTTTATCACCCTTGATTGATAATTCGCATGGAATGTAATTTAATATTTCTAGCAGTACAGTAGCGACAACTTTTGTGTATATCTCTTCACTGGTAGAGTGCTGGAAGCCCATATTTGGGCTTTACGCTGAAATGCAGGTACCCCAGATAAACAGATCTATATACTGTGGTTGTGTTCAATATTATCTTCAAAATGGAATTATTTAATCTATAGAGATGCGCATTGTTGCAATTTATGGGAGAGTGCCTATAGGCACTCTCCCATAAATTGTAACAGGGCAAAGACGTGAACAAATTTGGAAGGCCAAAAATAATTTAGCACTCTACCAGTTAATTGAATAACCCGGAGCATGGTGGCTCATTGATTACGGCTTGGGACTTCAAACCAAAAGGTCCATGGTTTGATCCCCACTTGGGGTAGCTGCATTGTGTCCTTGGACATGGCACTTAATCCTGATTGCCAATGTTGGTACATTGGGGAGTCTGACAGTTGCTCGCCACTGCTTGGTGGTTATCTCCAGGTTCTCCAGCTTCCTCCACCTGTAAAACTGTCTGACACTAGGTAACCCTTGCTGTTGATATCGTTAAATCCCAAAACTAATAAAAAAAAATTGAATACTCCTGTTAATTGAACAGAATTTCCAAACACAAAACTATTTACCATACCTTCAGTACAAATTTGTCTTGTTAACTGAATATAGGTCATGGAGTAAACTTACGTTAATTGAATGAATAGAGAGTAATCCCTTGACTGGACTGGTTATGTAAAATAATTCATGAGAGGTGAGGGACATTGTGCAAACACAAGTGTACGAATGAGTGTTTTACAATATAGTCCCTCGCCTCGAATGAGTTATTTCACATTACCAGTCCAGTCAAGCGATTACTCTGTTTATTACTTTTCATTATTAACGATAATTATATTATTTAACCCTTTATGCAACTTAACGGCCAAAACTGGCCAGCGCTATTCTCAAAAATCGCCAATTAATTTTCATTATTTTTTTTATCTCTAAAACATAGGTTATGACCCCTCATTGGAATGAGCTCGTTCCAATGAGGGATCATAACATATGTTTTTGAGAAAAAAAATGAAAATAATAGTAATTCAAGAATTCTTTTGCAAGTGTCGTCTGCTTTTCATGTTAGGTAAAGGGTTAAAAAAAACAATGAAGTCCCCATTATTACACCCATAGGAAAGCGGCTTCGTTTGCGCACACGGATACATGACACAATTGTTGATTGCATAATTCACTTGTGAAGTTATCGTTTATAATCAAACCCAGTATAATTCAAGTGAATCACACTTTGGAAAGTAATAAAAATCTTATAATATATCAAGAAATTACGATGATAATCACAAAATTTCCTTTGTTTGTAGAACTATTTTACCTCAGTACATCCATTGCAGACATTTAATCTATTAGATCTTATTTAAAAGAGCTCCATGAACTCTCAAGCACTATGTAATAGATTAAATGCCCCGGTTATCTCCATATTAGGGAACACGGTGGCTCAGTGGTTATGGCATTGAACTTCAAACTGAAAGGCCCACATTTAATCCCCACCAGGGGCAACTGCATTGTGTCCTTGGGTAAGGCATTTAATCCCGATTGTGGCAGTTACTTGCATTGCATGGTGGTTCTCTCCGGCTACTATAACCCAATGGCCCAGGCTTAGATTTAAAAGCACAGATGTCTGTTTGTTGTTATCTGACTGAGGGCCAAACAAAGAATGATGTTGGCACCAATTCTGGTAACTTCCTGGCATATGCGCGGAGAGTAAATGTATGGCCAAATAGGACTTCTAATTTTCGGTTTTGCATGCAAATTTGGAGGTGGGGGGGCAAAATTTGTGTTTGGTCCCAGATATTTTGGAGTTAGCACCAGCTAAGTCTGGGCCATTGGTAAGTATAAAAAATATACAAATTTTAAATTTATAATTTTCGTTCATTAACCAGTGAATGCTGACTTGAATCAATTTCAATTTTTGGTTATGCATTATTGGTGTCTAGTGGAAGTTTCCTTTTGATTTTGGATCAGCTAGCCAATTCAATATGGCCACCATGGTGGCTATATTGAATTTGGTTTCCGTCCAATAACTCGTGAATGCTGACTCAAATCAAATTTATTTTTTTGTCTCCCACCTTTTGAAAAAAAACGGGAGATATTAAATTCAGGGTGTCCTTCCGTGTTTTTCGTTTCCAGACTCTAACTTTCCTTACAGTGACCGGATTTCGATGAAGTTTGGGTAGTAGATCACTTTCATCAATTGTGGGTCCAAGTTCGAATATGGGCATTTTCTGCACATATTTAATTAGGTTGCTGAAATTTGATTGGCTGACAGTTTCCAGACTCTAACATTCCTTAAAATCAACCAGTTTCGATGAAATTTCATATATGGATTACTTTTATCAATACCTAGGTCAAGTTCGAATGTGGGAAGTTATGTACCGAAAATCTGTCCGTTTGCCTCGTGCATCAACACACCTCGGACTAAAAGCCGTATTTATGAACCGATCTTCACGAAATTTCTTGGGTATCTTTGTTATCATTGTGAGACCAGAAAATGTGATTTGGTCCAAAATTCAAGATGGTCACCAGTAGCCATTTTGTTCCAAAATTGGGTGTAATCAGTTTTTTGTACAGAACTTCTATATGAAAGTTCGGATTTGAATAAATTTTTGTATGAATGTTTAGTAACATGCAATACATCACATATAATATGGGTTTTGTTCTCGTGCAAGAATTATGCAAATTAGGGAAACTTTAATTTTATTCAGTGCTACTACGAATGCACAGTAAGTGCACACCTTCCGTGTTTTTTTGTTTACAGACTCTAACTTTCCTTACAGTCAATCGATTTCGATGAAATTTGGGTAGTAGATCACTTTCATCAATTGTGGGTCCAAGTTCGAACAAGGGCATTTTCCGCGCATATTTAATTAGGTTGCTTAAATTTGATTGGCTGATGGTTTCCAAACTCTAACTTTCCTCAGAGTCAACTGATTTCAATGAAATTTCATATATGGATTACTTTTCACATCAGTTTAATGTAATATGTCTTATCATACAGTCTTAATTTTTAGTGATTCTCACAGTTATACTCCACATCACTTTACTTGCTTTGACAGTGACCTCCGTGAAAATAAATCTGATAACCACTGACTGAAGCACTGTCTGTTCTGTTTCTTCTAAATAACTTCCACTTGCAACTTAACTATATTCCACTGGATGCATTAATTCCCCTCAAAACTGCTGCCCAGCAGATTCTGTCTCTTCTAAATAACTTCCACTTACAACTCAACTATATTTCACTGGATGCATTAATTCCCCTTGAAACTGCTGGCCAGTGGGAGACATGAATTCACTGAATTTGCTTGTTTTGTGATGCATTATTGGTGTCTTGAGGAAGCTTCCTTTTGAGTTTGGTTATGCCCCCGAGATACTTACCTACCCTTTTATGACACCATAGCGATATTTTTGTCCTTGTGTTTGTTTACCTTTCATAAAGTTCACCAAGAGCCAAATCCACACAGTACACAAAAACAAGTATGGAGTCATGAGAGTGTGCATCAATTGAAAATGAACAACATCCAATGTGGCTTTTCTCATTCTGCAGTGATCATACCCCCCCCCCCCCCCCCCTCCCAATTCTGTGCCATTTTGCATGACATTTGAGTCAAGATTGTGAAAAAAGATGGGATTGATACACCAAGAAAGGGAAAACTATACAACTTCCTCATTTGGTATTAACTGTGACCATTTCTGGTGTTGCATTAGCAATGACAGCTGCCATGTGAATGCTCAGCTATGGCCAAAACAACAAAAATGACCTGCCCTACATGTAGAATACTTGTTCATTTGTGTACATGGTTTGGTATGGTTCATTTGTTTTGAAACTATCACCCTTCTGTAGTAGAGCTGTGTAGTTAACCAAAAATTCAGTTTGGTTTCGGTTTTGTGACCGAAACAATTACAGAAAACCGGTTTCCAAATTAAATGTTGAAAATTTCTAATCAGGTCTTCATTTCTCAGAATAATGAGAGAAACAACATAAAGCAACCTTTATTTTGAAATTTTAGATTTGCATTATCCTTTTTTATACGCCCGTTTTATAAAAACTGTTGTATTATGTTATAGCATTGGCGTCTATCCAGAATTGTTTTCCAGACTTTTTTTCATTGTGAATGGACATATTGAGAAAATATTTGGTATGCAGCTTTGTTATGGATACTTACAGATCAAGTTCGAATTTCCTTCTGCCCCGTTGATTTTTTTGTGGAGTTCCTGGCTTACTGCCCTTGAACTTAGAATATTTAGAGTTTTCCGAATTTTTTTTTCATTTTCCAGACTTTCTTTTCATTATGGTTGGACATATTGAGAAAATCTTTGGTGTGTAGCTTTGTGGATACTTACGATCAAGTTCAAATTTCATTCCACTTAGTTGATTTTTGGAGGAGTTGCTGCCCTTGAACTTAGAATTTTTACCATTTTCCAAACTTTTTTTATATGCCTGCATAATGTTTTATAATTTCTGGAAGTGCGGGCGTATTACACATCGTCCACTGGTGTCCTCTGGTTTTCAGAACAGCCACGGTATCGCATTTCGACTGTTCGAGCTTTGCATTCACCTGAATACCGTGAAAATAGGTGACAAAATTGACTTCTCGTGCATCAGGTTTTTACTTGAGTTGAATTAAGTCATTAACAATAACAACCTTTGCGACAATTCAAACTGGAATGTTGTACTATGGCACACATAACTTCACAAACTCAAGGTAAGAAATCATTTTTAGGCTTTTCCCTCTGGAAAAGACTATTGTTTTTCTACGGATTATTATTTTTTGGGTTTTTTTTTTTTTTTTTTTTTTTCCCACACATTTTTGTCCGTACGATTCAGAAGCCATTTTCGAACCGATTTTCACACAATTGGGCACACGCATAGAGTGGCAAAAAATCTAAAAATGTACCGAAGCGGAATTTTCGATTTAACCCTTATTTCGCCAGAATTGGCAAAAAACTGCCAAAATTGGGGTTTATCGGCACTTTCTCGAAACACGTCTTTAGGATTTTTTTTAAACTTTCATCATTGATAGACCTGTGTGTGCCACGACCTTTGATACACACGACATATTAGACGATGCATATGGTAACCCTCCACAGGCTGCCAAACATCGAAATTTTGATGAAATGGGCCGGTTTCAGACCCCCACAGCACCCAAACGATACACGAGAGATAAACATAACTTCCTTTATTTGAAGTGGAATTCACCGCAGATCATTTTTGTAAGTAATAATGGTGTTCAAAAAACCAAGCATTAACCCGTTTTGGGCTGGTTAAACAGCAATACCCCCAAAAAGCTAAAAAATTCAGGTTTTCCGTGGATTTCTCTAAACGAGTCTTGTAGATTTTCATGAAAAAATTGTCACTCCCAGGCCTTGATGTGACAATAGAAGCTGCATGGACAAAATACTTCGGTGAGCATTTGTTAACCCTCCACGGGCTGCTAAAAGTCAAAATTGTGATAAAATGGGCTGTTTTTGGACGCCAACGGCACCCAACGGGTACGCCACAAAGAAAAGTGATTTCTTTTATCGAGCGCACAATCTATAGGGAAACATTTTTGTAAGTAGTAAGGGTATTCAAAAAACGAAGTCTTAACCCATTTTGGCCAGGTTAAAGAGAGAGACCCCTTAAAATCTAAAAATTCCCTTTTTCTGTGGATTTCTCTAAATACATTCCATAGGTTTTCAAGAAAAATTGACTACTTGCAGGTCTTTGTGTGACATTACAAGTGGCATGGACAAAATATTCCGCTGAGCGTTTATTAACCCTCTACAGAATGCCAAGCATCATAATTTTGTTGAAATGGGCTGTTTTCGGACACACACAGCATGCAATGTATGTCCGAGAGTTACACATAATCTCCTTTGTTGGAAGTGGAATTCACTGAGGACCATTTTTGTAAGTAATAAGGGTATTCAAAAACCCAAGCGTTAACCCCTTTTGGGGGTGGTTATTAGCGATACCATCAAAAGCTTAAAAAAATCATGTTTTCCGTGGATTTCGTTACAAACATCTTGTAAGTTTTCAACAGAAAATGGCCATTGATAGGTCTTGGAGTCACATTACCGGTTGCATGGATAAAATATTCCAGTAAGCATTTGTTAACCCTCCATGGGCTGCTAAATGTCAACATTTTGAAAAAATAGTCTGTTTTTGGACGCCAACAACAACAAATGGGAATGCCACAGAGATACATAACTTCTTTTACCGGATGCAAAACTGACAGAGAAAAATTTAGTAAGTAGTAAGGGTATTCAAAAAATCGAGGTCTTAACCCATTTTCGCCTGGTTAAGATGTACGCCTTAAAAGCTTAAAATTCCAGATTTCTGTGGATTTCTCCAAAAAATCTAGTAAGTATTCAAGAAAAATTGACCATTTGCAGGTCTTGGAGTGACATTACAAGTTACATAGACAAAATATTCCGGTAAGCGTTAGTTAACTCTCCAGAGGCTTCAAAGCATAGAAATTTTGAGAAAATGGACTGTCCTTGGGCACCCATTGCACGCAATGTGTACCTGCGAGATAAACATAACCTCCTTCTTTGGAAGTGGAATTCACCAGACCAAGCATTAACCCTTTTAGGGCTGGTCTTAACCCGTTTTGGGCTGGTTAAACAGCGGTACCCATCAAAGACTTAAAATTTCATGCTTTCCCTGGATTTCTTTAAAAACATCTTGTAGTTTTCAAGAAAAATGGCCATTTACGGGTCTTCATGTGACATTACAAGTTACATGGACAAAATATTCCGTTGAGCATTCGTTAACTCTCCACGAGCTGCTAAACATCAAAATGTTGATAAAATGAATTGTTTTCAGACACCAAGAGCACCCAATGGATATGTAACAGAGAAATATAACTTCTTTTACTGCGCGTAGAATTCACAGAGGATCAGTTTTGTAAGTAGTAAGGGTATTTAAAAGAATGAAACTTAACCTATTTTAGACTGGATAAGGAGAGATACCCCTTAAAAGCTTAAAATTTACATTTTCTGTGGATTTCGCTAACTGCTTGTTGGCAATTTTCAAGAACAATTGGACATTGGCAGGTCTTACAAATTGCATAGATAGAATATTCCGCTAGTCGTTTGTTAATCCCGCTGCAGGCTGCTAAACGTCAAAATTTTGATAAAATAGACTGTTTTCGGACAGCAAATGGGTATGTAATAGGTAAACATAACCTATTTTATCAGACTCATAATTCATAAGGGATAATGTATGATAGTGTTAAGGGTATTCAAGGGAGCGTGGTGGCTCAGTGGTAGACTGTTGTACTTCTATGCTAGAGGTCCCGAGTTCGATCCCCGTCCGGGACGACTCACGTTGTGTCCTTGGGCAAGGCACTTTAGCCCGGTTGCCGACATGGGGGCACGATGTCGCCGTGTACTAAGGCATACTGCACGTCGATGGTACATATGTCTTCACCCTCTGTAACCCTGCTTGAGCGAATCTTGAACAGAGTTAGAATGTTGAGGAGCTGACAGTTGCTCGTCGATGCTTGGTGGTTCTCTCCGTGTACTTCCTTCACCTATAAAACTGTCACGACCACGATTAGCCATTGTGCATAAGTATGTGACCTTAAACACCAATAAACAAATAAATAAATAAATAAATAAATAAGGGTATTCAAAAACCAAGCCTTAACCCTGTTTATAGGATTAAAGACAGACAGCCCATGCCGTGTACGCTGCCTACATTACTTGTAAAATCGACACCCCCACTAAATCTACTTCGAGGTGCGGTGTCGGACCCGACCACCTGACGGTTCTGACCTCATTAGATAACACTCCTTCGTTGTATTATCAGCATGGATTTCCCCAAGAAGCAAAGACAAAAATACGTCTGCGGAAAATTATGGCAAATATTTTATTTAGTCTGTATTTTGTCCGTGTAGAAAATGTCTCGCCTACATATACCTAAACATGATTCAATGATACAATTGGACATATTTCTCTCGTAAAACCTGAAACAAGACTTGATTTATTTCATTTTAGGATTGCGCGTGTATATTCTTAGAAGATTCTCTGCGTGTTATTAATATACAGCGTCAGTCTTTGATCTCGTTTGGGACGATCAGTGATTAACACCTTTCCGACAAGAGCCATCGAAATTGAAAATAAAAAAAAATAATCAAATTTCACTAAAACCTTTTGCAGAATCGTGTTTTTCAGAAAACTCTTTCGCGATTGCATGTGTCGTTTTCAAAATTCCGATCAGTAATCACGAAATTATAAATATGTTGTTGTCAATAACAAAATTGAAAGCGTGTCCGTCAAACTTGAATGACGTCAGAACTCGACTCGGGTGAAATACTGCAGTGAAAGGGCGAGAGTAATAAACGCTGATATCGCAGTAGGCTTTAAACTGGCCATGGAATGGTCCTAAAATCATGTTTATATTTGCAGCTTTACTGCAAATAGGTTTCCCGTTGTTTCTTCTTGAAGTGTTGTTTCCGTCAAGGCCAAGTACCATAGAAAATTTGGAACACCGAGCAGTGGGCCTGCCCCATGAACACCTGCCTGTTATTAAAATTAATTAGCGGGGACATCTGCCCCACCCCCTTCCTGCTATTTTTTTTTTACCTAGGACACCTGCCCCCTATTGTTTCTTTTACCTAGGACACGTGCCCCCCCCCCCCCCCCTGCTGTTTTTCACCAACAACACCTGCCCCCGTTTGTTTGCTAACGGGCCCCCTCCCCATTGACCTTTCTGTCTTTATAAGCACCCGGGCCGATAGGGAGAGGGCGTGGTTGTGAGCATGGCTAGATTTCGCTGAAGGAAGGTACCCTCATATCTGGGTCGAAAGTGGCGAAAATGACAAAAGGCCACTTCAACATGTGGTAACGGTATAAACTTCAGACGATCTGGGCGATGTACAGACGAAAGATCATACCTTGGAGCCGGTTAGGTAATTTGGCACAAAAAACTCCGATTTTATGCTCAATCGCTGCTCTACAATAGTCTACAATAGTGCCCAATTCCTTTCCATTCCAAACTGATAGAGTCGGGACGAATAGTACTCTCACTTTCCACGCGATGCGTGGTGTTCTCCACGCGGTCTCGACACTTGCAACAGATGCCAAAATGTCGGCCAGGGTGTGTAGAACAAGTTCTGAAAATTAGAAGTCGCTGCCTTCGGCGGTCTGGACACGGTTCGTGTTTGTGAGATGTGCAGTTTTAATGTCAAATTGGCAAATTTTCGTTAATCGTTTCCCGCCAAAACACCTACTCACCGCTGATTTCTTTTCACTGCAACTTCTTCCGATTATCTAAGGTTTAAAGATAGTGTCAGGATACCCCCCCCCCCCCCACCCCCGCTACACCCCCCCCCCCCCCCCCACCCCGCACTTCCTCACTTTGGCGGCGTTCTGGGTTGAAAGTCTCGAAAATGGCAAGAGGCTACATTAACGTACGGCAACGGTATAAACTACAAGTAGTAAGGACGATATTGAGACAAAAAATCATACAATGGAGCCGCTTAGGCAATGAGGCACCGAAACCTGGGACTTTATGCTCAATCGCAGCTCCACAGTCGTCTACAACACTGCCCATGTCCATTCTGAACTGATAGAGTCGGGACGAATAGTACTCTCTCATTCCAAGCGATGCGTGGTGTTTTCCAGGCAGCTCGGACGCTCCAAACAGATCCCAAAATGTCGGCCAGGGTTCGTAGAACAAGTTCTGAAATTTTCAAGTCGCTGCCTCCAGCGGTCTGGACACGGTTCGTGTATGTCAGAAGTGCTATTTTAATGTCCAATATGCAAATCTTCGTCAATCTTTTCCTGCCTGCCAGAAACCCAATCACCGCCAATTTCTTTTCACTTTAAACTTCTGACGATTCTCTTAGGTTTAAAGGTTGTGTTGGGATCCCTGGGTGGCGGTCTTAAAGAAGCAACTTCCATTTATGGAGAGAGGGGGGCGGGGGGGGGGGGGGGCTCTAAAGGAGTCTGCGCCCATTCACGACGTCTTTTTTTCGAACTGGCTTGAAAAGGAAGGACCAAATTCAAACAGTTACCTCCTCTCTTCAAAACGCTATATCCCAACCGATTCTAGGCAGATTTCCATGAAATTTTCACTCGTTGTTCATGGATAGTTGCGGCATCACTTTCCATGAAGAGAGATACGAATTTCGCATTTCGTCACGTCGAATTCGAAAAGAGCGCATGCGCATGGATTTCTCTGAAAACATCTTATAGATTTTAAGTAAAAATGGCCATTCGCACTTTTTGGTTTGAAATTGCAAGTTGCATGAATACATATGCCTGTTAGCACATGTTAACCCTCTACAATCTGCCAGACATCAATATTTTGGATACATTTGAGATAAAATGGACCATTTTCAAATAGACAGAGCACTCAAATGGTATGTGTCAAACAAACATAACTCCTTTTGTCGGTCATTAACTTGTGGGACGACGATATTGATATTAACCCACTCTACCATTAATGATGGTTTTGACCTAAACAATTTTTTTTATAAAACTGAGTCATTTGAGACTACTATAACCACCTTTCTCATAACATCAATGAAAGAACTTCAGTGAGACAGTTAAAAACAATTCATCAGACACTGTGGGGGCATGAAAAATCAAGTAATCTCATCGGGAAAAGCCATGATTCTCCAGAATCATAAAGTCTAGTCTTAAACTTAAAACTCTTGAGATAATTTATACAATTACATTGCACTCAGGAAATCCAAGTGTATTACACACACATGCTTTGCCATGGAAATTGATTATCTACCGACAATGACAGGTGCATAAATTAACACCCATTTTATTGAATTAATATGTCAGGACTCTTTGGGATTAAATTAATGTTTCCGGCTGTAGTTTAACAATAATTCACCATCCAGTATACACTTACTGTAGTTCCATCAGTTGAGTTGAGTACATTACAGTTTCGAGCAATTGGAGACCGAAGGGGCTTATATCCAGGGCCTTGGATAGGAAATTCGGGTACCGAAGTTAATTCTTGGACTTGCTGTATTTCCATCAGTTGAGTTTAGTACATTACTGTTTCAAGCAATTGGAGACAGAATGGGCTTATATCCAGGGCTGGGGAGAGGAAATTCGGGCACCAAAATTAATTCCTTGACCTGCCCCCCTCCCCTGCCCCTCTTTAAAAGTGTTGGGATATTGAGGAAGATGCAGAGCCACGAGTGCCAAAAGCACGACCGATGATGGGGAGGAGAGACCTCTCAAGAAATTTTTGAAATCTGGTTATTAAATGGAGACTTCTTGCGGCATTTCGGATAAAAGAATCACATTTTTTGGCTGTCAAAATGACATTTTTTAGCAGCAAGTTGAAAATTTAAAACTTCAGCGAGTATCCAATGACCAAGAGTTAGAGCTTTTGACTGCACAGTTCTTGAAGTGATAACTTTATTATGTCAAGTTGATTTAATGAAGTTATTACTTCAAGAATCATGCGGTCCAAAATTACAACCTTTGGTCAGATCTCCATTCACGATATACCTCCCACCCCCCTTAACTGTTGACATAGGAGTCAGATCCATGGCACCCCCTCCCCCACCAAGTTACTACCCCTGGCCCTGCTACTATCAAATACTGAATTTGAATTGGATATCTCGACAAAGTGTCATGTCCTGTTTTACTGTATTGATGGGTCAATTTCAAGTTTTTAGCTCACCTTGACAAAGTCAAGCTGAGCTAATCTCGTCGTCCATCTATCCGCCGTCCGTCAACTCAATGTTTGGGTCTTCTCCTCGAAAACCACCGGGCCAATTCTAGTGAAAGTTTGTGTGAGTGAAGGTCCCAAAGGGGCATTGCAGTTTTGATCAACTGAACATGCCTAGCCCCAAAGGGAGGAGGTGGGAGAAAATGCTCCAAAATATTGTTAAAATCTTCTTCTCATGAACCAATGGGTACAATGACTTGATATTTGTTGTGGAGCTTCCTTTTGAGGTGTAGAATCAAGTTTGTTCAAACGAAGTTCGTGAAGCAATATTTGGCTTTCTAATGGGAGGGGTAAGATTTTTGGCCCTACCCAAAATTTCTATTTTCTGAACCGATGGTCTGATTTGAACCAAATTTGATATGTGGTATTATTGGGTTATAAGTACTTGACTCATGCAAAAAAAAAAAATTCCTGCATCCCCATGGAAACCCTAGGAGCTAAAAAGAGAAATATTTTCAAACGCCCACATTTCCCAAACCACATGGATCAGAGAGCTGTTATTTGGTATGAAGCATCCTCAGAACCAGTAGAATTGAATGGAAAAAAAAATTGCTACCAGTTATGTTAGGGTGTTCTTTAGAGGGCATCGAAAAAATGCTGAGTCAGCATATTTGCAAAAAATTTTGAAAATCTTTTCTCCAGAACCTGTGGTCAGAACTTTTTGATATTTGGTATACAGTATTAAGGGGTCAGATACAGGTTTATTAAAATAAAGCTTTTTGGTTCATATTTGGGCTCAATGCAGGAACCCGAATTTTTAACTTAGGGCAATATGGGGAATATTCTTTCAAAATCTTCTTCTTCAGAACTGTCAGTCAGAATCTTTTAATGTTTGGTATACTTCATTGTTATTAGGGTCAGATTCAAGATTGTCCAAACCAAGTCCCTAGGTTAATATTTGGGCTTCCTGTGGAAGCCCAAATTTTAACTTGGTTCAATATGGGGGATAATTTTTAAAAATCATCTTCTTCAGATCCACCAGTCAGAATGCTTTCATATTTGGTATACAACATCTCTAGGGCGGTCAGATTCAAGTTTGTTCAAATCAGGTCCCTAGGTATATACTTGGGTTCGCTATGGTAGCCCAAATTTTAACTTGGTGCAATATGAGGAAATTTCTTTAAAAATCTTCTTCAGATCCACCAATCAGAATGCTTTCATATTTGGTATACAACATCTATGGAGGGGGGGGGGGGGGGGTGGGGGGGGGGGGGGGGGTCAGATTCAAGTTTGTTCAATTCGAGTGCCTGGGTTAATATTTGAGCTCCATATGGGAACCTGAAATTTAACTTAGTACAATATGAGGGAATTTCTTCATCTTCTTCAGATTCACCTGTCAGAATCCTTTCATGTTTTGTTTACAACATCTCTAGGGGAGTCCGATTCAAGTTTGTTCAAATTGGTTCCCTGGGTTAATATTTGGGCTCCCTATGGTAGCCCAAATTTTAACTTAGTGCAATATGAGGAAATTTCTTTAAAAATCTTCTTCTTCAGATCCACTCCTCAGAATGCTTTCATATTTGGAATACAAAATCTCTAGGGGGGTCAGATTCAAGTTTGTTCAAATTGGGTCCGTAGGTTAATATTTGGGCTCACTATGGTTGCCCAAATTTTAACTTGGTGCAATATGAAGAAATTTCTTTAAAATTTTTCTTCTTCAGATCCAACAGTTAGAATGCTTTCATATTTGGTATACAACATCTCTAGGGAGGTCAGATTCAACTTTGTTCAAATCGAGAGCCTGGGTTAATATTTGGGCTCCCTATAGGAACCGGAATTGGCCATGTAGCTGAAGAATTAGAAATTTTGTATTCAGTACCCTCTAGAGGTGTGTAACTAAGATTAATCCAAATAGGTTGTATCAAGGGGCTTCACAGGGAGCTTTACATTTTACATTATGATCAGCTGAAGAAAAGGCATGATGCTCGGACTATTTTTGTCACTCCTGAGGGGCTCAAGGATTGACAATGTATCCTATGGTGATGGATTGCTTAATGTAGACTCATTCTTGGACTTTGTTTATATCGTGTTCTGTTCAAGGTGAGCGCTTCAGGCACTGTGGGGGCCTTTTGTTATTTGATGCAAATATTTATACTGAAAAGTAATCTTCCAATAATCATTGTATGCATTGTTATGTCCGTACAATGAAAACCGAAGCTGTAAACTAAGGTTTTTAAAAAAACACCAGCCCGAATTTTCAAAACCACACAGCTCTATTCTGTAGTTGTATTTGGGGAGGTTTGACTGTTGCTTACTCGTGAGATTGAAGAACATTAATTGCTGCTCTGGTTACAAAGCCTAATTTTATAGGCTGTGAATTACAGGCCTGAAAAATATTGTAATTATGTTGGTTATTAAATTCATTTATCTAAACATTTATGAGACTTTGTGATCTCATTTCGGTAATTCGTGTGCTTTTGTCCACCAGGTGGCTTCATGCTATTTCTGCCAACAGATTGTACAATACACAGTTTTTTGTAACCTTTTGGGGCAAATAGTGATCAAAATCGACGTGGATACATCTCACACGCAATGCAGTTGTGCAAGGAAGAAATTTAAATTTACGATGGTATTAAATTTCACTATATTTGATGAACAGAAAAATAATTTTTTTTTATTAAATTTTATTTTTAGATTAACTTGACAAAGTCAAGATAAGCTATTGCCATCACACGCATGCAGAAATCTATGCAAAATTGAAAATGATTTTTCCAGGATCTGGAAAATTATGGGGGGGGAGGGGGGGGGGGGGGGGTTTCAAGTTGGTTTTCGAAAAGCTATGGAAATTCTTACTGTTCTGTTTGAAACCAGTCTTTAATATAACATGAAATATAGGTCTGAAAATTTTTCTCGTAATCAATGTTAAAAAATACTTTTTAAAAACTATTTTTCTTATTAGCTCACCTACATCTGTAAGATGTGGTGAGCTATTGTGATAACCTCGGGCGTCCGGCGAGTCCAATATTGTAAAATTTAATGTTAAGGTGAATTTCTCAACCATCAGTGGGCTCAGGCCTGTGATATTGCATATGTAGGTTGTAGGGGACTATTAGAACAGTATTTAACCCTGAAACTACGACTTTTTTCCAAATTTCAGCTAAAATTTTCTGCCAAAAGTTGTAAGAATTTGCGTTTAGGTGTTGTAAGAATTTACGTTAAAGTCAGCTTTTGTGCAGATTGTGCTGCTTTAACTTCTCATTACTGTTGATTTTCATATTTCAATAACAACTGTAGGTATTAACCCTACTGTATGCAGAAATTTAATGGAAATTTTCTTTTTTTTCAGTCAAAATTTTCATGTTTTTCTCGGACTTAGTAAATTTTAAGTTGTAAAACTTTGTAAACTTTGTGTTTAGGTGAGTTGTGTTTCTATGTGTCTTTCCAGGCGATTAATATTCTGCACTTGGGTTACTGAACTCCATTGCAGTAATATTTAACCCTCATTGCATGCATATTTGAGGAATTTGAGGCTGATTTTCTGCCAAAACTTGTTGTAAGAATTAGCGTTTAGGTGTTGTAAGAATTTGCATTAAAGTCAGCTTTTGTGCAGATTGTGGTGCCTTCACCTCTCATTACTGTTTATTTTCTCATTTCAATAACAACTGTAGGTATTAACCCTACTGTATGCAGAAATTTAACTGATTTCTTTTCTTTTTTTCAGTCACAATGTTCACGTTTTTGTCTGACTTACTCAATTTTAAGTTCTAAAAGTTTGTGTTAAGGTGAGGTGTTAAGGTGAGTTCTGTTTCTATGTGTCTTCCCAGGCAATTGATATTGTACGCATGGGTTACTGAACTACATTGCGGTAACATTGCGCCCTTATTACATGCATATTTGAGGAATTTGACGGGGATTTTTGGGACTTATATTCACTTTCTTTTTTAACTTTTTTTTTTTATTATTTAATACTTTTTCATACTTGTTACTAGTAACATTAAGGCTTATTTTAGTTGTTGATGTGATGTATTTTTGTTGGGACTTATAGTCACTTTCTTGAACGAATGTTTTTCCGCAACTCCTCTTTAACCAATGAATGTACTTCAATTAAAATTTCAGTGATTTATGAAAGCCTTTCCTAATTCTTATTTATGATTTAATATCTGGCCTCACGATTCATATTCTTAATTATAAACATTTCTAAAAGATGTATCCATTGATTCCATGTTGAATTGATATATAATAAATGCAGAAATATAGACTTTCCGAAGCCATCACATAAACCACATTAATCATTTGATGCCTAGTTAATGATTTATATTAACTAAATATTAGGCATGTTACATTGGAACGACATTATCAAGTGCGAATGTAGGTGAGCGTTGGGATGTAACATCCCTCTTGTTGGGACTTATATTCACTTTCTTTAAAAAAAAAATTTTTTAACTTTTTTTTTTTATTATTTAATACTTTTTCATACTTGTTACTAGTAACATTAAGGCTTATTTTAGTTGTTGATGTGATGTATTTTTGTTGGGACTTATAGTCACTTTCTTGAACGAATGTTTTTCCGCAACTCCTCTTTAACCAATGAATGTACTTCAATTAAAATTTCAGTGATTTATGAAAGCCTTTCCTAATTCTTATTTATGATTTAATATCTGGCCTCACGATTCATATTCTTAATCATAAACATTTCTAAAAGATGTATCCAAAGATTTTATGTTGAATTGATATATAATAAATGCAGAAATATAGACTTTCCAAAGCCATCACATTAATCATTTGATGCCTAGTTAATGATTTATATTAACTAAATATTAGGCATGTTACATTGGAATGGCATTATCAAGCGTGAATGTAGGTGAGCGTTGGGATGTAACATCCCTCTTGTTTTTAACTATGAGGTGCAAACTGCGCTGGTGCGTATTTAGTGTGGACGCTTTAAAGTGACTAGCGCAGTCCAGAATGCACACATCGAACACACCTGTTTGTCTGCCATTGTTGTTATTGAAAAAAATAAAATTGTCAGCTTATTTTTTCACCAGATGTCTATTTATCGATGCCTGGGAAGCGTGTATCTGTAAATACATCCAAGATGTCAACTTTGGCTTTAACAGGACGGGTGTCAGAGGGTGCAGCTTAAAATGTGTCCTCTTTTACATCTTTTACCAAGCATGAATTAAAGCTGTCAATGTCGGCTTGGTTTACAGTGCTGTCCTTTAGATGGTTCCAATAGTTCTTGGGAAGAAGGAGTGTCTAAATTGTTCTGATTGTGAGTGTGTTATGTTAAATGCCCTTGTATTATTAATTTGTGACTTTTCTACAACATTTGTCGTCAAAGCCAGTCAATTTTTTGGCTTTAATACACCGTATCATTTAACTCTTGTGTTCTGTTTGACACTTAATTTTACCATCTCTATCAGCTCATTTTAAGAGGTACCCGTATTTACTCTGTGTTTTGGGACACTCTATGATTTGGGACACACATTTTTTCCAGAAAACTAAATTTTTGTTATGCTCCAAAGTTTGGGACATTCAGGAGATTTGTTTCCAGTTGGCCCGTCGCTAGTAGCAGACGACACTCATAAAAAAAATTCTTGAGTAACTAAAAAATTTCATTTTTTGCTTCCAAAACATAGCTTGTGATCCCTCATTGGAACGTGCGCAATGCGCTCGTTCCAATGCGGGATCATAAGCTATGTTCTGGAAGCAAAAAATGAAAATATAAAAAAAAAATTGGATGGTGATTTTCGTATATAGTGATGGAAAACGAATCACACACCACTTTCTTCAGCATCATATCAAGACCAGGCTGTGTTCTTCCCCATTTTCTAAGAATTGGGACACCTGTGAAAATAATTATTTTTAGCTGTCCCAATACATAGAGTAAATACGGTATACTAAGTTATTGTTCTGAAAAAAAATTGAATGAAGAAAAAGAAAAGAATAAACGTTCATTGCAAATTTTGTATATAACACTGGAAGGATTTGGCTTTTTAAGGTAAATGTTTCATATAGGTGCAAAACAACATTGTTTGTCAAGATACGTGTATAGATTGTAAAGTTGAAATTGAACCTAGCACAGGAAAAAAAGATTCAGCAGAGGAATTCATCAAAAATATTTTCTCTTGATTAATTTGAAAATTATTAACTGCCAGTACATAGTGTGAGGGAGATAGAATGAGTTCTATCCATCTGACTTTCCGTGTGTCTGTTCTTCGTTTATTCTTCACATTTTAAAGAAAACCATTTAAGATTTTGTTTTACAAATTTAATGATTGCGAGCCAGCTGTGTTCAATATTTGTTTTAGAGTTATTGTTCTTGTTGGACTTGAAATTTCTTGTCATCATTTTACCATTTTTAGTTACCAAATTTTAAAAAAAACTGTTCCAAGATTTTTTCTTCTTAATTTAATATATACCATTTTGGTGATAAAATTATGAAGGGATTGCTAACTAGCTTTGTCCAAGTACAGTGGAGCCCACTTAATTGGATATCTCTTAATTGTATTCCCTGTTTATTGGATATAATTTTCAAACACAAAACCATTTACCATACCTTCAGTACAAATTTGATCTGTTAATTGCATATGGGTTATAGAGTAAACTCCTGTTAATTGTATATAAATTTTTGTAATATGTCAAAAAAATTACTGTGACACGCACCAAATTCCCCTTATCAACCTTTTTGGCCTCTCTCTACATCCAATACAGGCATTTATTCTATTATATCTTGTTTGACAAAGCTCTATGAGCTCTGTCAAACAAGATATAATAGAATAAATGCTCAGTTTACCTCCAGAACATAGGAAACTGACCAAATCTGTTAATTGTATACTCCTGTTAATTGAATTATTTTCTCTGGCAAAATGGATATTCAATTAAGAGGATTCTACTGTATTTCTTAAGAGCTATTGCCTCTGTTGAACTTGAAATTTCTTGGCACCACTTGACCATTTCATCTTACCACATTTCAAAGAAAACTTATAGATTTTTTTTTTCAATTTAATATAGACCTTTTTGGTGATAAAATTATGAAGAGATTGCAAACTAGCCATTTCCAAGTATTTCTTTGAGAGTTATTTCCCTTGTTGGGCTTGAGTGGTTTTGGTGGTTTGGGATTGGGCATCCCATTGTATTGCACTTATTTCACTTGGTAGTGATCACTTATTGCTCTGACAATCTCAACTCAATTCGAGTTTGTTTTACAATTTCAGAAAATTTGCAAGAGAAAAAAGAAGAAGAGTCCAGTTCAAAATTTTTCACAGAAATGCCATCCAAATATTATATGGAGGTTACCCAACTACTTCTGAAAATGTAACTATGTGCATCTCTCATCATAAGTATTAATGACTTTATCTACCATTTACCTAAAAACACTATCGCAAACAGCAGTATCAGTTACGATAAAAATTTGGCAATAAAAGATCTTGTATCATTACAGTTACAATTCAAGTCGTTTGTCGCCATGAGAAATGAGTGCACATGCTCCTGGCAGACAATTTCAGTACTGCGGAAAGACATGCAACTGCTTCAAAAACCCATAATGCCACTTCAACTTCCCCTCAACATGTATTCCAAATTGTAGGTAATACAGTACGTGGAGAATGTATTATCACTAAATCACCCGCAGAGTGGAGATTCCACCCAAGCAATAATAGCAAATTTGTTTCAAAGCATTACCAGCACAAGCAAAGTTCCAGCCAATGGACCTACGGGTTAAACCCGGAGGTCTATTGGCTGAAACATTGCTTGTGTTTTTTAGCTCACCTGAGCAAAGCTCAAGGTGAGCTTTACTGATCATTTTCTGTCCGTCGTCCGTCCGTCGTCGTCCGGCGTAAACTTTATAAAACCAACTTCTCCGGAGAAACCACTGGCCCAACATTTTTCAAATGTTGGGTAAATGTTTATTACCTAATGTCAATTCAGATTTGTTCAAATGAAGTTGTCCCTCATCCTGGGTGAGGCCACGCCCCCAAGGGGCACCAAAATCTTTGAAAATCTTCTTCTCATGAACCAGCCGTAGCAGAGACTTGATATTTGGTATGCAGCTTCCCTTTGAGGTGTAGAATCAAGTTTGTTCAAGAGAAGTTTGCCGGGCATTATTTGACTTCGTTATGGGAGGGGCAAAAATTTTAGCCACGCCTAAAATTTCTATTTTCTGTACCATGATGTCGATTCGAACCAAATTTGATATGAGATGATAATGGGCCATAAGTAGTTGATTGATGCAAAAAAAATTTTTCTCATTGTCCCGTGGGAACCTCGGGAGCTAAAAAGAGGAAAAACCTTACAACTGCCATATCTCCAAAACTACACGGCACAGAGAATTCTTATTTTGTATAAATCTTACTTTTATCCAGTAGAATAGAATGGTTAAAAAAAATCCCTATCTGTTTGATCACAAGGTACTTTTTTCAGGACTTTGAAAAAGTGCTGAGTCAGCTCTTTTTAACACTGTAGGCAATGGGAAAAACATTAAAAAATCTTCTCCAGATCCAGCAGGCAGAATCTTTTGATATTTGGTATGCAACATTGTTGGGTAGATCTGATTCAAGTTTGTTCAAATCGGCTCTCTAGATTCATATTTGGGCTCACTATAGAAGCTCGAATTCGAACTTAGTGCATTTCAGGCAAATTTCTTCAAAAATCTTCTTCTCCAGATCCAGCAGGCAGAATCTTTTCATATTTGGTATGCAACATTGTGGGGTGGATCTGATTCAAGTTTGTTCAAATCGGCCCCCTGGATTCATATTTGGGCTCACTATAGAAGCCCGAATTCGAACTTAGTGCATTTCAGGCAAATTTCTTAAAAAATCTTCTCCAGATCCAGCAGGCAGAATCTTTTGATATTTGTGATGCAACATTGTGGGGTGGATCTGATTCAAGTTTGTTCAAATCGGCTTCCTAGATTCATATTTGGGCTCAATATAGAAGCTCAAATTCGAACTTAGTGCATTTCAGGCAAATTTCTTAAAAAATCTTCTTCTCCAGATCCAGCAGGCAGAATCTTTTCATATTTGGTAAGCAACATTGTGGGGTGGATCTGATTCAAGTTTGTTCAAATCGGCCCCCTGGGTTTTTATTAGCTCAACTTTGGCGAAGCCAAATTTGAGCTTATGCCATGGCCTGTCGTCCGTCTGTCCGTCAACAATTGGATACGGCTCGGGCTAGAGGCCGTATTCATGAACCGATCTTTACGAAACTTCTTGGGTGCCTTTGTTATAACCGTGGGACGAGAACGAGTGTTTTTGGGTGCGGTCCGAAATTTAAGATGGCTGCCAACCGCCATTTTGTACCGACGATGCAGAAATCTGTTTTTTGTACAGAACTTCCATATGAAAGCTCTGATTTGAATAATTTTTTGTATGAATGTTTAGTACCATGGGATACATCACATATAATACGGGTTTTTTTCTCGTGCGTAAATTATGCAAATTAGACTAACTTTGATGTTTTTTGGTGTTACTTTCAGCACTGTAAGCGCAAATGCCAATACGGCTTGGGCTAGAGGCTGTATTTATGAACCGATCTTTACGAAACTCCTTGGGTACCTTTGTTATCACCGTGGGACGAGAACGAGTGTTTTGGGGTCCGGTCCGAAATTCAAGATGGCCGATGTCAGCCATTTTGTACAAAATTTGGTGCAATCAGATTTTTGCTCAGAACTTCCATATGAAAGCGCTGATTTGAATAATTTTTTGTGTGATTGTTTAGTAGCATGGGATACATCATATATAATACGGGTTTTTTTCTCGTGCAGAAATTATGCAAATTAGATGAACTTTGATTTTTTCAGTGCTACTTACACACAGAAGTACACATGTCAATACGGCTCGGGCTAGAGTCTGTATTTATGAACCGATCTTCACGAAACATCTTGGGTACCTTTGTTATCACCTTGGGACGAGAACGAGTGTTTCTGGGTGCGGTCCAAAATTCAGGATGGCTGCCTGTGGCCATTTTGTACCGAAATTAGGTCTAATCAGTTTTTGTACACAACTTCTATACGGCTCAGGCTAGAGGCCGTATTTATGAATCGATCTTTACGAAACTTCTTGGGTACCTTTGTTATCACTGTGGGATGAGAACGAGTGTTTTCGGGTGTGGTCCGAAATTCAAGATGGCCACCAGCAGCCATTTTGTACCAAAATTAGTGCAATCAGTCTTTTGTACAGAACTTCTGTATGAAAGTTCTGATTTGAATAAATTTTTGTATGAATGTTTAGTAACATGGAATACATCACATATAGTACGGGTTTTTTTCTCGCGCAGAAATTATGCAAATTAGAGTAACTTTGATGTTTTTTGGTGTTACTTTCAGCACTGTAAGTGCAAATGCCAATACGGCTCGGGCTAGAGGCCGTATTTATGAACCGATCTTTACAAAACTCTTACTATCCAGTAGAATAGAATGGTTAAAAAAAATCCCTATCGGTTTGATCACAAGGTACTTTTTTCGGGACTTTGAAAAAGTGCTGAGTCAGCTCTTTTTAACACTGTAGGCAATGGGAAAAACATTAAAAAATCTTCTCCAGATCCAGCAGGCAGAATCTTTCGATATTTGGTATGCAACATTGTGGGGTGGATCTGATTCAAGTTTGTTCAAATCGGCTCCCTAGATTCATATTTGGGCTCGCTATAGAAGCTCGAATTCGAACTCAGTGCATTTCAGGCAAATTTCTTAAAAAATCTTCTTCTCCAGATCCAGCAGGCAGAATCTTTTCATATTTGGTAAGCAACATTGTGGGGTGGATCTGATTCAAGTTTGTTCAAATCAGCCACCCTGGGTTTATATTTGGGCTCAGTATAGGAGCCCAAATTTGAACTTAGTGCATTTCAGGCAAATTTCTTAAAAAATATTCTTCTCCAGATCCAGCAGGCAGAATCTTTTGGTATTTGGTATGCAACATCGTGGGGTGGATCTGATTCAAATTTGTTCAAATCGGCTCCCTAGATTCATATTTGGGTTCACTATAGAAGCTCGAATTCGAACTTAGTGCATTTCAGGCAAATTTCTTAAAAAATCTCCTTCTCCAGATCCAGCAGGCAGAATCTTTTGATATTTGGTATGCAACATTGTGGGGTGGATCTGATTCAAGTTTGTTCAAATCGGCCCCCTAGGTTTATATTTGGACTCAGTATAGGAGCCCAAATTTGAACTTAGTGCATTTCAGGCAAATTTCTTAAAAAATCTTCTTCTCAAGATCCAGCAGGCAGAATCTTTTGATATTGGGTATGCACCATGCTTAGGGGGGTGAGATTCAAGTTTGTTCAAGCCAAGTCCCTGGGTTCATATTTGGGCTCAATGTGGTAGCCCGAATTATAACTTAGTTCAAAATGAGGAATTTTCTTTAAAAATCTTTTTCAGATCCAGCAGTCGGAATGTTTTGATATTTGGTATGCAGCATCCTTAGGGGGTGAGATTCAAGTTTGTTCAAGCCATGTCCCTAGGTCCATATTTGGACTCACTGTGGGAGCTCGAATTGTAACTTGGTTCAAAATGAGGAATTTTCTTTAAAAATCTTCTTCTTCAGATCCAGTAGTCGGAATGTTTTGATATTTGGTGTGCAGCATCCTTAGGGGGGTGAGATTCAAGTTTGTTAAAGCCAAGTCCCTGGGTTCATATATGGGCTCCCTGTGGGAATCTTTGGATATTTGGTATAAGCTTTTCTTAGGAGGAGCAGATGCAAATTGTTGAAATCAATTCTCTGGGCTACCATGTCAGGTGAGCACCCTCAGGCCCCTTGGGGCCTCTTGTTGTTGATATGTACAAAATTTGAAAGTTATAGCTTGGGTAATAACTCCACTCTGTAGGTGATTTAGTTACAATCTACTCTCCACGTACTGTAACACTCTTCAGTGCATCAGCAATAGATATTACCCTTCAGCCAATCTGAATAACCTTAATTGAAAATGAGAGAGACTAAATTCTAAACTGTAACATGATTAATGTTAATCTGATTTTGGTTTGTAAGCTTCTAAAATTAACAAATGAAGTGTCATCATGTATTTAAAGATGGGCCTTTAAATCCATTTGTTTTGGGCACTCCGTTTTGTCCTAAGTCCTAATTTGCATTTGGGCACATTGAAACCAGAAATACCAGCCTTATCCAGTTACGTTTTATTGTCATGCCTTTCTTTGTGTTTCTATGGTCATATTATGATGGAAATTATTCTCAAATGTTGAAGAGGTGCAGAGAATTTATAGATTTTTCTTAATGTCTTCACACCTTTCCTAATTTGGGCACACCTGTAAATGGTGTGAAATTGGGGTATCTAAAGGCCTCTTGACAGGTTGATTATTTTTGGTGGTCTCAATTTGCTATTCAAAGTTTGTTCTATTACAAATTATTGTCACTCTCCAATAATTTTAATAGAACATATTTGTATAAAGAAAATATTACTTGCATTTGACTGAATATGAAACCTGAGTAAGGAAAACATTGGCTTTTGCTCTGGCACTCTCTTTTTTTTTTTAACTCCGGGATAGTGGCTTCTAACACTCCACCAGTCAAAGAGATTCTTGCACACTCTAAAAATATAATTCCCCAGTTATTTTCGCAAACCATCTGCCTATCCTTTGGGTGACTTGATGAATTGAAATGAATTTGATTTGAAATATCATTGCCCGACCGAAAGAGCATACTTTGATTACCTTCTATCACCATGTATAATTTCATTGATATTAGGTTGAGAGAATTGAAAACAGAGTCACACAGGGGTTCTGGAATCTTTAAAGTCCTGAAATTTAGAATTTTTAGCTCACCTACATCTGTAAGATGTGGTGAGCTATTGTGATAACCTCGGGCGTCAGCGTCGGCGTCCGGCGTGTTCAATATTGTAAGATTTAATGTTAAGGTGAATTTCTCAAGCATCAGTGGGCTCAGGCCTTTGATATTGCATATGTAGGTTGTAGGGGACTATTAGAACAGTATTTAACCCTGAAACTACGACTTTTTTCCAAATTTCAGCTAAAATTTTCTGCCAAAAGTTGTAAGAATTTGCGTTTAGGTGTTGTAAGAATTTGTGTTAAAGTCAGCTTTTGTGCAAATTGTGCTGGTTTAACTTCTCATTACTGTTGATTTTCATATTTCAATAACAACTGTAGGTATTAACCCTACTGTATGCAGAAATTGAACGAAAATTTTCTTTTTTTTCACTCAAAATTTTCATGTTTTTCTCGGACTTAGTAAATTTTAAGTTGTAAAACTTTGTGTTTAAGTGATTTGTGCTTCTATGTGTCTTTCCAGGTGATTAATATTCTACACTTGGGTTACTGAACTCCATTGCAGTAATATTTAACCCTCATTACATGCATATTTGAGGAATTTGAGACTGTTTTTCTGCCAAAACTTGTGAGAATTCGCTTTTAGGTGTTGTAAGAATTTGCGTTAAAGTCAGCTTTTGTGCAAATTGTGGTGCTTTAACTTCTCATTACTGTTGATTTTCATATTTCAATAACAACTGTAGGTATTAACCCGACTGTATGCAGAAATTTAATGGAAATTTTCTTTTTTTTCAGTCAAAATTTTCATGTTTTTCTCGGACTTAGTAAATTTTAAGTTCTAAAAGTTTGTGTTAAGGTGAGGTGTTAAGCTGAGTTCTCAAAGATCAGTGGGCTCAGGCCTTTGATATTGCATATGTAGGTTGTAGGGGACTATCAGAACAGTATTTAACCCTGAAACTACGACTTTTTTCCAAATTTCAGCTAAAATTTTCTGCCAAAAGTTGTAAGAATTTGCGTTTAGGTGTTGTAAGAATTTGTGTTAAAGTCAGCTTTTGTGCAAATTGTGCTGGTTTAACTTCTCATTACTGTTGATTTTCATATTTCAATAACAACTGTAGGTATTAACTGGGGTGGCTCTGTCAAATAGATATAGTTGACTTTTGGAGTGAGGTTCGATAAAACAGTCACGATGCTTGTGTTGTTGTTGTAGTTCTTTTTTTATTTATTCATGCAAACGGTCATACTAAAATGACTACACAAAACCATTACATCTCTCCCTTTTTTGGGGAAACAAAATAAACATATTGAGAATAATATTTAGTGAAACAAAACTGTAAAATAACATAGTCATTCAAATCAATCAAACATAGTCCTTAAGGTATGTAGGTCTTTTTGTTGACCTGGAAGGGTACCTTTTGGGTGACATAATTATTTTGGGGCTACCTGTATTTTCTGAAATGGGTAAATCAACTCGATCAGTGTTTATATCAATATGCCATTCATCTTCTACTACAGTGGGTTCATCTCGTATGTTCGCAGGTTTAAAATGAGAGGAATTTCATGCTTTTACCTCTTGCCCCCTCTTAGCCACTATCATGGAGCCCTTCTTATCTATAACATAAAATGGGTTAGGGTCATATGTTGGATTTAACTTTTGCTTTTTCTTTTGTTTTAGAAGAACTTTATCTCCCACCTTTATATGACAATTATTAATGTTCCGTCTGGCCTCTGCATGGACCTTCATTTTGGTTTTTGCTTTTAAGTCATTGACTTTTACCTTTTGTTTGACAGAATGATTTACTTTGTCGGAAATTTGTGGTAATTTTGTTTTGACAGCCCTACTGTAAAGCAACTGTGACGGTGGGACTTTGGTAGAACAGTGAGGCGTGTTTCTGTAATTTCTCAAAAAGGCGTACATGACTTGCTTCCATGGTGTGCTTTCCAATTGGGCAGCGGTGCATGTCTTTTTGAGAGGTTTCATGAAATTTTCGACCTCACCGTTTGCCTCAGGCCAAAGTGGGGATACTTTACAGTGGATAAACCCGAACCTTTCTGCAAATTGTCTAAACTCCATACTCTGAAAAGGAGGACCATTGTCCGATCTGACAATGTCTGGTATACCATGAGTAGAAAAAACACGATCCAGTTTAGGTATCGTAGCTTTAGCAGACGTTGATGTGCATATTTCTACTTCAGGGAATCTGCTGTGATCATCTATGATTACAAGTAAATACTGACCATTTGGTAGGGGTCCGAAAAAATCTATGCTAACCTCTGACCACACTTTGCTAGGCAATTTAGTCATTTGTAAGGGTTCTCTTACTGGTCTATATACAATTGCTTGGCAAGGGGTACATTTTTGTATAGTGTTAGCTACAGCTGTATTAAGCCCAGGGAACCATATTTTCTCCCTTAAAAGCATTTTTGTTTTATAGATTCCTTGATGTCCCTCGTGGGCAATATCTACTACACGTTGGCGCAACTTCTGAGGGATAACAATTCTGCTACCCTTTAACAATAATTTCCCATCATGTACAGATAGCTCATTTTGTATTTTAGCATACGGTGAAATTTCGTTATTCAATTTCCTCCAATTTCCTGTGCGAACCCTATCAATGACTTCCTGTAAAACAGAATCTGATGTAGTTTCAGCTTCAATGTCACGTAAAATCATTGATTTAGGAACGGCTTCAGTTACAAGAAAACTGGTGTACTCTGTAGTGCGTAAATTTAAATCTGCTTGATTCGTCTTATCCAAAGGGTGTCTGGAAAGGTAATCTGCAGGGTTGTGTATACCCTTTTTGTATTCAAGCTTATAATTGTACGTCTGAAGGCGTAATGACCATCTCTCTAAACGTGCTGGTAATTTAGCACTAACCTTTCCAAGAAGGCCTAATAAGGGTTTATGGTCTGTAAAAACAATTATTGGTTGATCATGCACATACAGGTGAAAATGTTCTAATCCCCATACTATAGCTAGGGCCTCTCTTTCCAATTGAGAGTATTTCTGTTCTGTTGTAGTTAATGAACGACTTCCGAAGGCAATTATTTTGTCTTCTTGCACCAAAATCCCGCCTAGTCCTACTGGTGACGCATCGACATATAACTGTGTTGGTGCGTTAACATTAAAATATGACAAAGTGGGTGGTTTGGCTATTTTGGCTTTGATTTCCTGAAAAGCACATTCATGCTTCTTTCCCCATTCAAATCTAACATCTTTATGTGTTAAGTCTCTTAGAGGGGCAGCTTTGAACCTCTTGTTTTGACTTGGGACTGTCCAATTTCTGAAAAGCCTCTATCTTTTGGGGGTCTATAGTCATACCATCTGCAGAGAAGCGAAGTCCGTAAAAATCAATAGATGTTTTATTGAATTCGCTTTTCTCCAGATTAGCAGTTAGACCGGCCTTTCTCAAACATTCAAATGTTGCAATAAGACTCTGATCATGCTCTTTTTGTGACTTTCCATATACTAAAATGTCATCTGAAAGATTAAGAGCATTGTCAACTGGTTCAATGGTTTGCTGTATTTTCTTTTGGAAAATTTCTGAGGCCGTGTTAATTCTGAAAAATAACCTCTTGTATCTAAATAGCCCTAGATGAGTTTGAAATGTAGTTATTTCACGCGAATTTTCATCGAGTTTGATTTGGTGATAGGCTTTACGCAGGTCAATCTTTGAAAAATGCTTGGCACCATTAAGACGATTAACGATGTCATCCACTGTGGGGGTGACATGGCGTTCTCGTGTAATGGCAGTATTAGGAATTCTCATGTCAATACATATCCTGACACTACTTGGGTCTTTCGGTTTGGGTACTACCACAATCGGGGACGCCCAATTTGTAGGTGTGTCAACACGTTCTATTATGTCATCACTTTCTAGACGGCAGAGTTCATCTTCTACTTTCTGCCTTGTATGAAAGGGAATACGTCTACATCGTTGTATGACGGGTTTGACAGAACTATCTATATCTAACTTAACAGAACCTTTTGTGAATTTACCTATGCCATGAAACATTTTGCTATGATCATGGATATAATCGTTAACACAATTGTCATCATTGTAATAGACCTGTTTCGATCTGATAAACTCTATAAGACCAAGTTTTTGTGAGATTTCACAGCTTAACAATGTAATGTTGCTCGCTTTTGTGACATAGACAGGAGCATTAACACTCACAGCTTCAAAAGATATGGTGGCAGCAAATTGTCCTGCTAAAAGCAACCTGCTGTGATCATATGCTGTTATAGCTGTGTGTATACTTTCCAATTTTGGTTGGGGTCGTAACTTTTGGTAGGATTGAAAACCCATGATACAGCAGGTAGAGCCCGTGTCGGCGATAGCCGGCAGTTCAAGGTTATTAACTTTAACGGTAAATTTGGGCTTGTTCTTTTCAGAATGTGGGATATCACATGTGAAAACATATTCATTTTCACTGCCGGAGTTGTTATCACGACCGGTTGCTTCCGTCGTCATGTTAGTGCATTGACACGCATGTTGTCGTCTTTGGAAAACACGTTTTGATTTATTGGGACCACTTGTGTTCTGACTTGGTTTATGGGTCACTGGTGATTTGCAAACCTCCATAAAATGATTGCGTTTACCACAGTTCTTGCATAAAGTACCGAATGCTGGGCAGCTATGCTGTCCGCCACTGTGGGGCCATTTTCTTCCACAGTTGAAACATTTGTTAACAGTATTGTCCTTTTTGGGTCGAGATTTACGTGTACGATCATATTGAGAATTCATGAAATCCACTTCTTGATGGTGCATATTTGTAGAATTACTACCACTGGAATCTGCTTTCATTGTTTTGTTTTGTTTATCGGTCAGTTCTAGTGACTTGGCATATTCCAGCAACTGGTCTAAAGTAATAGTGGGGTCACTTAAACCTTTCTTGGTGACTCTATCGTTATGACTGCCAGATATCAGCTGAGATTTTATTTCGGCATCCGGCTCGGAAAAACCACATGTTCCAGCCAGTTGTCGTATACGCGTATTATACTGGGACACTGTTTCTGCACTCGACTGTTTGCAGTGTCGAAACACATACTTTTGATACTCCACGTTTTGTTTTGGATTGAAATATAAAGTTAGAGCGTCGACAGCCCTTCGAAAAACGTCATCATCTTCTACGCCCGGTGCCGGGGTCAGTGTAGATTCAGGAAGAAGATCAAAAATGTCATTGAGGTCCTTGCCCCCATAATGGAGCATTAGGGCCCGTTTTCTGGTGGGGTTTGAAATTTCATGTCCCGTAAATAAATTATCATCAAGGCGCTTGATCCATTTTTTCCATCTTAAACCAACATTGTCCGCGGAACAGTCGAATCGCGGATATGACGGCAAGGTCATCGCCATCGCGAAAAAGGTCAGACACTGTACCACGAAAGTATGAGATACCATAAAATTGTCCGAAAATACAAACAGCGTAGGAATGGTTGAAAGTTATAATCTCGGTAGAGATAACGAAGATTGGGTTGTGCGTTGAATTCGCCCGACTCGTCGCCACTGGGGTGGCTCTGTCAAATAGATATAGTTGACTTTTGGAGTGATGTTCGATAAAACAGTCACGATGCTTGTGTTGTTGTTGTAGTTCTTTTTTTATTTATTCATGCAAACGGTCATACTAAAATGACTACACAAAACCATTACATTAACCCTACTGTATGCAGAAATTTAACGAAAATTTTCTTTTTTTTCACTCAAAATTTTCATGTTTTTCTCGGACTTAGTAAATTTTAAGTTGTAAAACTTTGTGTTTAAGTGATTTGTGCTTCTATGTGTCTTTCCAGGTGATTAATATTCTACACTTGGGTTACTGAACTCCATTGCAGTAATATTTAACCCTCATTACATGCATATTTGAGGAATTTGAGGCTGTTTTTCTGCCAAAACTTGTAAGAATTAGCGTTTAGGTGTTGTAAGAATTTGCGTTAAAGTCAGCTTTTGTGCAAATTGTGGTGCTTTAACTTCTCATTACTGTTGATTTTCTTATTTCAATAACAACTGTAGGTATTAACCCGACTGTATGCAGAAATTTAACGGAAATTTTTTTTTTTTTCAGTCAAAATTTTCATGTTTTTCTCGGACTTAGTAAATTTTAACTTCTAAAAGTTTGTGTTAAGGTGAGGTGTTAAGCTGAGTTCTCAAAGATCAGTGGGCTCAGGCCTTTGATATTGCATATGTAGGTTGTAGGGGACTATCAGAACAGTATTTAACCCTGATACTACAACTTTTTTCCAAATTTCACCTAAAATTTTCTGCCAAAAGTTGTTGTAAGAATTTGCGTTTAGGTGTTGTAAGAATTTGCGTTAAAGTCAGCTTTTGTGCAGATTGTGCTGCTTTAGCTTCTCATTACTGTTGATTTTCATATTTCAATAACAACTGTAGGTATTAACCCTACTGTATGCAGAAATTTAATGGAAATTTTCTATTTTTTCAGTCAAAATTTTCATGTTTTTCTCGGACTTAGTAAATTTTAAGTTGTAAAACTTTGTAAACTTTGTGGTTAGGTGAGTTGTGTTTCTATGTGTCTTTCCAGGCGATTAATATTCTATGCTTGGGTTACTGAACTCCATTGCAGTAATATTTAACCCTCATTACATGCATATTTGAGGAATTTGAGGCTGATTTTCTGCCAAAACTTGTAAGAATTAGCGTTTAGGTGTTGTAAGAATTTGTGTTAAAGTCAGCTTTTGTGCAGATTGTGGTGCCTACATCTCTCATTACTGTTTATTTTCTCATTTCACTAACAACTGTAGGTATTAACCCTACTGTAAGCAGAAATTTAACTGATTTCTTCTCTTTTTTTCAGTCACAATGTTCACGTTTTTGTCTGACTTACTCAATTTTAAGTTCTAAAAGTTTGTGTTAAGGTGAGGGGGATTTTTGGGACTTATATTCACTTTCTTTAAAAAAAATTTTAACTTTTTTTTTTTTTAATACTTTCTCATACTTGTTACTAGTAACATTAAGGCTTATTTTAGTTGTTGATGTGATGTATTTTTGTTGGGACTTATAGTCACTTTCTTGAATGAATGTTTTTCCGCAACTCCTCTTTAACCAATGAATGTACTTCAATTACAATTTCAGTGATTTATGAAAGCCTTTCCTAATTCTTATTTATGATTTAATATCTGGCCTCACGATTCATATTCTTAATCATAAACATTTCTAAAAGAAAAAAATGCTTTTATATCCAATGATTCTATGTTGAATTGATATATAATAAATGCAGAAATATAGACTTTCCAAAGCCATCACATAAACCACATTAATCATTTGATGCCTAGTTAATGATTTATATTGACTAAATATTAGGCATGTTACATTGGAACGACATTATCAAGCGCGAATGTAGGTGAGCGTTGGGATGTAACATCCCTCTTGTTAAATTCCAGGCCCAGAAAGTCCTGGAAAAACAGACATTTGATTAGGCTTGTCCTTGTCCTTGAAAGTTGTAGAAAACTGATCACGCACCAATCAAAAGTCACTATGTGCTTTGTTATTTTTTGTCAGGTGTTTCATCTGATACTGTTTGCTTTTCTAAGTGACAATGTACTTAACTATGCAATTCTTGTTTTACACAAATAGAATATACAAAATGCCAGGTTAAGTGTGTCTTTTAATCCTTTACCCAACGCAGACGATATCAAAATTTATTATTATACCCCCCCCCCCACCCCTCCCCCCCCCCCCCAAACAAAGTTTGTGGGGGTATATGGGTATCACCCTGTGTCTGTCCATCCTTATAAGCGCTACTCCTCCTAAACTGTTTGAAGAATTTTCATGAAACTTTACACAATGGAAGAACCATATGAAGCAATATAATTCCGTTCTGACCGGCGCGGGGGGTATCACTTTGTTAGCTTGCTCACAGTACCTCTAGTTTTAAATATAATTTTTTTAAATTTTTCAAAAAATTTCAACAAAACCATATCATTGATCCCTCATTGGAACGAGCTCAATGAGCTCGTTCCAATGAGGGGTATGATATGGTTTTGTTGAAATATTTTGAAAAATTTAATTTTTTTAACTGCTTAATTTGCATATTATGCAGGCGGGTGTTGGCGATTCGTTAGGTAAAGGGTTAAGAAAGATGTGGCTGTTGAAAAAGAAAGCTCAAATGGGACTTGAATGATGATCATGGGGAAAATTATCAAGTCAGTCGATATTGGAAATACAAATTATCAAGTCAGTCGATATTGGAAATACAAGAAACTTTTTATGCCCCCGAATAGAAATTTGGGGGGGCATGTCATGTTTGTCATTTCCATCTGTCTGTCCATCAAGAAGATTTTCATGTCCACTCCATAACTCTGAGATGCTTCATTGTTGAAACTTGGCAAAATGTTGCTTATGGGGAGACGATGTGTCCTACACAAAATATTTGTTTGTTTGATGGAGGTCAAGGTCACAGATCAAGGTCATAATTCGGGGGCATCTGTGGTCGGGCGGTCACTGTTAGTCTTTTGAGTTCTAAATGGCCAACAGACATCAGTTTAACCCTTTACCTATCATGAAAAGCAGACGACACTTGCAAAAATAATTCTTGAATAACTAATTTTTTTCATTTTTTGTCTCAAAAACATAGGTTATTACCCCTCGTTGGAACGAGCTCAACAGGCTCGTTCCAACGAGGGGTCATAACCTATGTTTTTTTAGACAAAAAATGAAAATATTTTGAAAATTAATTGGCGATTTTTGAGAATAGCGCTGGCCGGTTTTGGCCGTTACGTTGGGTAAAGGGTTAACATTTTTCCCCACGATCAGCATGTTCAACGAGCTTTGACCACTGACAACGTAACAATAACTCAATCTGTGTCTGTTATCAGTAGATGTGTTTCAGTTTCTTTTTGTTTCAACAGAACACTCTCACTGTCAACTTGAGCTCAACCAATTGTTTAAATCAGAAATTATTTGAACACTGAATACCCTGATTGCTGGTCAAAAACAGTCCCTCAACCGTCCAACGAATTAACCCCTAGAGTGGTTGGACCAAACGTCTCCATTTGTGTTGAAAGTTAAACTTCCCCACTCGTTTGTCAAAATGTCCCCAGACATTGATCAAGCCGTCCCCACTTGTTGGTCAAAATGAACTTGATAAGTTATGCTAACTATAACCGCCTTCATAACTTTCATGCCAAAAATATACCACATTTTAAAAAGAACATGTATAAAGTACATATATTCAGCTTTACCAGTACAAATGTAGGCCCTCGCAATTTGTGTTTCAGGACCTTGAAAGTCTGGAAAACTTCAAAAGTGCTTGAATTTTGAACTTGGGTTAAGGTACAAGCCTGGTCTCCTTGTTTGGATCAGTTGGGTGCAAATCTGGAAACAAGCAATCTGTCATTTGCAGAATGAGGCCCCCAGAGGGTGAATTTGCTAATGTTATCACATACAGTGGGCCAATTTATCCTCAGGATACCTGTTTCTGTTTAGGCTTGATACGTTGATTCAGATTGAGGTTCACAGATGGTAAATTTAGTGATACTACCCTGCACAGCAGGGCACAGGGCAGGCACCAACACCAAGGCCAGTTGTTTCTGAATGCTTTTCCTGCACATCCAGGGTATTTGGCACTGCGACTAGGTCCATTCGTTCCCGAAGGAGGAGTATGGTCATCAGACTATTAGACAGTGGAAGTGTCCAACAGTCACACCACCAGGCTTATTCCATGAGCAATACCCCGGCAACAATGCAGTGTGCATGAGGGTGGCATTCCTCTGGGCAGAGGCAAGGGACAGAGCTCCTTCATATCCCCATCTCAGGATGGGTAATGACCCCCTTCCATATCTGTATGTCTTCTCCAGCATCTTCTACATCAAAGCAGGAGGAGTAATAATATCGACTTTACATCTAGCAGCCCCAGTAACCATCTTGTTTAACAGGGAAGTGGGCACAACAACCCAGACACGGAAAGTTGACAGTTGGCTAATGGTTTATAGAGAAAAAGATTTACTTAAGTTTTATGATTCATTAACAAAACAAAACCAACAACTGTACACTTCATCTGTAACTTGTTTTGTTAAACTGAAACTTGGCACTTGAACATTGTGGCTCTTCTATAAATCCCATATTTTGTGTTTGAGTATTCCTGAAAGAGTAGTTTACATAAAGATTTAATCGATCATACCTGACTTGACAGAATTAATTTCTTTCAAACCAGGGCTGATAGATTAAATTCTTAAAACATGGATCAAATTAAGCCAACTACGGTGATACAGTGGAGCCCACTTAACTAGATATCTCTTAACTGAATAACCCTGTTAATTGAATATAATTTCCAACCACAAACCCATTTACCATACCTTCAGTACAAATTTGACCTGTTAATTGAAAGTAGGCTATAGAGTAAACTCCTGTTAATTGAATAAAAAATCTTGTAACCTGTCGAGAAATTACCCTGACTCTCCCCAGTTTTCCTTTGTTTATAGACCTATTTGGCCTCTGTACATCCAGTACAGACATTTAATCTATTATATCTTGTTTGACAGAGCTCATGGAGCTCTGTCAAACAAGATATAATAGAATAAATGACAAGTTTATCTTCAGAATACAGGAAAGTGACACAATCCTTGTTAATTGAATACTCCTGTTAATTGAATAATTTTCATTGGCAAAGTGGTTATTCAGTTAACAGGATTCCACTGTATTATATTTATCACACAACGAAGAATGGGATTAGTATTTCCTACATGGATGGGGGGGGGGGGGGGGGGGGGGGGGTAGGGGGGGGGGGGGGGAATCTAGCACTGCCTAGCACTGTCAAATAAGGTCTTCCTATAATATCCCAATGTAACTTCATACTTTACTTCCAGTGAATTCAATACATTTATACAGGTTCTGATCAAACACTACTATTACATCGGTTAAGTAAGTTAAAGCTACCTACAGAATAGTACACTCAAAGTATGACTGTGAATAACACATATGGGTTATGGATGGCTAAGCTTGGAGTTCAAAAATAGAGAAACACTATTCGCTTGTTGAAAGCATTCATAAATTGTCTGTTAATGCACTACCAACCCATGGATGACTTGCTCAAGGGTAGTCTAGCACTAGCTAGGTACATTCTACAAGAATGTTATTCAGGCAGAATCATTGATTTATAATTTAGTCATAAGCATTAGTTGTGAATTACACCACCATCTAAGAGAAAATATATAAGTAGACTATGATGTAGCTCATCACTACCACCCCAGACATCTCAAAAAATACCCTCTCAGCAAATACCACCATTTGAGATCAATTCTCTGATCTAGTTATCTCCATTGATAGACACCATTACAAATTTTCCCAACCTGGAAAAACCAGGATGGACACAAAACTCTGATTACCTCCCTTGATAGTTTTTTACCTCTATCAGCATTAAATTGTACTTGTTTGCCACAACAAAACAAGATTATAATATGTGATAACTCCTGACTAATTGACTATCAGTTTAACCATTTGGGACTGCTAGTGTTGAGTTACTTGGCTACTATACACATCAACAATCAAGCTACTGTCAGTCAGTTAGATTGCAGGCCACGAAATTTCACGCGAACGATTGTTTCGTTCGTCGGATGGTTACGCAAATCCCAAAACCCGCGAACGATGTTTCGTTCACGCAAAAAATATGACATGAACAAAATTTTATAGTCTGAATTTTTTGTTGTTCATTGATGTGTCAGTGTGCCGTGGTACCCTGATCGCCAGATAAGAAATACAACGAATAAGTATGAAGTAGAAATGGTAGTTTGTTCTCTTGCTTGAACTTATATAGTACTGTATTTTACATGTGCGATTCTAAACACAACATTTCAACATTTATTTTCATGGACATTATGTAAGTATAGTAACTGACAGCACGAAAGCACGAAACGTATCAACCATTGTGGGTTTTTCCGTGGTTGTGTTCTATTTGATATTGGTGTAGATTCAGCGTGCTTTTCCCCTCATTACTGTTGCGTGCAAATTCGCCCCAGTTTTTTTTTTTCTTCATATCTTATGGATCAAACAGAGGGATGTAGAGGTTGACATTGAAGACACTAATTTTAGAATTTGGACTTAAATAGTATTTGCAATGGCATTGATATGGAAATGCAGAAAAATATTCAAGGAAAAACTTGATCTAACGTTAAACATTTATGTGGGCCAAAATGGGATGGTCTTGGAACACCTATGGTTGTTTCACTAATAGACTTCAATTTTTTGGTATGCACTGGTGTTTTTTTTATTTTTTAGCTGCGACTAGCAGCTCTATAAGTGGCAATGTCTGTCTGTCTGTCGGTCGGTCGGTCTGTGACCGAGTTTCAAAACTCAATAACTTTTGAAATACTTGATGGAATGACTTTATATTTGGCATGTAAGTGTATCTTATTGATGGCTAGCCACTGTTCAATGTATGTGTTGTTCCAAATATTTTTCTTGGAGTTATGGCCCTTGATGGAATTAGAATTTTGTGAAATTGCACCACCCGTCGCAGCTACGGCGTCGATGTCGCGATTTTTTGTGAATGGCGCGGTGATCTGTCAATATTTTCTCAGCCCCAGTCCTGAGGTCCTGCATCCATTGATGTTTATCAGCGAAAGAATCTTATACTGACTCAAACCCTCCTTTGCTGACATTGACAACACCAGCCACTGGTATTGTCTATGTCAGTAAAGGAAGGCTCGAGTCACATGTAATATTCATTGATTGCGACTTCTACGTCAGTATTCATTATTGCTCTAATTTATTACAATGAATACTAATCCCTTTAAATATTTTGTTTCTTAATGGTTTTACCATATTGGTATAAGCGTAAACCTGTACGACTTATGTCAACCACTGAATATTTCATCTCATATCTTGTTTTAATCATGTAACCTTATGCTTAACCAATTGGTTGCTCAAAAATAATTAACGTGAAAGAAACAATGGGTTACGCAAGCCCAAAACACATGAACGAAAAATGGGTTCCGTAAATTTTTTAAATTTCATGGCCTGGATTGGACCTAGGTAGCTATGAGGTTTGTTCTACATTTTAAAATCTATTTAGAATTTAGAATGGCAGCAGTTAGTTAGAATTACTATTTATGTTTTAACTGAATAGACATCCCCCCAGCAATTATAAGAATCTGACAACTGTAATTGTCTGGCCGTAAAACGAAAAACAGTTCATGCAGGCAGTGACTGCCGGGAAGAAAATACAGGCAAGTGAATGCACTCTCCTCATTTGATTTTGAGAGAATGAAAAACCCAGGAGAGTGATTTTAACCCCTTACCTATGATGACAGCCCAAACTGACCAGCACAATACACAAAAAATGACCATACAAATTTTGTTATTTTTTCATTTTGCTATAAAAATATAGCTTATGACCCCTCAGTGGAAAGAGCTCATTGACCTCGTTCCAATGAGGTGTCATAAGACATGTTTTAAGCAAAAACTGAAAGATTTTAGTTATGCGATGTAATGTTTTGCAAGTATCATCTCCTAGTTGGATCAGGTAACAGGTGATTGAAATGCAATATATAACTTGATGTTTAGACATAATTTCTACACACATCAGGAAGGCGAGTGATTAATTGCCCTTCCCCCCCTCCCCCCCCCCCCCCTCCCCCCAGTGAAACGTTTAGGAGAGTGATGGCAACTGAGAGTGAATCACTCTCCTTTCCGGTCAGTCCCTGCGTAGGTTGGTCCCAAAGAGTAATCTTAAGGCACTAACCCTGTGATCAAGTAACTCTACCCTATTCCACACCCTACAATAAATTAATCTCAAAAGTCAAATTCAACTCAACTCTTTGTGTACAGTACTCGTGCCCAATATTTCTGTATTGAATTTTATACTTAATTTATCTATTTTACACAATTTGTTATGTACTTCTAAATAAATCCATGACTCCGTTATAGTACCCATGAATAGACATGAAAGCACTGTATCCTCTGTGAACATGTGAGCACACGTTGTTGCACAGATCCTAGACCTATCATTTATTTAACAAGTGTTTGACCACCGAGGTGGTATTAGTCCCCTACGGCGCTTTTGTGACATAAGGTGTTTTTGTCACAGAAGACACTAGAGTGTATAAGCATCTTGGATTTTGAAAACAAAATATTGAGCGTGCATAATCCCCTCACAACCCTTTATCCATGTACCATATATGAAAGGTGTTGCTTGAACCATGTTGGAGGGAGGGGTGGTAACATGAAATAGAGAAAAAAGCTTAAAAAACACAACAAAAATGGCCGCCATTCTGCCATCTTGGATTTTGAAAAATAAATATTGACTGTGCATCATCCCCTCAGAACCATTTATCCATGTACCAAATATGAAAGGTGTAGCTTGAAGCATGTTGGAGGGAGAGGTGGTAACATAAAAACAGACAGACAGACAGATGTTAGATTTTGAAAAAAAAATATTGAGCGTGCTTAATCCCCTCGCAACCCCTTTATCCATGTACCATATATGAAAAGTGTAGCTTGAACCATGTTGGAGGGAGCAGTGGTAACATAAAATAGAGAAAGAAGCTTAAAAAACACAACAGAAATGGTTGCCATGGCGCCATCTTGAATTTTGAAAAAAAAATATTGAACGTGCAACATCCCATTAAAACCCTCTATCCATGTGCCAGATATAAAAAGTGTAGCTTGAACCATGTTGGAGTGAGGGGGTGGTAACATAAAATAGAGAAAAAAGCTTAAAAAGAACAACAAAAATGGCCGCCATGCTGCCATCTTGGATTTTGAGGAAAAAATATTGAGCGTGCATAATCCCCTCACAACCCTTTATCCATGTACCATATATGAAAGGCGTAGCTTGAACCATGTTGGAGGGAGGGGTGGTAACATAAAATAGAGAAAAAAGCTTAAAAAACACAACAAAAATGGCCGCCATTCAGCCATCTTGGATTTTGAAAAATAAATATTGACTGTGCATCATCCCCTCAGAACCATTTATCCATGTACCAAATATGAAAGGTGTAGCTTGAAGCATGTTGGAGGGAGAGGTGGTAACATAAAAACAGACAGACAGACGGACGGACAGACAGACAGATGTTAGATTTTGAAAAAAAAATATTGAGCGTGCTTAATCCCCTCGCAACCCCTTTATCCATGTACCATATATGAAAAGTGTAGCTTGAACCATGTTGGAGGGAGCAGTGGTAACATAAAATAGAGAAAAAAGCTTAAAAAAAACAAAAATTGCCGCCATGCCACCATCTTGGATTTTGAAGAAAAAATATTGAATGTGCATCATCCCCTCCCAACCCTCTATCCATGTGCCAAATATGCAAAGTGTAGATTGAACCATGTTGGTGGGAGGGGTGGTAACATGAAAATAGAGAAAAAAAGCCTAAAAAACACAACAAAAATGGCCGCCATCTTGGATCTTGAAAAAAAAATTTTGAGCGAGCATCATCCCCTCAGAACCATTTATCCATGTACCAAATATGAAAGGTGTAGCTTAAAGCATGTTGGAGGGAGAGGTGGTAACATAAAAAACAGACAGACGGATGGACAGAGTGCAATCCTATAGTCCCCTTACGGTTCCCGTAGGGGACTAATAAGTTAATTAAATAAATACACTAAACACTCAAGTTAACTGAACCAGCACCCATGAATAGACTTGAAGGTCCTGGACATCTGCGAACACGTGAATTGACATCTTGTTGCACAGACTCTAATCTATCATTTATTTAAATAAATAAGTTAAATAAATAAGTTAATTATTTAGAGGGAGTGAGTATCAGAACCCATGTATTGACATGAAGTTCCTGGACATCTGTGAACATGTAAATTGACACCTTGTTACACAGACTCTAACCTAAGTTAACCTAATTATAAGTTAATTAAATAAATAAGTTAATTATTTTCACTGCTATTTAATGGAATATTCCTGTTTAAAATTCAACAGTTGTACCCTTGTCTAACCCAAATTTCATCCAAAATAACATATACGCGACAGAAAATGTCTGAAGAACTAGATACAGTAGAATCCTCTTAATTGAATATCCAATTTGCCAGTGAAAATTATTTGATTAACAGGAGTATACAATTAGCAGGGATTTGGCCAGTTTCCTGTGTTCTGGAGGTAAACTGAGCATTTATTATATTATATCTTGTTTGACAGAGCTCATAGAACTCTGTCAAACAAGATATAATAGAATAAATGCCTGTATTGGATGTAGTGAGGCCACAGGTTGATAAATAAGGGGAATTTGGTGCGTGTCACAGTAATGTTTTCGACATATTACAAAAATTTATATACAATTAACAGGAGTTTACTCTACAACCCATATGCATTTAACAGGTCAAATTTGTACTGAAGGTATGGTAAATGGTTTTGTGTTTGAAAATTATATTCAATTAACAGGGATATATAATTAAGAGATATCCAATTAAGTGGGCCCCACTGTATCAGCTTTGGCAACATCGTTAAAATATTAAGCTGCTGTAACTAATTAATTTACTCTGAAGTACAATGTAATAACTAATTACAACTTCGGAATTGGCAGACCTCTTGCTCGTATTTCGAAAGTTACGTACTGTATCTGGGCGAGGTTGTCACCGACACACTACAAATTTCACAAATTGCGCTTTGTTACTTCCTTCAGTCCACGAAAATTGCCTTTTGAGACAGCCGATTTTGAGGTGCCTTCGACTGAATTAATGGGCTGCAGAAGTAGGTGTTAGGTGTACGTTTACCCTTACTGGAATTTTGAACTCAGGCAGGCGACTGCAGCCCGGGGCGATCGCCCGCCTCAAAATGACAAGCCTGAAATCGCCAGTCAATCCTACTATGGCCATAATAGAAATTTCTATTACGAAAGCAGTTGCACTGCATGGATAATTCCTAATTGTGTGTCCTTAATAACATAAAAGTAAAAAATCATAAAAGTGATTAAAAATCTATTAATATTTCAGTGGACCCGATGACATTCCTAGAGCAGATGAAGTAAGGACCTTGATAAAAGATATTTGGGATCTCCGAGTTGCCAAGCTAAGGAGCAGTATTGATGTATTTGTGAAAAGTGATGCAACCCATGCTAAGGTAAGTTTCAAGTTGTTTTTTTTTTTATCTGCCGCCACGTAGTGGGAGGGGGATATAGGAATGGGTTTCATCTGTCCTTCATCTCTTGGCATCTCATTTTAAAGAAGACTGTTGGAAATATTTTTCCCAAATTTCATATATAGTCTTTTGGTGATAATATCATGAATGGAATTGTGAACCAATGATTTTCTGAGGCCTTATGACTATCTGGTTCAGAACACTAATTGAGATTGAGATTGGGAAATTTGGGGTTGAGAATTGGGGAAAATTATGCCCACATGCCATTGGGAACGAGTCCCATATTTGACCCCCATAGACACCCAAAAGGAATTCCTGTATACAGCTAAAAAGTACTGGAATTATCTTCATGGAATTTTACAATGAAAATGGGTGAAACCCCTGAATATTTATTCCCCCTGGGAGGGGCAATATTTTTACTCCACAGAGATTTTCACTTTTCCCATAGAATGATAAAAAAAACAAATGTTCTTTTCTCCTGAACTGTCCATCAAAGTAAATTTGGTATGGAGCATCCTAAAATTGGGTACAGGGATGCAGGTTGGTGGTAGATTCTTGAGACCATAAAATATCTGACGGTGATTACCAATAGAGCTGGGAGTTTTGATTTTTCAGATTTGGTTTAAAGAAAAAAGCCTTTGTTTCTGTTCAGTTTTTCTTTGTTACGATCATATAGTAAATAATTCTTCAGACTCCTTAACTTCGAAAAAATCTCTAATAGTTTGTATGACATCACTCACCACAAAAAGTGAGGTTTGTAAGTACAGTGGAGCCCACTTAATTGGATATCTCTTAATTGTATATCCCTGTTAATTGAATATAATTTTCAAACACAAAACTATTTACCATACCTTCAGTACAAATTTATCTGTTAATTGCATATGGGTTGTAGAGTAAGCTCCTGTTAATTGTATATAAATTTTTGTAACGTCGAAAAAATTACTGTGACACGCGCCAAATTCCCCTTATTTATCAACCTTTTTGGCATCACTACATCCAATACAGGCATTTATTCTATTATATCTTGTTTGACAGAGCTCTATGAGATCTGTCAAACAAGATATAATAGAATAAATGCTCAGTTTACCTCCAGAACATAGAAAACTGACCAAATCCCTATTAATTGTATAATCCTGTTAATTGAATAATTTTCATTGGCAAAATGGATATTCAATTAAGAGGATTCTACTGTATCTCCGTTGGGTTCAGTCTAACTCTTAAAAAATATAAATTAGGATAACAAATGAATAAAGTTCATCTAATCTATGTTGTGTTCTCATTGTCACATTTTTTTCCTCGGCATCAATAAGGGAGAAAATGTGACAATGAGAACTTATTCACGTATTCACTCTTTTGACAGGTAGACTACAGGGTGTGCACATTCTTGAAAAGTCCTTGAATTTCAATCTTACTCCTTGAATTTTTAAAATTCAGAAAACGTACTTGAAAAGTACTTGAAAATCCATCAGACTCCTTGAAAGTCCTTGAATTTTGTCCTATATCATTTTTACCTGTGTAATAGTGGACAATTGAAACATCTCTTTTGCGCTTGTTTTAGTTGAAACACAAAAAAAAACGAACATAAATAATGGATAATCGATAAGTGAGGAATTAAAGTTCAGGCATTATTTAACCCTTAAGCTCTCAGGACGGCCGTTTCCGGTTTTCCCCACACCGGCCTGATCCGCCCTGGGTATTCCGGTTTCGTTTTTTGTATGTTTCCACTGATGATTCCGCTTCCTGTTTAATGCCACGTGTCCGCTATCGTTCCGTTTTGCATTTTTTAACAGTAGGATGATGTGAGGTCAAGGTGTTTTCGAATTTTCTCGAATAAATTAGCCTTGGAACAGCTGTTCCCAAATGAAAAACTTATAATGTCGTCAAACAATTCAAGCTTCTCTGATTTAATAAATGACTTGTGCGGCGGTGAATATTTAGATACAGATGTGTCAGACAATTTCTCAGACATATCTGTGTCCAGTGTAAATACTTCGGACATATCAATTTCGGCCGAATCCACCTGCGATTCCGAACCCGATGGCAGTGATAATGATATTGTTGACAAAACGCACCTGGGGTCACCTGGTTGGTCGTCAGAAATTTCAGGAATAAAAACGAATAAATTTGAACAGTCAGTTGGAATTTTTCACAGTTTGGATGGAATGGACAGCCCTTTAGACTATTTTTTTTTACTTTTCAACGAAAATTTCTTTGATACAATTGTGATAGAAACAAACCGCTACGCTGCAGAAAAACAAACACTTCGAGATAAAGTCGACCCACGATGGACAGATACCAATGTTGATGAAATGAAAGCCTATTTTGGCATGCTGTTCATTATAGGTCTTCATCCCTTGCCTGGGTACAAATACTACTGGTCTGAGCTTTCCGAATTCAAAGTGAATGCAATAGCAAATATAATGCCGAGAAGCCGGTTTGAAAAGTTGGTTGAATACTTACACATTGCAAATACAAGCAGCAACACAGGTGACCCTCTGGGGAAAGTGAGACCCATAATTGACATGGGGAAGGACACATTTCCAAAACATTACAAACCACACAGAGAACTTTCAGTGGATGAAGCCATGGTGGGGTTCAAAGGGCGTCTTCATTTCAAACAATACATGCCAAAAAAACCAACTAAATGGGGCATAAAAGTCTGGGAGATATGTGACAGCCACAATGGGTACTGTTTAGGTTTTGATGTCTACACGGGACGAAATAACTCTTTTGACAAATCCAAAGGATTGGGGTACTCTGTTGTCACACAACTTTCTGAACAGTTTCGTGACAGATATTTTCACCTATATTTTGACAATTTCTTTACTTCACCTGCCTTACTTGAAGACCTTGAAAAGAATGGTTTATATGCCTGCGGAACTCTTAGACTCAATAGGAAAGGTGTACCCAAACAAATAAAACATGCAAAAGTAAATAAACAAGGACAGTCAATAAAAATGCAGAAAGGAAGAAACACGATTGCGACAGTGTGGTATGATAAAAGAAAAGTGTCAATTTTATCAACCTGTCAAACTGGGGAGGACCAAATTATTTCACAACTTGTAAAAGGTAGTGACGAAACAATTAACATTTGCAAACCTACTTCAATATTGAACTATACCAAATTTATGGGAGGGGTAGACTGTTCCGATCAAATGAGACAATACTACTCTATTTCCCAAAATGCAAACAAGTGGTGGAAGTATTTAATGTGGTTCGTTGTTGATTTGTGTTTGGTCAATAGTTGGATAATTTACAGGGAAACGCTTCGCCCTTCAAATGAACAAAAAAAAATTAGTCATGTCAAATTTCAGTTGGAGGTGGCAAAAGGCCTTATTGCAGGTTATAGTTCAAGGCAAAAAGCAGGAAGAAAAAGCAAAAGTTCAACTAACATGATTACTGTGTCAGAATCAAACATGGTACTTCACAAACCCGAAAAAATCAACAAAACAATGTGCAAACGGGGCAAAAAGTGTTGTGTTCACTGTTCAGCTAAAAAAACAAAAACAGATGCTGGCAAAACACCTAAAACAACCTACATGTGTTACTTATGTGATGTTGCTCTGTGCAAAGACAGGGGTTGTTTCATTGAATTCCATAGTGTCCACTCAAAATAAATGATTTTGAAAATTTTGATTTTTTCCAGGTGTGCACTTGTAGGTAATTACCTGTGCAGGTAATTAATTACCTGTGCACACCTGGAATTTCCATCTCTTTAAAATGAAAGAGAATTGTTTGGGTTGTGTTCTTGTTCAAATGAATTTCTTATTGTTAATTGTTTATTGTTGTAATGGAATTGATTTTTTCAAAATTACGTTGTTTTGTTAATAAAATTGTTAATTACACCTGCACAGTTGTTTACCTGTTCAGATTGTCATCCAGCATGAGGGTGGAGAAAATAACAAACATCATTATGTATGTAAGGTTTGTTTTTATTAAAAACACATAAAAATACACACAGAACAAATAATGAAATAAGTACATATACACATTTTTCAACAAATTTACCTGTTTGGTTAATTATCTCACCTGTATTTTTACCTGAATAACTTTGTATGTAAGTATTTTTTTACAGCATTTCAAACATTGGTCATCTTAGTTCAAAAGTGTGGAATATCAAGTTCAGGGATGAACAAATAAATTTTTTGTACTCCAAGAAACATTACTGGTCATTTATTAGCTATTTTACTAAGATAATACAGGGAAATACTGCTGTGTAACATAGCAGTAATACAAGAGCTTAAGGGTTAACTGGGTGTCATTCTGTAAGTACCATAATTTTGTTGCAGAGCATTTTAGAAGCACCTTTTTCCTGGAATTTAGAAGGATGAGGTAGAAGACATTTTTAAGCCTTTACCCAGTGTAACGGCCAAAACCGGCCACCGCTATTCTCAAAAATGGCCATTTAATTTCAATTATTTTTTTTATTTTTGTCTCAAAAACATAGGTTATGACCCCTAGTTGGAACAAGCTCATCGAGCTCGTTCCAATGAGGGGTCATAACCTTTGTTTTTGAGACAAAAAACTAGTTATTCAAGAATTTTTTTGCAAGTGTCGTCTGCTTTTCATGTAAGGTAAAGGGTTAATGTAGGTAAGGCTTCTAAAAATGGTTATATTCCAAAAGTACATTTTAAAAAAACATCCTTGGAAAATGCTGATATGACCTTAAAAAGTCCTTGAATTTTTTTGGTCTTTGACTGTAAGAAACCTGGACTAAATGATGAGAGCCCATACATGCCACTAGTCCAGTTACTTCCCAGCAAGATAGTTTGATCAGATTATGCTCAAACACAGTAAAACCGTTCGGACATTTTCTGCTGTTTCTTGCGGTTTGGATTTGTTGTTTGCAGCAATAAATGGAAACGAAAAAGAAAAAAACACACCCAGCTCAAATCACCAATGCAAAGCATCTTGATGCATTACAAGTGGCACATTGCTATGCTTTTTATTGCTAATTTTTGTTGAAAATCTTTGTGTGCAATTGTTTACCAGAAGGAGCTATCTACGGCACTGCTTATCACAATTCAGTACTATCTTTTACAGAAATAACCAATCTTACAATAAAAAAATTATCATTTCAGTTGAATCATCTGACTTTAATGGAAATAAACACAGTGCGTCCATTTTTGACACAAGCCTTGGACCAGATGCACATGCTGCGCACAAATTTGAATGGAAAAATACAGTTGACTCAAGACTGATGCAGTGATGTAAATTCTTAACCTCCATGTATGGCTATGACTGTGATGAGTGTAATTTCTCAAGAAGTTCTGGGCTTGAAGCCTATATCGAGGCTTTATGGAAAGGTGCGAGAAGATTATATTGGACATTTAATGCATTATTTATTTCACTTGATGTTCATGTCGAATGCTGAGCAAGCTGGGTAGTTAACAGAGAAGTATTCAATAGAGACCTTGGACCTAGAAGTAGTGACTATCCAGGATAAATAAAACGTCATCAGAGAAAGAGTCATGGCGGATTGTAACCAAAATTGGCGTAGGGGGGGGGGGGGGGGAGGGGATCAAAGCAAAGTCTTTGGTTGGCAGGTGTGATAAAGAGAAGCCAGGTTTTGAGAAATACCCTGATGGCACTTGTGGGACAGTCACTGCTGTAACGTTGAAAAGATTAGTCGACTAGTCGTTGTTGACGCTGATATTGTCCAACGTCAACTCTGGATTTCTGCGTTGACTAGTTGGAACATTTTATATTTCCTATAAAAACATTGCAATGTAACAAAATTCCGATGTTAAACCAATTGTCAGTTGATCTGTTCAGAGTGTAAAATCAACAACACCAATAATGAGATAACTGGCGCAGACTTTGAGATCACAGTAGACTTGAAAGTTAACTGTGTAGTGTTGGCTCCTTTGAACTCACAGACCGTGGTCACACTGCACCTGCCTTAATACTGTTAACTGCATAGTTATTATGACTTGTCTCCATACAATAAACTTTCTGTTATAGAGAGATTCCCATGTCATTTATTACTTATCAATCGGCATCAGTAAAGTGTGCAAGTGGAGAAAAATATTCATCTGCAGAGGAATTGCCTGTCCTGGTAATTCGCCATTGCTCCATCTGCAAAAAATTATGCTGACGGAAATTGTTCTTCCCTCGGCAATTTCAGTTCAAATTCAATTTAAAGAGGATACCCGTGTTCGTGTATTTGAATTAACTTTTTTTTTGCTCCTTAGTATAATCATATTTGAATATTAAATAAACTTTCCTTGAAATGACCAATGATAAAAATTGCCTCATTCGGTTTGATATTGAAAGTGCCATGTGGTTTCTGACGGAAACAAAACAAATATCAAACTACCAAAATGACCACACACGTCACTTAAATGCAATATCTACACATCTGCTGGACACTGTCAGTAATTTCTTTGTATATGTTTCAATGGAGTTTAAACAAGAGTTGTATATTATACTTGCACAAATGACATTTTAAAGACAGTAGGCCAAGATTTGGGGCTTTCAGTATCAATACACGAAACTCAACACAATATTCATTAATATTAATGACCTGTCAACACAAATGGTGATGCATGGTAAAATGTTCATTTATTTATTTATTTATCAAAGGCGGTTTCCTTTGCTGAACTGAAACTTGCCATGTACTCCACATTTATACTGTCAGATATATTTATTTCTTCAAGTAATTTTGAAAGCTTGAACTTCAAAATCGGTTTTAAATTCACAGTTGAAATCTGATGGAAATTTAGGATTACAATGAACTAAATGGGCACTTTTACTTGATAAAATTTTTAGGGTGGGCATACTTTTTTGGGGCCAGTTGGGTTACCCTAAACAGACGATGTGCATTGCTAATTGCTACCACATTGCTGAATGTCGAGGGTAAATTTCAGAACTGAATTATTGCGGTAAAATTCCATGGCAGAATAATGAAGTGGGGTGTCGGCTACAGGATGTCATCAAATAGTTCATTTCCAAGTTTTGTGAGGAGAGAAGAGAAGTGGGGATAGGGAGGCATTTGGGAGCACAGGGTTAATCAAGACCTTGTCATCCGAAGCCCAATAAATCAGCAGCCGACCAAAGTGTTATTGCCACATCATGCAGGTCCTTGCATTCACTTGAAAGTCTTCGTTTTTAAAAATGCTGTTTCTAGATCTCGAAAAAACTTGTATTTTGGCCTGTTATTTTTTTATTAACCCCTTAACCAACACACGCAATTTCAAAATTTGTTATTATCCTCTGTCAACGAAGTCGGGAGGGATATTGAAATGGTGTTCATTCGTCCGTCACAAACTTTGTCTACTTAACGCCTCCTACAGTTTTCAGTGGATTTTTACAAAACTTGGTCTGAAGTATAAGTATCAAGTGTAGATGTGCATGGTTACAGCCCTTGGAAATACCAAAATTTCCATCACAAAACCTTGTCCGCTTAACTCCACCAACAGTTTTTATTGGATTTTTACGAAACTTTGTTGGAAGTATCAGTATCAATTGTAGATGCGTTGTGGTTAGGAATTTTCAATCATGACCAGGGTTCTTACCCAAATGACAAGTACAGTGGAACCCTCTTAATTGGATATCTCTTAATTGTACATCCCTGTTAATTGAATATGATTTTCAAACACAAAACCATTTACCATACCTTCAGTACAAATTTGATCTGTTAATTGCATATGGGTTGTAGAGTAAACTCCTGTTCATTGTATATAAATTCTTGTAATGTGTCGAAAAAATTACTGTAACGTGCACCAAATTCCCCTTGTTTATCAACCTTTTCGGCCTCACTACATCCAATACAGGCATTTATTCTATTATATCTTGTTTGACAGAGCTCTATGAGCTCTGTCAAACAAGATATAATAGAATAAATGCTCAGTTTACCTCCCGAACACAGGAAACTGACCAAATCCCTGTTAATTGTATACTCCTGTTAATTGAATAATTTTCACTGGCAAAAAGGATATTCAATTAAGTGGATTCTACTGTACTTGGATTTTGGCATCTTCTTTGAAAAGTGCTTGAAATTGATTCTATCCTTGAAAAGTACTTGATTTTCCATCAACTCACTTGAAAAGTACTTAACCATTTACCTAACACAGCCTTTTTATGCCCCCTGACTTAGGTCAGGTGGCATATAGTGATTGAAGTGTGTGTGTGTCCGTCTGTCCGTGTGTGTGTGTGTGTCCAAGCCAATAACTTGAAAACGGTTAGGGCCACAGTCATCAAGCTTCACACAATTATAAAGGACCATGGGAGGATGTGTCACACACCATAGCTGGGTTCGTACCTTCAAGGTCAAGGTCACATTTCAAGGTCACACTAAAAATCGGTCAATATTTGTGTCTCAGCCATAACTCAGAAACGAATCATAGTACAATTGTTAAACTTTTTACAAATGTTAAGGACAGTCAGAAGGTGTGTCGCGTATAATAGTTTCCGACACATCTGCAAGGTGCAACTCACGGGGGGTGGGGGCATGTGTTACCTTAGTAACATTCTTCTTGTTTAAAAAATAAATTTCACATTTTCAAAAAAATTCTAATAATTTTTCAACAAAACCATACAAATGTGGATATCATTACAACCATCTGGATGAGCCGGTTCTAATGATATCTATATTTGTGTGGTTTTATCATGATATTTTAGGCTGTGGTAGGCTTATTGTGGTGATTTTCCTGGCCATTTTTGGCCACTATGTTAGGTAAAGGGTTAAAATTCAGTTTACTTATAGCCTCATGATAATCAGCCCACAAACATGCGATGTAACAAAATTGGTCAGGAACCCCATCTCTCCGATCTCTATATTGTCCCTGGAGTGCAACAAGGCACCATCTGCAATGCATTGTAGATAGTGCCTTGTTGCACTTAAGGGATGATATATATCTAGCGAGTTTCATTTTCCATAAATCAAGTAATTCTTTGTGTGTTGTTCTGCATGGTGTTGTAGGTTCATATGAAAATTATAATAGTTGTCCTTGAAAATCTTGGCTAGAGTCTTTGAAAAGTGCTTAAATTGTGCTTGAATTTGATTGGTCTGATATCAGTGGGAACCTTGATGACTTGCAGCATCTGCATTGTGTTCTAGGGCAAGATACCCGTACCAAATCTGGACTTGGATCAGAAAGTTGTATATTTGATTCTGATGGCATCTCCATTTTACCCTTGATACATGTACATGCACTTAATATTATTTGCTGAAGTAGTGGCGCAGTGTACTGAGATGTATAGAAGGTGGATACCACACTTGCCTTCATCCAATGCTAAACCTGATTGTAGTAGATTACTGTTTTTCCCTGCAGCTCAGTGGTTCTCTTACAGTTTAATTCTTGCTAATCTGTAAAACTATCCAGTGCAATATGACTGACCCTGGCTGTTAAAACTGTGGTTAAAAACTACAACAATGAAGCGTTGTGATGTTATGCACTTTGAGGTCTTTCCAGTCATGTATGAATAATATCTCGAATATTGGGGGTTACCTAACCTATTTACTATTCATCTGGATATAATAAAAAGGACCGATTTTCAGTACTGCCATTGTGGACGGGTCAAAATATATGGGTGGACATTTTTCCACTCATATAATTCAGAGATGATGCACTATGACACCTAGCAAAATTTCCACCAATGAAGCACCGGACTAGATTTCAAAAGCATCTTCGGCAAGCACCTGGTGTCAGCTGTCTTAGGGAGTTTGAGCTTTGAAGAGAGGGGTCTTCCCACAGGAACATTTTAAAACAGTGCTATCAAATAAGTTGATAAGACACAACTTTTTGACAAACTGTATTTCCAGACGAACAACTTTTCGGTTATCTGTTTTTTCATATAAATAACCACCAGAGGAGGAACGATAAAATTGTTCCTCTCAAATTTTATGCCCTGATTACAACATATCAGCTTAATCAGGCCTGGCATTCTTTAGGAGCGCAGGAGTGCCGCACTGCTACTGCATGCCTAGAAAAAATTGAGGGCAATTTTTTTTTGCACCCCTTGATTTTCTAGAATGCAGACCTGTTTGGGACTGCCTTTAAAATCTATTATCATTTCGTCCCCTGAGTTCCAATGTGTTCTATGTGCCTACTGGCACATAGAACACATTGGAACTTAGGGGACGATTTGTCAATGTTGCATTGATTCGCAATAATTCATGACCCATTCTGTGCCGCATTTTGATGCATTTTGAGTGGAGAAGACAGTCACATATGATTTGAATGCAACATTTTGAATAATAAGATGTGTGTGCCAATTTTTCCACTATGAAGCTGAATGTAGTACAATTTTTCAGTCACAATATTAATTCCTTTAAGTGAATATAACCAAAATAGCATACAAGTTTTTGCATTGAAAATTTCTGGTGCAATTGCACTCCCAAGCAATCTGAGGAGGGCAATTGTTTTGCACTCCTTGATTTTCTAGATTGCCAGGCCTGCTTAACGAAACAAATTGAGGGTGTCATAAGCAGTCTGTCATCTGCAGAATGAGGTCCCCAGAGGGTGAAATTGTTGATGCTTACCCTGCACAAGGGGTAGCATTACCGGGTTTCAGCTAGGGGAAAGGGAATGAGGGCGTTCGCGAGGCGGCCGATGATCGTCTGTACCACGGGCCGGCCATGGTTGGGCACGCGGTAGGAAAGTTTTGAATTCCGGAATCCCAAAACCCCCATTTCCTTGCATCTGAGAGGACATTTTGCGTCTTTTCACGGAGATATATCTGTCCGATTTTACACATTGACAGCCAGTAATTTCCAATGAATAAGACGTAAATAAGAGAAAATGGTTGCTCAACCGAAAAATAATTCGTAGTATACGTGACTTCCTATTCGCCCAGGGCATTTCGTCCCAATAACACTGTCAAGCCTTGGCATTTTCATTGGGACTAAACGTCCAGGGCCTGGGGGAATAGAAAGTGTGAGTTGGATTTGGAAGGGAAGATTCCCCCATAATTTAAAAATTCAATTTTAAATTAGGGGCGAAACGACGCTTGTGAGATATTTTAGCAGACACAAGCACCTCTCAAAAATCTCATTGCATGTGCATGGTACAGATTTTGACGTTTGCAGCCACTGTGAAAACGAATACTAAAGTAGACTTGGGTTCGGTAAATCTCTACTTTAGAAAAACATTGCAGGTAAAATAGCTAGGATTTTACCAATTTTTCACGACAAACACATCAAATTTAAATCTGTGCAGAATTTCTGAACTCCTGATTCTCGCGGTCAAGTCGAGAAAAGACAGAGGCTGGTCTTCTTATGTGTTCTCTGATTCCAGTTGGTTAATCCCGGTCACATGAGGCCTCAGAGTGGTGGAATCCGTCTTCATAGCTGGAACAGGTTCCGGAGAGTTCTGGAAGTCTGTCCTGGTTCACAGACTGTCTCTGATGACGTCACGCGAGTTGGATTATACAGCAATTCTACAATACTCGATATTACTAATGTTTGATGTCTTTGATGTTGAAAAAACGCTTTGAAATCAATTACTCTCCAGGTGCTGCGACAGAACGGCGAAACAGACATGCATTTTATTTTCAATGAAATATGTGTACGGAATTCGGCAAAAGAAGTTTAGAAATGGCAATTCTACAAGCTAGGAACTAAATGTATTCTCGGGGCGGGCAGATCAATGCGAATTTCAAAGATTCTGTTATGTCGGAAAGGTGACCTGGCAGGGGAATGCGGCCGTTTGACGGACGCTGTGCCGGTATAGCGGAAACTCTGCATTACTAAATTTACACTCTGTGAACCTCACTTTTAATCAAGGTCTCGGACCTAAACTGAAAGAGGTACCCAGAGGATAAATTTGGGGATTCTAGTCCATTGAATGGGATAGCATCAGAAAATTCACTCTCCGCGGACCTCATTCTGCAAATGGCAGATTGCTTATAGCCAGGCTTGGTCGTCCAGCAACCTAACTTTGGTAAAATTTCAGGAAATTTTCTCCAAAGTCCAAAAATGGCCAAAAAGAAATAACTCCAGTAAATTATATACAGTAGAATCCTCTTAATTGAATATCCATTTTACCAGTGAAAATTATTCAATTAACAGGAGTATACAATTAACAGGGATTTGGTCAGGTTCCTGTGTTCTGGAGGTAAACTGAGCATTTATTCTATTATATCTTGTTTGATAGAACTCTGTCAAACAAGATATAATAGAATAAATACCTGTATTGGATGTAGTGAGACCAAAAAGGTTGATAAATAAGGGGAATTTGGAGCGTGTCACAGTAATTTTTTTGATATATTTAAGGTATAGTAAAATGGTTTTGTGTTTGAAAATTATATTCAATTAACAGGGATATACAATTAAGAGATATCCAATTAAGTGAGCTCCACTGTACCAAAATGTTTGAAAAAAAACATAGAACATGTGGAAACTGACATTTGCCATGGAATTGCTGTCATGTGTTTTTGAGCAGTGCCAGAAAGTTTGCTATGGCATAAGTGCCCAAAATTTTGACAATAAAATACCTTAAAATAAATGGATAGTTGTATTTTGCAATCCTTCTAGTACAGATTCTGAGACATCTTTTTTGTCATTCATGAGAAGAATGAGCAGTAACACTAATTCCAATCCATGATACCTGCAATTCCCAAATGCTGCCATTTTGTTTTGATAAAGAAAGTTCAGCAGGGGTCAACATCATTCAGTTCAGAACAACAGGCATGGAGGCACGAGTGACTTCATGAATGAAAAATTAAGATTGCAAAATGTGAACATTTTGTAGTACAGTAGAACCTGTCTTGAGAGACTGCCCTTTGGGACACACAAAAGTGGTCTCTCAAGACAGGTGGTCTCTCATAACAGGTTTCAGGTTTTCTCAAGTCAGTGAATAACCAACCACAAAATTCAGAAAATGGAGAAGAATAGATTTTTATAATTACTTTGTAGTTCTTTTTTTTAAAGTTTTTATAATTTTTATAACAGTCCATTTCAATTTGTTACAAAAAGATTTTCAACACAAATTTATTTTTATTCCTATCTGTCACATTTCAGGTATGCATGAAATTGTTTATTCAGCAATAATCCTAATCTTTTCACAGGGGTCTTATAAAAACATCTCAATCTTTAATGAGTTTGTAACTGAATAGCAACTGAAACCCAATTAAGAGCTTTTAATACTTTTAATTATGTTAGTATAACCACAATGGATTTTCCAATTCCAGAACAGGTAAAAAGTTTTTGTCATGGTTTCAGTCTTCAAAGGGGCGGTCTCTCAAGACAGGTCCATTATGGCATAAAAATACAAGTTGGTACCAGGTCACAGTGGTCTCTCAAGACAGGTGGTCTCCCATAGCAGGTCCATTATAGAGTAAAACCAATCGGTGCCTGGCAGATGTGGTCTCAAGACAGGTGGTCTCTCAAGACAGTGGTCTCTCAAGACAGGTTTTACTGTAATTATACCTCATAATTCTGTTGCAGATCTTTTAATATTCTTGGCAGATTCACAAAAATGATTTCGTTGATAAACTAAGGACAAAAACCATCCTAATTTACTTATTTGGTATCATACAGCAGGGTATTTTTTGTTCGGTTTTGCCATTTGCGAAGCAAGATCTTCCAGGTGCAATACAATTACCGAAACTTGATTTGCATAGTGTGCTTCAATATTTTTCTGATATTTCAGAGCTCAACCAACATTCCAGCTCAAAAGCAGTAAAACTAAAGATAACAATATACCAGTTATCACCACTGGTCGTGCAGCATAACGATAAATTGAACAACCATTTTTAGCTCAACTTGACAAAGTCAAGCCGAGCTCTTACCGTCACTTCTCGTCTGTCAACATACATACATACATACATCCACAATTTACTTTGGCACACCGTACAGATCGCATTTATGATCGGATCGCTTTGAAACTTGGTGTGCTTGTTTGGGCTGAACTCTCGATGGGAGCTATCCATTTTCTTCCATTTCTGTGAAATAATGTGGCCATTGGCAACAACCTTTGAACTTAGTCAAGCATCAGTCTGTTCCTTTGACATGCTCTATCGATTTTCTACCATTTTCATCAAAAAACGTTGCTGTTAGTGTCGACCTTGGAACTTAGTGCATCAATAGATTCCTTTGGCACACCGCACAGGTTGCATCATTTATGATCGGGTTGCTTTGAAACCTGGTGTGCTTATTTCGGTTGACCTTTAGATGGGAGCAGTCGGTTTTCTTCCATTTTCGTAAAAAAAAAAAACGTTGCCAAATGGCAATGATCTTTGAACTTAGTTTAATCAGGCATTCCTTTGGTACGCCCTACAGGGCACATTTATGATCGGATCACTTTGAAACTTAGTTTGCATGTTTGGGGTGTCATCTAGATGGGAGCTATCAATTTTTTTTCATTTGCGTCCCAAAAAGTTGTCATTGGCAACAACCTTTGATGAACTTAGAGCAGTTATGCATCAAAATTTCCCTTTGGCACACTCTGCAGGGCACATTTATGATCGGATCGCTTTGAAACTTGGTATGCTTGTTTAGGGTGACCTTTAGATGGGAGCTCTCGATTTTCTTCCATTTCCTTTAAAAAAAAATGTTGCTGTTGGCAACGACCTTTGAACTTAGTTTAGCTAGGCATCAATATTTCCCTTTTGCACACCCTACAGGGCACATTTATGATCGGATCACTTTGAAACATGGGGTGCTTGTTTGTAGCAACCTCTAGATGTGAGCTTTAATTTTCTTTCATTTCTCTTGAAAAATGTTGCCGTTAGCAATGACCTTTGAACTCATTGCATTTGTGCAACAATATTTTCCTTTGGCAAGCCCTGCAGGATGAATTTAAGAATGGATCAGTTTGAAAGCTTCACAACATACTAAAAATTTCATATAAATCGGGCAAACTTTAATTTTTTGGTCGTTGACATCCTCACAACGCCCAAAAGGCAGCACCAGGTGAATTGTTGGCTGGCTGAAAAATAAATGCATTTCTTTAGATATGTTTTTTATTGGAGAACTTATTTCCCAAATTTCAAGGTTGAGTTTCAACAAGAGGGCAGATATCAAACATTCACGAAAAACACATCAAATTGACATTATTTTGGATGAAGGGTTAATGTTGAAATTATACCAAATGCATTTAATAATGAAAACTAAGAGTGTGTGAAATTTTGTGGCTGTGTGTATTATCTGTATGGAGCAGAAGGGTATTGCAAATCACCATTTTGAATGAGAAATGTGAAAAATAACCCCTATATTTGAAGTGACATAAAAGGTAAAAAATGGTGATAAATCAACAACCAAAAAACTGACAAATCTTTTTATTTTTTTTTTTATTTTTTTTAACTCTACAACATACTAAAATTTCATGAAAATCTGCAAAAATTTCATTTTTAGCTCAACTTTGCCGTAGTCAAATTTGAGGTCTTGCCATGGTCCGTCTGGATGTCTTATCCATCCGTCAACAATTCAGTACAGCTCGGGCTAGAGGCCATATTTATGAACCAATCTTTACGAAATTTCTTGAGTACCTTTGTTATCACCGTGGGACGAGAACGAGTGTTTTTTGGTGTGGTACAAAATTCAAGATGGCCACCAGCAGCCATTTTGTACCAAAATTAGAGCAATCAGTTTTTTGTACAGAACTTCTGTATGAAAGTTCTGATTTGAATAAATTTTTGTATGAATGTTTAGTAACATGGAATACATCACGTATGATACAGGTTTTTTTCTCATTCTGAAATTATGCAAATTCGATGAACTTGGATTTATTCAGTGCTACTTATACACAGTTAGTACACATGTCAATATGGCTCGGGCTAGGGGCTGTATTTATGAACCGATCTTCACAAAACTTCTTGGGGTACCTTTGTTATCACCTTGGAATGAGAACAAGTGTTTTTAGGTGCGGTCCAAAATTCAAGATGGTTGCCAGCAGCCATTTTGTACCAAAATTAGGTACAATCAGTTTTTTGTACAGAACTTCTATATGACTCGGGCTAGAGGCCATAATTATGAACCGATCTTTATGAAACATCTTGGGTACCTTTGTTATCACCGTGGGATAAGAACAAGTGTTTTGGGGTGCGGTTCAAAATTCAACATGGCTGCTGGTGGCCAATTTATACCGAAATTAGGCACAATCAGTTTTTTTGTACAGAACTTCTATATTAATGTTCTGATTTGAATAAATATTTGTATGAATGTTTAGTAACATGGAATACATCACATATAATACGTGTTTTTTTCTCCTGCAGAAATTATGCAAATTAGATGAACTTTGATTTATTCAGTGCTTCTTATACACAGTTAGTACACATGTCAATACGACTAGAGGCTGTATTTATGAACCAATTTTCCCAAAACCTCAAAGGGTACCTTTGTTATCACCTTGGGATGAGAACCATTGTTTTTGGATGCGGTCCAAACTTTCAAGATGGCCACCAGCGGCCAATTAGACAAACTGATTTATTCAGTGCTACTTATACTCAGTAAGTGCACATTTCAATACGGCTCTAGCTAGAGGCATCTAACTGTCACACACCTTTACAATACTATACCTGTACATTTGTTACAGGCTACAGTCAGTATTTATGTACAGACCTTTACAATACTTTACATGTACCTTTGTTATCAGGTCATTACCTAGATGTGTGTCATTGCTGGGTCACATACTATACATGTACATGTCTTACACAAGTTGAGCTACAGTGTCATTGACACTTTCATTTGTGACATCACGTCAACAATGTCACCCAAAAATGTGACCCGAGCTCTTCAGAATTTCCCAGGTCGGGATCACATTTTAGATACGGTTGTAGTTGATGAAATTTCCAAAATATCAAAGCAGGAAGCGTGATAGAGGAGCTGATGTTAAAAGATCAAGAAAAAACGTTTTAATTAAGATAGAAAATCAAAAATCGGACTCCAGTACTTTCAGCGCCGGACAACCGTTAATATTTGTGCCATATTTCACGAGAATCTGTTGAAAACTATGGCCATGATTTGGAAAAGAAGAAGAAAAAGAAAAAACGGGCTCCCGATACCAATAAGTCATTCCAACTAAGCTGGATGACTTAAAAATGGACTAACTGTCGCTATAAGTCATTTTAACTTCGTTGGATGACTTTACAATAAAACATGAATTAACTTTAATTACATTCAGTATATTAAATTTTCTAAACTGAAGGGACGGGGGGTGGGTGTCTGCCTCTGAAAATTAAATTGGGAGATTAAGTCCCAAGGAGATTTTTTTCAAGGGGAATGCATCCTAAATGGATTTTATACCAAATTTCAAGTGAAGACATCATACTTTAACTTATCGCCAGGCGGAGCTGTGGAATGGATCTCAGTGGCCTTGGGTCCTTCGCTTCTTTCCCACTTTCAGCTTCTGGACATTACGTGACGTACTGTTAAAGAATTCATAAAGGGTTAACCCTTTACCTAACGTGAAAAACAGACGACACTTGCCAAAAAAATTCTTGAATAATTAATTTTTTTCATTTTTTGTCTCAAAAACATAGGTTATGACCCCTCGTTGGAATGAGCTCGACGAGCTCGTTCCAACGAGGGATCTTAACCTATGTTTTTGAGACAAAAAATGAAAATATTTTGAAAATTAATTGACGATTTTTGAGAATAGCGCTGGCCGGTTTTGGCCGTTACATTGGGTAAAGGGTTAACAAACCCCCACATCATGCTGATGCACAAAAACCACTCTTCCTTGTTCCGTCACTCGTACCTTCTGCAGTTAATAATGAATCGATGTGAAGTGCCTTTTCAATGTTTTCAGAGTTGGACAGTGTCATACAAAAATGCTAAAAAGAGGAGAAATTTGTTAATTTGTACGAAAAGAAAGCCAGTACAATTTAAGCTGAGAGAAGAAAGGTCCGAATTAAAATTTCAAAGAATTCAAGTGCTCAGAACTCTGTTCACTGATAAACTGCTACAACCCATGCCCTTCAAAATCATGTTATTGTAATATTTTCAAAGAATGTGACATTTTTACATATTTATGTGTATATTCTAAATTAACGGTTTAGTTAAAAAAACAGGAGATTCCCAAATATATCAATATTAAAATATTTAATTAAAAAATATACAATAAAGATTTTTTCTTAAACGTGAGCGGTGCGACGATTTACCCCATAGAACTACATAGAACCACATAGAACTACATAGATACCACAGAACTATATAGATACCACAATATACCTATAAAGAGAAATTAGTAACGAATATACAAGTATACAGGACTGGTGTAGATGGCGAAAATGTTCTTCGATGGGGCAGCCTCCTTTTGCTTCTCCAGTCTTCCACCGATTCACAGAAAATGAAACCAGTGTTGCAAACATATCTTCAGTGTCGAAAAAGGTAGGCTTCTGAGGCTGCTAACACTTCTAAAACTTTAGAAGTTTTTTCAGTCTTGTGATCATACAAGCATCCTAGAGAAATGAACCTGTAAAAGGTCTCTTAATTGAGGTTTTTGTCTCAAAAAAAAAGATTCTATTTACCAGGAATACATTGTAAGAACAACATTAATATCTGTGACTTTCACCTCCAGTAAGCTGTGCATAGCATGTTTTGGTCCATTGTAATTTGGAGACGTCTGGGTGGATTACTATACAAGCTCTTTCTATTACAAACAACACATACTTGAAGAAAACCTAATATTAATGTTACCAACATGAAGCCACTAAACTCCCTGACAATTATAAAATCCTTCGTTCTTCTCTACTTTATCATTCATTTTCTGTCTTTCAACTTCATCACTTGTCATTATGCCTTTTTATACCCCACGCACTGAAGTTGCTGGGGTATAATGTTTTTGACTGGTCCATCCGTCCGTCCTACTTGTTTTCCGGACTTTTTTTCTACACGCTTCCAGATATTGAGCAGATTTTTGGTATGTGAGTCTAACATGGTGACCTACAGATTAAGTTTGCATCTTTTTCCGCTCCACTGATTTTTACCGAAATTACGGCCCTTGGACTCTGAAAAATTCATCAAAATTAGTTTTCCAGACTTTTTTTTCTATCCGCTTCCAGATATTGAGCTGATTTTTGGTATGTGAGTCTAACATGGTGGCCTACAGATCAAGTTTGCATTTTTTTCCGCTCCACTGATTTTTACCGTAATTACGGCCCTTGAACTTTGAAAAGTTCATCAAAATTACAGTTTTCCGGACTTTTTTTCTACACGCTTCCAGATATTGAGCTGTTTTTTGGGTATGTTAGTCTAACATGGTGGCCTACAGATCAAGTTTGCATTTTTTCCGCTCCACTGATTTTTACCGTAATTACGGCCCTTGGACTCTGAAAAATTCATCAAAATTACAGTTTTTCGGACTTTTTTTCTACACGCTTCCAGATATTGAGCTGATTTTTGGTATGTTAGTCTAACATGGTGGCCTACAGATCAAGTGTGCATTTTGTTCCGCTCCACTGATTTTTACCGAAATTACAGCCCTTGAACTTTGAAAAGTTCATCAAAATTACAGTTTTCCGGACTTTTTTTTCTACACGCTTCCAGATATTGAGCTGTTTTGGGGTATGTTAGTCTAACATGGTGGCCTACAGATCAAGTTTGCATTTTGTTCCGCTCCACTGATTTTTACCGAAATTACGGCCCTTGAACTTTGAAAAGTTCATCAAAATTACAGTTTTGCAGACTTTTTTCCTACACGCTTCCAGATATTGAGATGATTTTTGGTATGTTAGTCTAACATGGTGGCCTACAGAACAAGTTTGCGTTTTGTTCCGCTCCACTGATTTTTACCGAAATTACGACCCTTGGACTCTGAAAATTTTATGCATTAAAATTACAGTTTTCCGGACTTTTTTTCTACACACTTCCAGATATTGAGCTGATGTTTGGTATGTTAGTCTGACATGGTGGCCTACAGATCAAGTTTGCATTTTGTTCCGCTCCACTGATTTTTACCGAAATTACGGCCCTTGAACTTTGAAAAGTTCATCAAAATTACAGTTTTCCGGACTTTTTTCCTACACGCTTCCAGATATTGAGCTGATTTTTGATATGTTAGTCTAACATGGTGGCCTACAGAACAAGTTTGCATTTTTTTCCGCTCCACTGATTTTTACCAAAATTACAGCCCCATAGACTTTGAAAAGTTCATCAAAATTAGTTTTCTGGGCTTTTTCTCTGCTTGAATTCTTTCAATATCGTTGAAACTACAGAACACTGTTTTCTGCAGTATTCCTAAAATCTATGTTTATTTTTAAAAAATGATTAGAGCTTGAAATATCGGGGCGCATGGGGTATGTGAGCGTGCTCACTAAGGTACTATATTTCCAAGAAAAATTAAAAAATAACTGTTCTTTAAACTGCACAACAAATACTATATTAAGTGATTGGTGTAATAGCTGGTTTCATGCCGACTGTGAGAATTTAAGTAACGTGTCTTCCCACTAGGCCAATTCCCCTTAGACCAATTGCATACTGTCATTGATTAAGGGTTGATTAAGGATAATTTAGAAAACATTTATTTATTGATAAGCACTTTATTTGATAAAAAAAATAAAAAGAATCACAGCATTTGAAAGTGTGTGATTACTATAACAATTGTTATGAAAAATCTACCCAACATCTATAAAATATCATTATATCAATAACATTAAATACATTTATAAATATTTATAAATATATCAAATTATTGATATAGAATTATTTTAAAAGTAGAACACATCAGTTGGTCTTTTGGGAATTGGTCTAGTGGGAATGAACCTTAAGTAAGGCAGATTTGGCAACTCTGTCAAAGATTTCTAAGGACTCTCCGTGCCAACTTTGTTTTAGAAAAGATACCTGTGTTGACAGGATATATGAATTTAAAAATGCCCTCCCGAGACGTACATTTGCCATCACACATGGGATTGAATTCTTAAGAATAATGGCCAAAAAGGAAAAAGATGTAATGGAAACAGCTGCATTTCAAATAAAAAAGACGTCAAGGATATGAGAGAAGACATACTGAGATCAGCCATCCTGAAACACCGTAACATTGTCAATTCGGGTGAGATGATTAACTTATTAGTTAATCCTTTACCTAGCCTGTATATACTATAGCAAGGGTTCAGACAAAAAAATCTTGCAGTATAATGAAACCTTTTTAATTGTTTCCTTCAAAAACATAGCATATGAGACCCTTCATTAAAACGAGCTTGTTCCTATGAGGGTTCATACGATATGTTTTTGAGGCAAAAAAAAATGAAAATACGATACAATATGAATGGTGACTTCTTTGTATGGACCGGGACACACTAAAATGTGTACCCCGGCTCCGGAAAAGGTGTGTCTGGGAAATATAAAGTTGCATTTCTTTCTTATTCGTATGTATAATGTGATCATTTTTGGTATGTAGCATCCTTTAGGGGTACTTTAGAGGTTTGTGGAGAAATATTTAGAATTATTTTATTTTTGTGAGTTTTATCGAAGTTTTCCCTTCAGAAACACTAAAAAAGTGTACCCCAACCGGGTCGTTAATTAATTAGCTCGCACTTTAATCCGATGACATTGGAGGTGTTGTACAAGTTGAGTGTATAAAAACTTGATTGAATTGCCCTACCAGTTCCCTAAGTGGATTATAATTCTAATAATAATAATAACACTTTGGCCAGCCTCTGATTTGTCGCGGTTCTCGGACGAGAAGGCCTTGGTTACCCCTGTACTCACAACTGCCTCCCTATTCCCACGCTTCTCTCCTCCCAACACTCTGAGACAAACTGCTTGATGACATCCCTTGCCCCATTCTTCCCAATCTCTCTGATTAGCATATTAACTCTCTCCTTTGAGTCTACCCCCCTAACCACATGTCCTTCATTCTCCCATCCCACTTCCCCATTATGCTCCCAGTGAATCTAATTCTGTTAGACTGGTACTTTGGGCATTCTAGAAGAAAGTGTTCCAGGGTCTCCACCATGCCCAAATTACACATCTTGCACTCCCTTTCATCGTCTTACCCAATTGTTCCCCTCCGCTAAAGGGATCGCAACCTGAGCTTGAACAGTGACCCCTCAAAGGTGCCATCAAGGTACTCTTCAAAACCTGGCTTCTCTTTATCACGCAGGCCACCCAAAGACCTCTTTGATTTGACCCCCTCTAACCAATTACGGTTACAATCCTCCATGACTCTTTCTCTGACGATTTTTTTTACCCTGGTTGGCCCTAACGTCCAGGTCCGAGATCTCCAATGAGTAGTTCTCTATTAGCTCCCTCACTTGGATCATCCACCCGCCTTGATATTGGAGCTGAAAATTCTCAGGAACATTACTTTACACCATCGGCTGTCGGGGAGATTTACCGAATAATTAAGATAACCGAGTTTCAACAGGTCTATCCTGTCCTTGATCCTCATCCACCCAAGCTCACATTTGATTGCTTCTAGCGCTGTGGCATTACTCGACCCCGTTATCCATCGACCTGCATCGTTCTGCAGGATTTCCAAGCTCCCTGCAGGCGTCTGGTTTAGGGGTACCACTTCCGTACCGTATGTTATACTTGGCAGACCCACCATTTCCCAAATGGTTTCCCGCATGAAAACCTTATTGAAACTGTTTCTCCCTATAAGTTTCATTTGGTTAAGGATTCGTTTCCCCTTCAGAATCAGTTTATTTGCGTGGTTTCGGTAGATTTATTTATTGTTGTTTAAGGTCACATACTTCTGCACAATGGCTAATCATGACCACAACATGGAGATAAAGTCAAGGTCAGTCAATCGTTTATACCCCATGTTGCCTGTTTTAGAGGACTCGCACCCCAAGCATTAGTGACTGGGTCCTATTTTACCAGTGAAACAGCTTGTTTACCACAGTAAGCAAGCACTGCTTCACTTCCCGGGGTTTCCACGGGGGGAGAGGGGGGGGGGTCGGTAGATGCCTCTTCCTGTAATGTTTATATTTACCCCCAAATACTCGTAATCACCTCTCCTACACTGAGAAGTTTGCTGCTACCTTCCGGAATGCAGAATTTACCCACTCTCAATCTTCGAGTGGGGTCCTCTTTGCGGCCCACAGGTATACCTTTGCTTTTGCTTTCATTAAGTTCGAGTCTCCATTTGCTCCCATATTTACCAACAATTCCCAGCATTTTCGTTAGCCCCTCTTCGCTTTCTGACACTAGAACCATATCGTCTGCAAAAAATAGCCATTGGATCTTCAAGTCCCCAACTGCTACCCCCTCGTCGCTATGCAAGAGTCCATCCCCTAAACCTTTGATGTACAATGCAAACAGGATTGGCGAAAGGATACACCCCTGTTTTAGGCCTATCTCCATAGGCACACGTTTTGTTGTAATGTTCATTCTGTACATCTTTATATAATGCTTTCATAATTCCAACAAACTCGCCTCCTAAACCCAGAGCCTCCAGCTTGCACCACACCCCCTCCCCCATACTCCATCGTATGTCTTTTGGCATCCAAACAGGCCCTAAACATCTTTTTCTTTTTTTTTGCTTTCGCGGATTCTGTCATTTGGGATAGCGTGAAAGGATGGAAACAATTTGACCAAGTTCAGTTTTGTTATTCACTTTGAAAAAATTGTCGAAAGCTGTGTTCATACAGCTATTGCAGCTTTTGGACATCAAAAGACGAAGAGATTGACAATTTCAAAAGATGAAAACAATCCATTCAAGTTAATTGTGAATGCACTCCTACAACACTTCCATTGTTTCCATGAAGGTGTGATGAGATAATAGAATACAATCATCAGATAATAATAACTCTTTGGCCAGCCGCTGATTTGTCGCGGTCCTCATAAGAGAAGGCCATCATTCCCCCTGCACCCCACCCCCTCTTCCCCTCCTCTCCTCCCAGCATTCAGATATAAACTGCTTAATAGTGTCCCTCACTTCCTCTTTTTCAATTTCTTCAATAAGCATTCCTACCCTCTCCCTCGTGTCCCCCTTCAGCCATCTATCCTTTGTTTCTTCACCCCACTTCTGCATTATTCTTCCAGTAAATTTTATTCTATGAGGTATATACTGTGGGCATTCCAAGAGAAAATGTTCCAGGGTCTCCACTACTCCAGAGTGGCACATTTGGCATCCCTTTTCCCCATCTCTCCCAATTTTTCCCCGAAGCTCCAGTGATCTTGATCTCAGTTTGAACAGCAGTGACCCTCCAAACGTGCCATCTAGGTACTTCTCAAAAGCTGGCTTTTCTTTATATTGTAACCCCTGCAGTGATCTTTTCACGCTAACCTCTGCTCGCCAGTTTCGATTGCAATCTTCCATGACTCTCTCTTTGACAAACCTTTTGCCTTCTTTCATTCCTACTTCTATGTTTGTGACCTCTATAGGGTAATTGTCCATTAGTTCCCTCACATGTTTTGACCACCCCGTTTCTATATTAGAATTCCAAATGGTATCGAGCATCAATTTGCACCACCGGTTGTCAGGCAGGTTTCTCAAGTAGTTAAAGTAACACAGTTTTCCCAAATCTACCCTGTCCTTGATTTTCATCTACCCAAGCTCCCCCCTTACTGCTTCCAAAGCTGCAGCATTACTCGACCCTGTTATCCATCTGCCGGCATCATTTTGAGTACTTTCCAACTTCTTAATAACGGTTTGGTTTAATGGAATCACGTCCGTGCCATACGTTATACTTGGTAAACCCACCCTCCCCCACAGTGTTTTCACCACAAAGACCTTGTTGAAACTATTTTTCCCTAAAAGTTTTAGTTGGTTCAGAATTCTTTTCCCCTTCAGAATCAGTTTGGCTAAGTAATTTCTGTACACCCCTCTTCCCGTTATATTTATGCTTACCCCTAGATACTCATACTCTCCCGGTTCTCCTACAGTGATTTGTTTGCTTTCCCCTTCGGGGATTGAGAACTCCCCACTCTCCATCTCTTCGTCATATCTACCTTGCGTCCAACGGGTATTACCTTGCTTTTATTTTCATTTAGTTCGAGCCGCCAAGTGTTCCCATATCTACCAACAATTTCCAGCAGTTTCTCTAGCCCCTGTTCAGTTCTAGACATTAACACCATGTCGTCCGCAAAGAATAAGCCTGGTATCTTTATGTCTCCAACATTTACCCCCTCCGCACTCTGAATTAGTTCGTCCCCTAAATCTTTAACATACAATGCAAACAAAATCGGTGAAAAGATACACCCCTGCTTGAGGCCTATATCCATAGGGACTCGTTTTGTAGTGATACTCCCTAGACTAAGTTGGCTTTGCACATCAGATAAACTATGCCCAATTAATTGACGACCCGGCCGGGGTACACCTTTTAGTGTGTTTATGAAGGGAAAACTTCGATAATACTCACAAAAATAAAATAATTCTTAATATTTCTCTACAAACCTTTAAAGTACCCCTAAAGGATGCTGCATACCAAATTTTATCACATTATTCATACGAATGAGAAAGAAATGCAACTTTTTTTTTCCCAGGCACCCTTTTTCCGGAGCCGGGGTACACATTTTAGTGTGTTCCTATGGACCAGCTTGTCCGGTTTTAGCTGTTATGTTAGGAAAATACCCACGAAGGTTTTTTCGTTATGCCAAATGACCGGTAGCAAGAGCCTTCGTTATATAAAATGAAAATCGGTTTTTCATTTTCTGTCCAGACTGTTTTTAAGCCTTTACCTAACATGAAAAGCAGACGACACTTGGAAACAAAATTCTTGAGTTAACTAAAAAAAAATTCAGTTTTTTGTCTTAAAAAAATAGGTTATGACCTCTCATTGAAACGAGTTCGTTCCAAAGAGGGGTCATAACGTATGATTTTCAGAAAAAAAATGAAAATTAATAGGCGATTTTTAGCTTAACTTGACAAAGTCAAGATAAGCTATTGCCATCACGTGTGTGGAAGTCTGTTAGTCTGTTCACATTTTCCTTTAGCACCGGTTACACCCCGTAGTTCTTGCCTGATCGTCACGAAATCTCATATGCAGGTTTGCTGTCATGTCTAGATGAGAATGTACCCTTTTGGTCTTGATCGGCCAACCGGTATGGCTGCCTGAGCCCCAAACCCGAAAACCATTAGCAAAGTCTACAGGTCGTATTTATGAAGGGATTTCATTGTAACTTGGTAGGATGCCTCTGTATAATGCCTGGGTGAGAACGTCCCCATTTGGTCATGATCTGTCAACCGCGATGGCTGCCCAAGCCCGAAACACCAAAACTTTTATCACAGTCTACAGGTCATGTTTTCGTAAAGCATGTTGGTCGCCTAGGATTAATAATATGGACGAGAATGTAACTATAATTCATGTGCTTCAAGACACCTGTTCCCACAATACAGAAGTGAAAATTCTATGGCGATTCTATAGCCTTTGTCTACTAAAGAGCTTGACCAGCTATTCAAGTTTTATTACATCGCCCAAGGGACTCCCGACCATTGTCCAGTATTACATAAAGATTAATTTATTAAGACCCTAAGTAACAGTGTTGGAAAGCAGAACCCAATAACGTCTAATTTGGAAGTCACTTCTAAGATAACACGCACATTTCAAAGCATTCGTCCTATTAATTTTCAACCTGTCACGCTATACAACAATGACCAGCGTCCAATATCAACTTCATATGCAGCTGTCATGAAGGTACGATAAGTCGGCCCTTTGTCTCAAAATGGAATATACAGAGACCGAATTTACCACCTCCACACATGAGAATAAAATGTCCCTAAGAGTGAATTCTATTCTGTTTTAAGGTAAGCTTAGTTTATTTCTGTATATATATGTGTTTGTTTTACGTAGTTAGTAAATTTAACCTGAAACACGGTACTCTGCAGGTTAAAATAATATCTTTTTATTGCAAGCTAAATAAGTTTATTATTTCATTTATTAATGAATATTATTCCTTGGTTTCTTTATCAAAGACATGGCAGGCAGCCATGACATGATTTGTCATGGCTGCCTTGCCTGCCATGACAAATCATGTTATGGCTGCCTGCCATGACTTTGATAAAGTCATGGCAGGTTTATATATATGTTTTCGACACATGAGGCAGCCATGACATGATTTGATAAGGAACTCAAACTTCACATTTATTTATTGATGTTTAAGATCACATATTTATGCACAATGGCTAACCATGACCATGACAGTTTTACGGGTGGAGGAAGCCGGAGTACCAGGAGAGAACCACCGAGCAACGACGAGCAGCTGCCAGCTCCCCAACATCGTAATTCAGCACTGCCGCACAGGCAGTGCTGAGTTACTATGTTGGGGAGCTGGCAGCTGAAGATATGCGTACCATCGACGTGCAGTACGCCTTAGTACACGGCGTCATCGTGCCCCCACGCGGGCAATGGAGATGAAGTGTCTTGCCCAAGGACACAACGCGGTTGCCGCATGTGGGATTCGAACGGAGGACCTCTCGGCTTGCAGCCTGCACCTCTACCTACTGAGCCACCGCGCTCCTCCAAAGTTCACATAATAGTGTAAAGCCTAATTGCTAGCCTTTATGTTTGAACTCGTTTTGTAAATGAATAATTTTAAGTAACCTTGATTTCAATTTTGATTTAACATTATAGAGTGCGCGTCAGACATGTAAGATTAAAATATCAGCTATCTGCCCGTTATAGATGTGAGCTCAGTAAGATATATTATAATGATAAGAGCTCGGAGCTCCACGAAGTAAAAATATTAAGAGAATTATAGAATTATAAAAGTTCCAGCGTTGTGAGCTGCTTTAATAAAAATACACAAAATTATTTGATTGAATAATGTTCAAAATATTAAGTATTAATTCTTGGTTTCTTCATCAAATAAAGTGATGCGAGTCATGACTTGATTTGATAAAGAACTCAATAAATACTAGTCCATATCCGTTTTGAAACTTATCTGAACGAAAGATGTTCGAGCTCAGTATTGCATTGAAATAATATTAATGTGAGTTTCATATTATAAATACGGAAATTGAAATTGGTTGAAATTATAAAAAAAATGTAATTTACGTATTAGTACACACTAAAAACTAAAGTGTTAAAAACTACACTTGAAATGCTGTATTTAACACTTACTAAGTGCTGAACTAGCACTTTGTTAGCTCACCTGACTGAAAGTCAGGGTGAGCTTTTCTGATCACTTTTCGTCCGTCGTGAAGGTGGTGTTTGGGCCTTTTTCTCCCAAACCACTGGCCGCATATTAATGAAATTTCATGTGAGTAGGGGTTATATAAGGGCATTTTGATTTTTTGTCAAATTAGGTTTCGGCTCATATTGATCAGAGTGGTGGGGCAAAAAATGCTCCAATTCTTAAAAAATCTTCTCAAGAACCAGCCCTAACAGAGACTTGATATTTGGTATGCAGCTTCCTTTTGAGGTGCAGACTCAAGTTTGTTCAAGAGAAGTTCGAGGGGCCATATTTGACGATGTTAAAGGAGGGGCAAAAATTTTGGCCCCGCCCCAAATTTCTATTTTCCAAACCGCGAGGTCGATTTGAACCAAATTTTTATGTGAGTGCTTATTGGGTCATAAGTACCTAATTTATGCAGAAATGTCTTTTCCCATAGAACCCCGGGGGAACCACAGGAGCTGAAAATAGAAGAAAAAAATTAAAACGCCCATATCTCCAAAACTGCATGGCAGTAAGAATTTTTATTTGGTGTGAAGCTTCCTTGGGACCAACAGAAAGGATTAGTAAAAAAAATTGCCATCGGTTTTATCATAGGGTACAGTTTCGGGACTTTGAAAAAGTGCTGAGTCAGCACTTTTTTAACACTGTAGGCAATGGGAAAAGCATTAAAAAATCTTCTCCACATCCAGCAGGCAGAATCTTTTGATATTTGGTATGCAACATTGTAGCGTGGATCTGATTCAAGTTTGTTCAAATTGGCCCCCTGGGTTCATATTTGGGCTCAGTATAGGAGCCCGATTTCGAACTTAGTGCATTTCAGGCAAATTTCTTAAAAAATCTTCTTCTCCAGATCCAGCAGGCAGAATCTTGTGATATTTGGTATGCAACATTGTGGAGTGGATCTGATTCAAGTTTGTTCAAAATCAGCCCCTGGATTCATATTTGGGCTCACTATAGAAGCTCGAATTGGAACTTAGTGCATTTCAGGCAAATTTCTTTGAAAATCTTCTCAAGATCCAACAGGCAGATTCTTTTGATATTGGGTATGCACCATGCTAGGGGGTGAGATTCAATTTTGTTCAAGCCAAGTCCCTGGGTTCATATTTGGGCTCACTGTGGGAGCCCGAATTATAACGTAGTTCAAAATGAGGAATTTTCTTTAAAAAATCTTCTTCAGATCCAGCAGTCGGAATGTTTTGATATTTCGTATGCAGCATCCTTAGGGGTGGGGTGGGGGGGGGGGGGAGGGCGGGGTGAGATTCAAGGTTGATCAAGCCATGTCCCTAGGTCCATATTTGACCTCACTTGGGGAGCCCGAATGATAACTTAGTTCAAAATGACGAATTTTCTTTAAAAATCTTCTTCTTCTTCTGTTTAGTACCATGGGATACATCACATATAATACGGGTTTTTTTCTCGTGCGTAAATTGTGCAAATTAGACTAATTTTGATGTTTTTTGGTGTTACTTTCAGCACTGTAAGTGCAAATGCCAATACGGCTCGGGCTAGAGGCCGTATTTATGAACCGATCTTTACGAAACTTCTTGGGTACCTTTGGTATCACCGTGGGACGAGAACGAGTGTTTTGGGGTTCGGCCCGAAATTCAAGATGGCCGATGGCAGCCATTTTGTACAAAATTAGGTGCAATCAGATTTGTGCACAGAACTTCCATATGAAAGCGCTGATTTGAATAATTTTTTGTGTGAATGTTTAGTACCATGGGATACATCACATATAATACGGGTTTTTTTCTCGTGCAGAAATTATGCAAATTAGATGAACTTTGATTTTTTCAGTACGACTTACACACAGTAAGTACACGTGTCAATACGGCTCAGACTAGAGTCTGTATTTATGAACTGATCTTCACGAAATGTCTTGGGTACCTTTGTTATCACCTTGGGACGGGAACGAGTGTTTCTGGTTGCGGTCTAAAATTCGAGATGGCTGCCAGTGGCCATTTTGTACCGAAATTAGGTCTAGTCAGTTTTTTGTACACAACTTCTATACAGCTCAGACTAGAGGCCATATTTATGAACCAATCTTTACGAAACTTCTTGGGTACCTTTGTTATCACCGTGGGATGAGAGCGAGTGTTTTGGGGTGTGGTCCGAAATTCAAGATGGCCACCAGCAGCCATTTTGTACCAAAATTAGTGCAGTCAGTCTTTTGTACAGAACTTCTGTATGAAAGTTCTGATTTGAATAAATTTTTGTATGAATGTTTAGTAACATGGAATACATCACATATTGTAAGGGGGTTTTTTTTCGTGCAGAAATTATGCAAATTAGATGAACTTTGATTTATTCAGTGCTACTTACACAATGTGAGCACACATGTCAATACGGCTCAGGGTAGAGGCTGTATTTATGAACCGATCTTCACAAAACTTCTTGGGTACCTTTGTTATCACATTGGGACGAGAATGAGTGTTTCTGGGTACTGTACAAAATTCAAGATGGCTGCCAGTGGCCATTTTGTACCAAAATTAGGTCCAATCAGTTTTTTGTCACAAGTTCTATACAGCTCGTATTTATGAACTGATCTTCACAAAACTTCTTGGGTACCTTTGTTTTCACCTTGGGACAGGAACGAGTGTGTTTTGGGATACCTTTGTTATCACTGTGCTATGAGAACAAATATTTTGGGGTTCAGTCAGACCCACTCTGGGACTCAAAGATTTCTTTTCTAGTTTAGCATCTGACTGTCACCCACCTTTACAATACTTTACCTATACATTTGTTACAGGCAACGGTCAGTATTTATGTACAGACCGTTACAATACTTTATATGTACCTTTGTTATCAGGTCATCACCTAGATGTTTGTCATTGCTGTGTCACATACTATACATGTGCATGTCTTTGTCTTGACAAGTTGAGCTACAGTGTCATTGACACTTTCATTGGTATGTAGCATCCTTTAGGGGTACTTTAGAGGTTTGTGGAGAAATATTTAGAATTATTTTATTTTTGTGAGTTTTATCGAAGTTTCCCTTCAGAAGCACACTAAAAAGTGTACACCGACCGGGTCGTTAATTAATTAGCTCGCACTTTAATCCGATGACATTGGAGGTGTTGTACAAGTTGAGTGTCTAAAAACTTGATTGAATTGCCCTACCAGTTCCCTAAGTGGATTATAATTATAATAATAATAATAATAACACTTTGGCCAGCCTCTGATTTGTCGCAGTTCTCGGACGAGAAGGCCTTGGTTACCCCTGTACTCACAACTGCCTCCCTATTCCCACGCTTCTCTCCTCCCAACACTCTGAGACGAACTGCTTGATGACATCCCTTGCCCCATTCTTCCCAATCTCTCCGATTAACATATTAACTCTCTCCTTTGAGTCTCCCCCTAACCACATGTCCTTCATTCTCCCATCCCACTTCCCCATTACACTCCCAGTGAATCTAATTCTTTTAGACTGGTACTTTGGGCATTCTAGAAGAAAGTGTTCCAGGGTCTCCACCATGCCCAAATTACACATCTTGCACTCCCTTTCATCGTCTTTCCGAATTGTTCCCCTCCGCTAAAGGGATCGCGACCTGGGCTTGAACAGTGACTCCTCAAAGGTGCCATCAAGGTACTCTTCAAAACCTGGCTTCTCTTTATCACGCAGGCCACCCAAAGACCTCTTTGATTTGACCCCCTAAAACCAATTACGGTTACAATCCTCCATGACTCTTTCTCTGACGATTTTTTTTTACCCTGGTTGGCCCTAACGTCCAGGTCCGAGATCTCCAATGAGTAGTTCTCTATTAGCTCCCTCACTTGGATCATCCACCCGCCTTGATATTGGAGCTGAAAATTCTCAGGAACATTACTTTACACCATCGGCTGTCGGGGAGATTTACCGAATAATTAAGATAACCGAGTTTCAACAGGTCTATCCTGTCCTTGATCCTCATCCACCCAAGCTCACATTTGATTGCTTCTAGCGCTGTGGCATTACTCGACCCCGTTATCCATCGACCTGCATCGTTCTGCAGGATTTCCAAGCTCTTTGCAGGCGTCTGGTTTAGGGGTACCACTTCCGTACCGTATGTTATACTTGGCAGACCCACCATTTCCCAAATGGTTTTCCGCATGAAAACCTTATTGAAACTGTTTCTCCCTATAAGTTTCATCTGGTTAAGGATCCGTTTCCCCTTCAGAATCAGTTTATTTGCGTGGTTTCGGTAGATTTATTTATTTATTTATTGTTGTTTAAGGTCACATACTTCTGCACAATGGCTAATCATGACCACAACATGGAGATAAAGTCAAGGTCAGTCAATCGTTTATACCCCGTGTTGCCTGTTTTAGAGGACTCGCACCCCAAGCATTAGTGACTGGGTCCTATTTTACCAGTGAAACAGCTTGTTTACCACAGTAAGCAAGCACTGCTTCACTTCACGGGGGGGGGGGGGGGGGAGGGGTCGGTAGATGCCTCTTCCTGTAATGTTTATATTTACCCCCAAATACTCGTAATCACCTCTCCTACACTGAGAAGTTTGCTGCTACCTTCCGGAATGCAGAACTTACCCACTCTCCATCTTCGAGTGGGGTCCACTTTGCGGCCCACAGGTATAACTTTGCTTTTGCTTTCATTAAGTTCGAGTCTCCATTTGCTCCCATATTTCCCAACAATTCCCAGCATTTTCGTTAGCCCCTCTTCGCTTTCTGACACTAGAACCATATCGTCTGCAAAAAATAGCCATTGGATCTTCAAGTCCCCAACTGCTACCCCCTCGTCGCTATGCAAGAGTTCATCCCCTAAACCTTTGATGTACAATGCAAACAGGATTGGCGAAAGGATACACCCCTGTTTTAGGCCTATCTCCATAGGCACACGTTTTGTTGTAATGTTCATTCTGTACATCTTTATATAATGCTTTCATAATTCCAACAATCTCGCCTCCTAAGCCCAGAGCCTCCAGCTTGCACCACACCCCCTCCCCCCATACTCCATCGTATGCCTTTTGGCATCCAAACAGGCCCTAAACATCTTTTTCTTTTTGCTTTCGCGGATTCTGTCATTTGGGATAGCGTGAAAAGATGAAAACAATTTGACCAAGTTCAGTTTTGTTATTCACTTTGAAAAAATTGTCGAAAGTTTGTGTTCATACTGCTGTTGCAGCTTGTGGACATCAAAAGACGAAGAGATTGACAATTTCAAAAGATGAAAACAATTCATTCAAGTTAATTGTGAATGCACTCCTACAACACTTCCATTGTTTCCATGAAGGTGTGATGAGATTATAGATTACGATCATCAGATAAACTATGGGCAATTAATTAACGACCCGGCCGGGTTAACCTTTTAGTGTGTTTATGAAGGGAAAACTTCAATAATACTCACAAAAATAAATAATTCTTAATATTTCTCTACAAACCTTTAAAGTACCCCTAAAGGATGCTGCATACCAAATATTATCACATTATACATACGAATGAGAAAGAAATGCAACTTTTATTTCCCTGGCACCCTTTTTCCGGAGCCGGGGTACACATTTTAGTGTGTTCCTATGGACCAGCTTGTCCGGTTTTAGCTGTTATGTTAGGAAAATACTCACTAAGGTTTTTTCGTTATGCCAAATGACCGGTAGCAAGAGCCTTCGTTAAATAAAATGAAAATCGGTTTTTCATTTTCTGTCCACAGACTGTTTTTAAGCCTTTACCTAACATGAAATGCAGACGACACTTGGAAACAAAATTCTTGAGTTAACTAAAAAAAAATTCAGTTTTCTGTCTCCAAAAAATAGGTTATGACCTCTCATTGGAACGAGTTCGTTCCAAAGAGGGGTCATAACGTATGTTTTTGAGAAAAAAAAATGAAAATTAATAGGCGATTTTTAGCTTAACTTGACAAAGTCAAGATAAGCTATCGCCATCACGCGTGCGGAAGTCTGTTAGTCTGTTCACATTTTCCTTTAGCACCGGTTACACCCCGTAGTTCTTGCCTGATCGTCACGAAATCCCATATGCAGGTTTGATGTCATGTCTAGATGAGAATGTACCGTTTGGTCTTGATCGGCCAACCGGTATGGCTGCCTGATCCCCAAACCCGAAAACCATGAGCACAGTCTACAGGTCGTATTTATGAAGGGATTTCATTGTAACTTGGTAGGATGCCTCTGTATAATGCCTGGGTGAGAACGTCCCCATTTGATCATGATCTGTCAACCGTGATGGCTGCCCAAGCCCGAAACCCCAAAACTTTTATCACAGTCTACAGGTCATGTTTTCGTAAAGCATGTTGGTCGCCTAGGATTAATAATATGGACGAGAATGTAACTATAATTCATGTGCTTTAAGACACCTGTTCCCACAATACAGAAGTGAAAATTCTATGGCGATTCTATAGCCTTTGTCTACTAAAGAGCTTGACCAGCTATTCAAGTTTTATTACATCGCCCAAGGGACTCCCGACCATTGTCCAGTATTACATAAAGATTAATTTATTAAGACCCTAAGTAACAGTGTTGGAAAGCAGAACCCAATAACGTCTAATTTGAAAGTCACTTCAAAGATAACACGCACATTTCAAAGCATTCGTCCTATTAATTTTCAACGTGTCACGCTATACAACAATGACCAGCGTCCAATATCAACATCATTTGCAGCTGTCATGAAGGTACGATAAGTCGGCCCTTTGTCTCAAAATGGAATATATAGAGACCGAATTTACCACCTCCACACATGAGAATAAAATGTCTAAGAGTGAATTCTATTCTGTTTTAAGGTAAACTTAGTTTATTTCTGTATATATATGTGTTTGTTTTACGTAGTTAGTAAATTTAACCTGAAACACGGTACTCAGCAGGTTAAAATAATATCTTTTTATTGCAAGCTAAATAAGTTTATTATTTCATTTATTAATGAATATTATTCCTTGGTTTCTTTATCAAAGTCATGGCAGGCAGGTTTATGTATATGTTTTCGACACATGAGGCAGCCATGACATGATTTGATAAGGAACTCAAACTTCACATTTATTTATTGATGTTTAAGATCACATATTTATGCACAATGGCTAACCATGACCATGACAGTTTTACGGGTGGAGGAAGCCGGAGTACCAGGAGAGAACCACCGAGCAACGACGAGCAGCTGCCAGCTCCCCAACATCGTAATTCAGCACTGCCGCACAGGCAGTGCTGAGTTACTATGTTGGGGAGCTGGCAGCTGAAGATATGCGTACCATCGACATGCATTACGCCTTAGTACACGGCGTCATCGTGCCCCCACGCGGGCAATGGAGATGAAGTGTCTTGCCCAAGGACACAACGCGGTTGCCGCATGTGGGATTCGAACGAAGGACCTCTCGGCTTGCAGCCTGCACCTCTACCTACTGAGCCACCGCGCTCCTCCAAAGTTCACATAATAGTGTAAAGCCTAATTGCTAGCCTTTATGTTTGAACTCGTTTTGTAAATGAATAATTTTAAGTAACCTTGATTTCAATTTTGATTTAACATTATAGAGTGCGCGTCAGACATGTAAGATTAAAATATCAGCTATCTGCCCGTTATAGATGTGAGCTCAGTAAGATATATTATTATGATAAGAGCTCGGAGCTCCACGAAGTAAAATATTAGAGAATTATAGAATTATAAAAGTTCCAGCGTTGTGAGCTGCTTTAATTAAAATACACAAAATTATTTGATTGAATAATGTTCAAAATATTAAGTATTAATTATTGGTTTCTTCATCAAATAAAGTCATGCGAGTCATGACTTGATTTGATAAAGAACTCAATAAATACTAGTGAATATCCGTTTTGAAACTTATCTGAACGAAAGATGTTCGAGCTCGGTATTGCATTGAAATAATATTAATGTGAGTTTCATATTATAAATACGGAAATTAAAATTGGTTGAAATTATAAAAAAAAAAATGTAATTTATGTATTAGTACACACTAAAAACTAAAGTGTTAAAAACTACACTTGAAGTGCTGTATTTAACACTTACTAAGTGCTGAACTAGCACTTTGTTAGCTCACCTGACTGAAAGTCAGGGTGAGCTTTTCTGATCACTTTTCGTCCGTCGTGAAGGTGGTGTTTGGGCCTTTTTCTCCCAAACCACTGGCCGCATATTAATGAAATTTCATGTGAGTAGGGGTTATATAAGGGGATTTTGATTTTTTGTCAATTAGGTTTCGGCTCGTATTGAGCAGAGTGGTGGGGCAAAAAATGCCCCAATTCTTAAAAAATCTTCTTCTCAAGAACCAGCCCAAACAGAGATTTGATATTTGGTATGCAGCTTCCTTTTGAGGTGCAGACTCAATTTTGTTCAAGAGAAGTTCGAGGGGCTATATTTGACGATGTTAAAGGAGGGGCAAAAATTTTGGCCCCGCCCCAAATTTCTATTTTCCAAACCGCGAGGCCGATTTGAACCAAATTTTATGTGAGTTCTTATTGGGTCATAAGTACCTAATTTATGCAGAAATTTCTTTTCCCATAGAACCCCGGGGGAACCACAGGAGCTAAAAATAGAAAAAAATTAAAACGCCCATATCTCCAAAACTGCATGGCAGTAAGAATTTTTATTTGGTGTGAAGCTTCCTTGGGACCAACAGAAAGGATTAGTAAAAAAAAAATTGCCATCGGTTTTATCATAGGGTACAGTTTCGGGACTTTGAAAAAGTGCTGTGTCAGCACTTTTTAACACTGTAGGCAATGGGAAAAACATTAAAAAATCTTCTTCTCCACATCCAGCAGGCAGAATCTTTTGATATTTGGTATGCAACATTGTAGGGTGGATCTGATTCAAGTTTGTTCAAATTGGCCCCCTGGGTTCATATTTGGGCTCAGTATAGCAGCCCGATTTCGAACTTAATGCATTTCAGGCAAATTTCTTAAAAAATCTTCTTCTCCAGATCCAGCAGGCAGAATCTTTTGATATTTGGTATGCAACATTGTGGAGTGGATCTGATTCAAGTTTGTTCAAATCGGCCCCTGGATTCATATTTGGGCTCACTATAGAAGCTCGAATTGGAACTTAGTGCATTTCAGGCAAATTTCTTTGAAAATCTTCTCAAGATCCAACAGACAGATTCTTTTGATATTGGGTATGCACCATGCTAGGGGGTGAGATTCAATTTTGTTCAAGCCAAGTCCCTGGGTTCATATTTGGGCTCACTGTGGGAGCCCGAATTATAACGTAGTTCAAAATGAGGAATTTTCTTTAAAAATCTTCTTCAGATCCAGCAGTTAAGGGGGGGGGGGGGGGGGGGGGCGGGGTGAGATTCAAGGTTGTTCAAGCCATGTCCCTAGGTCCATATTTGAGCTCACTTGGGGAGCCCGGATGATAACTTAGTTCAAAATGAGGAATTTTCTTTAAAAATCTTCTTCTTCAGATCCAGCAGTCGTAATGTTTTGATATTTGGTATGCAGCATCCTTAGGGAGGTGCGATTCAAGTTTGTTCAAGCCATGTCCCTAGGTCCATATTTGGGCTCACTGTGGGAGCTTGAATTGTAACTTAGTTCGAAATGAAGAATTTTCTTAAAAAAATCTTCTTCAGATCCAGCAGTCGGAATGTATTGATATGTGGTGTGTAGCATCCTTGGGGGGGGGGGGGGGGGGGGGGGGATTCAAGTTTGTTAAAGCCAAGTCCCTGGATCCATATTTGGGCTCCCTGCGGGAGCCCGAATGATAATTTAGTCAATATGAGGACTGTTTCTTTAAAAAATCTTCTTCTTCAGATTCAGCAGTCGGAATGTTTTGATATTTGGCATGCAGCAACCTTAGGGGGCTGAGATTCAAGTTTGTTCAAGCCAAGTCCCTTGGTTCACATTTGGGCTCACTATGGGAGCCCGAATGACAACTAAGTTCAAAATGGGGAATTTTCTTTAAAAATCTTCTTCAGATCCAGCAGATGAATGCTTTTGATATTTTTTATGCAGCATCCTTAGGGGGTAAGATTCAAGTTTGTTCAAGCCATGTCCCTAGGTCCATATTTGGGCTCATTGTGAGAGCTTGAATTGTAGCTTAGTTCAAAATGAGGAATTTTTCTTTAAAAATCTTCTTCAGATCCAGCAGTCGGAATGTTTTGATATTTGGTGTGCAGCATCCTTAGGGAGGTGAGATTCAAGTTTGTTAAAGCCAAGTCCCTGGGTTCATATATGGGCTCCCTGTGAGATCCCGAATTATAACTTAGTTCAGTATGAGGAATATTCTTTAAAAATATTTTTTTTTAGATCCACTGGTTAGAATCTTTGGATATTTGGTAGGAGGCTTTTCTTAGGAGGAGCAGATGCAACTTGTTGAAATCAATTCTCTGGGTTGAAATTTAGGCTACCATGTCAGGTGAGTGCCCTCAGGCCCCCCCCCCCCCGGGCCTCTTGTTCAAGTGTAGAAATCCCAGAACTTGACAGGTGTTACAATAATACCACTTAACAAGTGTAATGTCGAGACACTTAAAAGGAAACAACGCAGATGACGCGGTTCAGGTCTCCTGATCCGCGTCATCTGCGTTGTGTCCTTTTAATTATGTACCCACCAAGCGCAAATCAAATTATGGTCGATTCTGGAAGAACCACCAATGCTATACACATGGGAAGTGCCATCCATTCAAGTTTCAGATGTCTGACGATTGTAATGTCTAAGTGCTTAAAGCATTGCACTTGGAGTCTTAAAATCAAACCCTAAGAGTTAGAATGGGTTTTACACCTTGAAAGTGTCAGTTTTAACACTTTAGTTTTTAGTGTGTAAAGGAAAATGTAGAGGAAACTATTTAACGTGTGCCATTCAGCTGAGAGAAAAGGAGAGTTAACCTTTTCTCCCAGTTGAATGACAACGTTATGTCAGCCGTACAGTTCGTTAACCCTTTTACATAAACTGTTGAGATATTCTGTTGTATGCATGATTCGCTCATTAACCCATGTCACTGAACGGAGACAAAAGACCAGTGTATTGAGTGATATTGGTTGGTGTGCGACTCACGTGTTAACCCCTCCTCTCATCTACGAGAAATTGCTCCTCAAGTAATTTGATTTCAATTGCTTCGATGAATCTTTGTAATATCTATTCTTAATATTGTGAAAAAGTACCTCTCATGCCAAGCGAGTGTGGTTATTATACAATTACCATGTTTATATATATGTTTTCGACACACCTGAGAATAAAATGTCTAAGAGTGAATTCTATTCTGTTTTTAGGTAACCACAATTCCCCATTCCACAGAAGTTAAATTATTATAACTGGTAGAGAATCAAAATTTAACATTGGATGTCAGGACTGTCAGCGTCGGTTAATTATAACCTAAGAAGCAACAAGACACAACAGAAAGCTATTCCAACATTGATTATGTCTTCCATTGTTCATGTCGATAAATTTCACGGCGACGGCAAACAAAATGCAGCAGCGTGGTTAAACATGTTCGATCAGTGGTGTAAGTTCAATGAACTCAGTGTCGAGAAGATGGCTACGGCCCTGCCATTTCAATTATCGGGGCCGGCATTATGTTTGCACCACAGTCTACAGGACCATTTATCTATAAATCCATTAAAGGAGAAATTTTTGCAAAGGTTCACTGTAACTGACTCTTACAGTACACAATTGTATACTCAAGCGCAGCAGGCACACGAAAGTGTCTTTGAGTACCTAACAAGATTACAGGAGATGGCACTTAGGCAAAATGTACCTGAACTTATTCTGGTGTCCGTGGCAGTTAATGGGATGAAGCCACATTTAAGAGCCACCGTTATTCCCAAGGAACCAAAATCTATGGATGAAGTAAGACATGTCGCATTACTCGCAGAACAGGCGACTGTACCCGATGCTAAGCATGACTTTTCACTAGTTATGTTAACTGAGGAAATCAAGAGACTACATTCAAAGTTTGATGAACACGAGAAACATGTGCCAAATATTGAGCGGTCACACAGCTCACAACCAAAACCACGGAACAACCGATGGCAGGAGAACAGAGGAGAGAACAGGTATAAAAAATAACATTTATTTAATGCTCAGGCATCAATTCACGCTGAAAAATTAAGTCATATTCCCCTGTCGGTCGGCAAAACGAAATATCAAAATGATATTTAGAAATCGATATTTCATCGTAGGTTCGGATGACGAATCACATGTACTTTAAACGAGTCAGCACATCAGTAATGAATTCCAGAGTCCCAAATACAAACGAATTCGAATAATTGATAGTGACAGTGACTAAATCAATTCATTAAATCAGCGGTTTCATAGTTTGACTTTCTCATTCACCTTCCAGCGAAAAGCCGAAATCAGTTTCAAATTTCTTCAGTTCAACTTCACACGTCTTCAGTGCATTGAGTTCAAAAAAAATAAAATGACGTGTCTTGTTATTGAAAATAAGAAAGTGGTGTTTTTTGTTATTGTTCTATTTCTTCGAAACACATTGCGATTATTTCAATTCGCCAGCCTTGGTAAATCGTAAAGTTAGGGGAGAAATAAGACGGGACTACTTTTTGTGCGGATATTCACACATTCCAATGGTTGGAGTTTGGTTGTTGTAATTTTTGTATGGACGCCGGTTCGGCACATAAATTTTGCGCCTTAATGGCAAATAAAGGCCACAAATTGGAGAGTTTGTAGTCGTAGAGCATTAAATAAAAAGAAAATTCGCGAAAATTTCGCGTCGCTCGTGAAGATCCTCATATTTCTTTGTAGCCACTCACGAGATATTTTCGGTATTCATCAAATTTTCGTGAATATCCTCTATTTTTCTTATAACAATGACCACTCTTGTTTTCGTTGCGGTAGAAAATATAATTTTCGTCACCAATGCCCTGCAATGGGTAAAACATGTTTAAACTGTGGAAAACTTAACCATTTTCACTCAGTGTGTCGTCAAGTCAGGAAAAAATTGGGATTTTCGCCTATCCAGGGCAAACATCCCTTGGGAGGGCATAGATTACATAATGAAATAGGCAAGGTAAATGGACAACCGGATATTAATTTTACTATGCCCATCCAGCGACCAGCATAACAATATTTTGGTGAAACTTGGGTCAAAAACAGTTTAGTGCACTTCTCGAAACGGGCAGCTATCAGCTGTATAACAGAAAATATTTTACAGAAAATTAAAATTGTTTCAAGGCAAAATTCAGATATACAACAAGCTATAGGTGTTGAGGGTGAAAGTCTCCAAATAAAAGGCATGGTTCAACTACCACTTCTGTTTGGAACTTTCAAAATAAACCAAAATTTTTATGTGTTCGAGAAGCTGCATCATCAAATAATCTTGGGTATGGACTTTTTACAAAATAACAAGGCCACGATTGACTTAAGCTCCCGACAATTAATTTTGGAAAATGGACACGCACATGTGGCTATAGTTCAGACAAATACTCAGTTTGCACGCGTTAATACACGTGTGGAATTGATGCCCTTGTCTGAAACAGATTTAACTGTTCGTGTATCAGGTAAACACAATCCGGATCTGATTTTACTTGACCCTTCACCAGGGCTCAAAATAAGTGGTTTCTCATCGCTATTTGCTATGCAAAACATGCTAAAAGCTACACAATTTTCAATTATGTATAGCATTTTGCTATACAATATATTCAACTGCAGCCTAATAGGCTGCAGTTGAATATCTTGTATTGCAAAATGTAAAAATGAAAATTTGCAACAAACTTTGCAAGCTAGTTTACTGATGCTTTACTCCTGATATAAGATTAACTCTCCGTCTCGCATTAGGAACTTCGTATATACGTGAATTTTATTGGTTTAAATTCATCCTGCATTGTTTCTGCATTCTGAATAAAATACCCAGTCAACGTAACTTTGAGCATATCAAATTAATAAATGTTACGCATTTGGAAATATCTAAGTCCATACAGGTTTTAAAGGCAGTTCAGTTGAAAAACAAAGCTGGAATGGATGGACATTATTCTATCTGCTCAGAAGAGTTCAAAACAAAACAGTATGGCATAACTCCGGTATACAAGAACTGTTATGTAATTTAAACATAATGCTATTCATTCTTCGGAAATGTGTAGCATTTTGCTACGCATAGAAAAAAGGTATTTTGAGCCCTGCCCTTTACATAACTTAGCAAACAGTAAATTGGCAGGAGCCCGATGTTTAGGCAAACTTGAAAATGGTTAGGCTCGTTTCCGGATATTAAATCCAAATAACTGTAGAATAACACTTACTCCTGGACGTGTTATACAGTACGTTGAGAGTGGATTGTAACTAAATCACCCGCGGAATGGAGTTATCACCCAAACTATAACTTTCAAATTTTGTACATATGGACAAAAAAACACAAGCAATGTTTCATCCAATGGACCTCCGGGTTTAACCCGGAGGTCCTGTGGTTGAAACTTTGCCTGTGCTTGTTATGCTTTGCAACAAATTTGCAATTATTGCTTGGGTGGAATCTCCACTCTGAGGGTGATTTAGTGATAATACACTCTCCACGTACTGTAGCAACTGTCAGTATGTTGAAGAAGATTCAATTTCTGACCTTGATGACACACAAACTATAACAAATGACCCGGTGTCTAATAATTCGTCGAGTGATTTTGATATTGACAAATCTAATCTTACTGAACATGAACAAAACCAGCTACACCAACTCCTTACCGAAAACCGCAATATTTTTGCAACAGATATCTCGGAATTAGGACATACATGTACAAACGTTTTTGCACACAGAATTGATACGGCAGATGCGGTGCCAATACGACAACGCTTCTATCTCACCAATCCTGTGATCAAAAAAGAAATAGACACTCAAGTTGCTGACTTATTGAAGCATAATTTAATTTCACCATCTAATTCTAATTGGTGTAGCTCAATAGTAATGGTCAAGACAAAGACGAGGGACTACCGTTTTGCAGTAGATTACAGAAAACTTGATGCAGTAACAAAGCCTCAAGTTTTTCCGTTACCTAGATTTGAAGATGTAATAAATAGATTGTTTGGGTAGAAGTCAAGCTTCATATTTTTCCACACTTGATCTTAGCCATGGCTTCTGGCAAATTCCCATGGATAAGGAAACGGCCCACTGCCGCATTCATTACCCATGACGGCGTTTACCAGTGGCACAGCATGACCCAAGTACTGAGAGGGTTAAACTGGAAATTTTCGTTAATATACGTCGATGACATCCTCATCTTTAGCCAGACTTTCACCGAACATCTTCAGCATCTTCAAATGGTATTTAACAGGCTAAAGGAAGCCAATCTCAAGCTAAAACCAAGTAAATGTAAATTTGCTTCGATTCACGTGACATATCTAGGGCACATAATTACCAAACATGGAATTAAAGTAGACCCATCGAAGGTAGAAGCTGTCCAACCCTTCCCACTTCCAAAAAATGTAGGAGAACTGCGGGGATTTTTAGGACTTTGCAATTATTACCGTAGATTTGTCAAAAGGCTTTTCACATATTGCTACACCAATGAATAAGTTGTTGCAAAAAGATGCAAAATTTAATTGGTCCACAGAGTGTCAAAAGTCTTTTGAAACACTTGAAACAGCTCTAATTAATCCACCTATTTTGGCCTACCCCAACATGAACAATGAATTTATTTTAACTACAGACGCTAGTGCTCTGCAATTGGATATATATTGGGCCAGCTTGACCAAAATGGCCAGGAACGGGTTATTGCTTTTGGTGGGCGTGCGCTAAAAGACTTTGAACGTAGGTGGGCCATAACTGAATTGGAGTGCCTAGCTGTGCTAGAGGGCATTAAATCATTTCACGTGTACCTTGCGAACCACAAATTCACAATTCACACCGATCATAAAGCTCTCAGTTGGCTTAAATCTACCAAACCATATACAGGTGTTTAGCTAGGTGGGCACTCCAATTACAAGGCTATAATTATACTATTCGGCACCGTCCAGGGAAGAAAAATGTTAATGCTGATGCTCTGTCCCGACTCCCATATGTTGCTGAACATGAAATATCAACACAAGCCACATCGGGCCCAATACTGTCTGTCATTATCTCAACCTGAATTGTCTCTTCAAAATTCTCAAAATATACAGGTTGAATTGGAATACGCGGGCAACAATAACTTGGGTAAAACTTCAATCAATTCTGTACACTTGGTTGGTAGCATTACTGAGGACGCATCACAAATGTCACAACTACAGAGACAATGTCCTGATTTTGGACCGATAATAGACTATTTGGCAAATAGTACACTTCCTGATGACGAGAAACAATGTAGAAAAATTGTTCATGAAAGTAATTACTGTGAAATTTTGGATGAAGTTCTTTATCATTTCTATCAACCAAGGTGCAAAAGAGCTTTTATTTGACAAACTGCCATGCCACAACAGTTACACCAAGATGCTATTATTTCGTACCATGATAGTATTGCGGGTGGATGTCATTTGGGGTTCGATAAAACCTACAATGCTTTACGCCTGAAATATTTCTGGCCTGGCATGTCTGAAAATGTTAAAGATTACATCAAGTCATGTGACACATGTCAAAGGGCAAAACGTTCATTTCATAGTCAAAAAGCTCCATTACACCCCTTACCGGTGAACAATAAATTTTCACGTTGGCACCTTGACATACTTGAGCCACTTAAAGAAACGCCAGATAAAAAATAAATATATTCTTCTTGTAGTAGAAAGTTTATCACACTGGTGAAGCATTTCCTCTGAAATCTCAAGATGCAAAAACAATAGCCGATAAACTCTATAATGAAGTATTTACTAGATTTGGAGCCCCACATATTTTAGTTTCGGATAGAGGTTCCAATTTTATGAGCCAGCTAGTTAGCTCCCTTTGTGAAATATTTCAAGTGACAGAACATCACACCAGTGCATATCACCCTCCAGTCCTGGAAATGAGACGAGTGCGGGTGCAATTGCTCCCGTCAGCACCCGTGTTTTCTATTTTACGGGAGCTGAAAAATGCACTCGTTGAAAAATATTGTGGAGCACCAATATACTGTGAGTGCATATAAATATGTGCTGTTTTGAGAAAGCAGCACTCTGCAGCCAGTGGCAAATTACTGACCTAATCCAGCAATTCCTTATAGACCCTTGAACCCGATTGGTCGCTTTTCTGGACAGGAACATATGTCATAACGTTTTAAATAGGATGGCTGTTCAGTAAATGTGTAGGGTAGACCAATCAATGTTTTCAACGTGCAGCCACGAGGCTGCACGTTGAAAATATTGATTGGTCTACCCCAAATAATGAATATGGACTCTTCTAATTGCTGCCATTGAACTGGCGTGGAAGATACCACTAGAGTTTATAGGGTTCAGGTTTTAGGTGTTTGGTGACAGTATTCCCTCGAAATTCATATACTAACATTTTACGGGTGCCATTTACTCCCGTCTCTGAATTCACGGGAGCTTAAAACTGCACCCGTCAATTTTGTTCATTTCCAGCACTGACCCTCAAAGCAATGCTGCATACGAGCGTACCAAGGAGTGTGATTGCTCAAACACTTAGAGCTTATTGTGATGAACAATAATCAAATTGGCCTGCTTTACACCCCAGTGTGATTATGTCATTTAGAATGACACCCTCTACCCAAACAAGCGAGTACACACCATTTTACCCCCTTTTTGGCCAGGAGATGAATTTGCCCTTTGACACAAATATTATTCCAAAAGAAAACTTATCTCGAGATACACGGGCATATGTAACAGAAGTGACGGACAAACTGGAAATAGCAACCGAGATTGCAATAGAAAATTTGACCAAAGCTCACGCACGCAACAAAACGCATTATGATTTGACTGCGAAAACTCCTTCATTTGGAGTTGGTGACAAAGTCTTACTTTATAGCCCTAAAACTCCACGTGGATTGTCTGCAAACTTATATAAGCATTGGAATGGTCCGTACTATATTATCGAAGAAGGCCCCAACCACACTTATAAGTTACGGACATATGCCACCCACCTGTTGTTGAAATCACTAGTCCATGCTTATGGACTAAAGAAATATTGTGACCCAGACACATCGGAGTTCCACCAAGATGCCAGCAAAATTGTTCAGGAGAGTGATGCGGATCAAAATGCCGATGTATCTCCTGAAACAAATTTGTATGAGGTAGATAGACTTCTGAAAGCCAAACATCTTAAAGGTAGCAAACATTACTTGGTGAAATGGAAAGATTCTAAACAAAATACATGGGAACCAGCCGAGAATATCCCCGATTTTCTAAAGCAAGCTTACCATATAACTCACACAATCACACAATGTCAGACAAAAAGAAACATAAAAACAAAAAGAATAAATTCCTTCAGCAGCCAAACGTAGTATAATACCCCCCCCCCCCCCCCCCCTTAAGTAGTATACAATGATAGTATCAACGAATTAATCAACGTAAACCAACAGCTAAATCTTAGCTAATTAGTGCTAAGGGGTCTCTGATCAATTCCCCGCGGGTTTACTTTGACTAATTCTGGTTTCATGCCTATCACTGTAGATCATTAAATGGTGCCCAATTAGTATGGCTATTAATTACGGTACCTCAGTGGGTGTCCCCAGCGTACGCTTCACACGACGTCACCCATCGTATCAATTATGGTGTGATTTTTCATGAACAAGAAAATATCCGCCTGGCTGAAGAATACTGGAGGCACACGTTTGAAGTTAAGTTACTGTTTAATAAGCTCGAAGAATTACGTTTGGGAGTTTATGATTTGTCTAAACACCAACTCTCTCCCTTAATTCTTCCAGCTAGTGAAATACAATCTGGTATTGAACATATTAACCCTTTACCTAACCCGAAAAGCAGACGACACCTGCAAAAGAAATTCTTGAATAACTATTTCTTTTCGTTTTTTGTCTCAAAAACATAGGTTATGACCCCTCATTGGAAGGTGCTCGACGAGCTCGTTCCAATGAGGGGTCATAACCTACGTTTTTGAGACAAAAAATGAAAAAGTAATGAAAATTAATTGGCGATTTCTGAGAATAGCGCTGGCCGGTTTTGGCCGTTGCGTTGGGTAAAGGGTTAAGAGAATACCCAGGCAACATTACCCACAACTACACCATGTGTACAAACATCCAGGTTATTTTTACCGCAATGCAAGATTTGTTGCAGCTAGGAATGCATCATCTATATATATAACAATAAAGATTCCTATATCTTCTAACAAACACTCATCAAAATTATATAAAGTTTATACTGTCCCAGTTCCAACTAATCAAACTTCCACGCATGGTACGCAACTGTTAGATCTCCAAGAGAATTATATAATCTCTCCATCTTGTGTCGTGAACACTCAACACTCAGTGAAACTTGGCTGCTCCATTGTAGGAAGTTACATGTATATCATTGTCCTTACCACATTACATTTTATCATTCATCCATTTTCACCTGTGTCCATGCTTTATATGAAGATAATACTGTTAAAATACGTGAAATGTGTAATTTTAGATTTGTACTTGATATTATCACCCCTTCGATGCGAGAAATTGCGCCATCTCTAATATTATTGTATCAAACAAATGTGCTGTCAGTTAATTGCCTCAGCACACAACGAATGGTTGCCGATTGTGATCTTTGTGATGTAAAGCTACCATGTATGTGTTCGATTTCATCTGAAACTTAAACTATTCCATTAAGAATAACGGAGTGTCTTGTTGGCTCAGAGGAAATTGAACAGTATCACCCTATAAATTTGGCTCTCATGCAAAACGTTTTTGCGGCATCCAAATTGAAAGGCATACGTGGAAACACACTTTATTCCACGGCTGCTAATGTCAGCCTTTCAAACTTTGACCTTTTCAATCATGATTTTAATGATATTATTGCAAATGACCATAAGGCACATTTAAATTTAACAAAAATGGTAAAAAGAACGAAAGCCCGTGAAACAAATTTTCACTCTCTTGCAGAACCGTTGTTACGTGAAAAACTAACAGTACCAACGCAATGGCCGAACACAAATTTCAACTTTGCAGTTTGTGCACTAGGTACTGCTATATTGTCTTTAATGGGATATATTTTGATATATTATAAATTCAAAACATTGTCCGCTGCATTGGTATTGTTAAATTCTCACGTGAAGGCATCAAAAGCACCTTTATGTTTGAACTCGTTTTGTAAATGAATAATTTTAAGTAACCTTGAATTCAAAGTTGATTTAACATTATAAAGTGCGCGTCAGATATGTAAGATTAAATTATCAGCTATCTGCCCGTTATAGATGTGAGCTCAGTAAGATATATTATTATGATAAGAGCTCGGAGCTCCACGAAGTAAAATATTAGAGAATTATAGAATTATAAAAGTTCCAGCGTTGTGAGCTGCTTTAATTAAAATACACAAAATTATTTGATTGAATAATGTTCAAAATATTAAGTATTAATTCTTGGTTTCTTCATCAAATAAAGTCATGCGAGTCATGAGTAGTAATGTATGTTGGCTTTGAAACCTAGCTAGGTGGAGGGCGGTTGGAGGTATGACGTAATGAGTGCTACGTCATATGATTAATGAGTGTTACGTCATGCAATTAATGAGTTGTGTCATGTAATTAATGGTGTTGCGTCATGTAATTAATGGTGTTGCGTCAAATAAATCACATAATCCGTTATATAATATCACTTTTGATTAATTTTGGTTAATTAGTATATTCGTCATTAAGATAATTGTGTAATATTATTTTTTATACACCTGTTTTGCGAAAACAGGTATGGAGGAAGGTCTAAACATATTTCGATTAGTATAATCGCTTCGTTACTAATTTTGGTTAATTAGTATACTCGTCGTTAAGGTAATTGTGTAATATTACTTTTTATACACCTGTTTAGCGAAACAGGTATGGAGGAAGGTCGGAATATATCGTGATTAGTATAATCGCTTCGTGATTAATATGGGTTAATTAGTATACTCGTCATTAAGGTAATTGTGTAATATTACTTTTTACACACCTATTTAGCAAAAAAATGCATGGAGGAAGGTCTGAATATATTGCGGTTAGTATACTTTCGCTAATTGAGTAATAATCGATACGCTTTCCGTTAAAATATAGCGTAATTATATATATTTTTTCCCGTATTTAAACTTGATGCGTATACTGGTTATGTATATAAGTATACGGGGTAATGATGTTAAATCGATTTTTTTTTTCAAAAACGAATTACTCCTTGCAGATGACACGAGAGTAACACGGGTGAGAGAAATAAAATCCATTATAACATTTTAACGACCCGTCATAATCTGTCATAAATATCGTTAGACTGACGCTTTAAATTTAAGCGCTATTGAAATTGTAAGAAACCAATCTGTCATCTTATTGATTTTAATAACTAATCCCTTTTGTTCCAAAGTTATAGGCTCATAAAAACCTCTTCGAATTTTCTGATCAACACGCGTCCTTCTTTCAGACTCTGAGATTCAGATCTAGGGATTCATCGATTTTTCCCCAGACCCATTCCTGCCTTTTGACTGGTTCTCGAAAAATCAATCGGTCAATTTTAAAACGATGGGCGTGGGTTTTTTCCCCTATAAAGTCTGCCAATTCGAACTTCACTTTCATAATAAACTGTTCGGTCTGAAAAGTCAACATGGCAAGCGATAAATGTATTTTTGTTTCTAGAAGTGCACTCATAATCGATATGCCTTTTCAGGGGCCGACAGCGACGATCGACTACACTTCCGTGGAAAGCTATGAGCGAAACAAGAAGCAGAGAGCTGAAGAAGAATTTGCATTAGCGTTAAAAAAGTGGTGGTCAGTGACGCTCCCCATGAAGGAACAAGAAAAGAATCTTAAAGACCACCCTTTCGTTGAGGCTGCCAGACGTCCGTTCCGGGAGATTCAGAATAAAAATCGATCTAAGCACTGGTTTGATCTTCCCGCACACATGCAGGAGGGAGCACTTTTGGGGCCAAGGTCGGAGATGCCGTTAACAGTCGAAGAAGATTGGCAAAATGAGTTCTTCACCGAGGCGGAGATGGGAGTTAAAAAATAGCTTTCTGTGGAAAGAAAAAACGGCCCTTTCCAGGGTCACCATTATCTTAAAACGAGCTGTTTGTCATAAACACACACTTTTTCAACCAATCAGAACCTCCATTATCCCACTCCCTCACCACCACTCCCCTGTAACCCCTCACAATACCTAAAACTTTCATAAACCCCCATCCTCCAACCCATCCAATACCAAAAACTTTTTGGAAACCTCTAACCCCTTCCCCACCCCTCATAATAGCTAAATTATCTTGAACCCCAATCCAGTTCTCTAAATGTAATGGGCATGTCAGGCTCGGATACCCCCTACCCACAATTTTGAGCAATCAAATTACCCTGGATTAGTCTCCTCTCATAACTTACCGCACTCTTAACCCTTAATCGACGTAGTCCCCCTACTAATCCTATATAAAAGGTAGCTCCCTGTAACCTAACCCCCAAGGTTAAAGGACTTCTTAGAAAGTGCCTGATGAGCTTACGTGTATAACCTTGTATCGCAGTTCGCGTATAGAACGCTATATGAGTAAACGAAAACGGAGCTTTTTTTGTCCCACGTCCAAAACGATATATTTTCTAATAAACAAACCCGTGTTTCCGAGCAAACGGGGGTATTTTGTTTCTAAATGGTATCATTCATAAATAATGAGACTTGTCGTTTTTGTTTACAAAATATTTATCAGTCGAGAAAAAACCCTAAAAAACAATATTTACGACAATTACACGATGGAATAATTAATATGTACAGGTTTAATATTACAATAATACAAAAAAGAGAAAAAATACAATTCTACAATCAGTTTTACGAAATTAAAATCTGTCAGTTTTAAAACCATTTTTACAAAATTGAAATCCGAGCATCGGTTTTAAAATCAACTTTATCACTCGTTAAACCCGATAATCGGATTTAACCCTTTACCTAACATGAAAAGCAGACGACACTTGCAAAAAAATTCTTGTATAACTAATTTTTTTCATTTTTTGTCTCAAAAACATAGGTTATGACCCCTCGTTGGAACGAGCTCGACAAGCTCGTTCCAACGAGGGGTCATAACCTATGTTTTTGAGACAAAAATGAAAATATTTTGAAAATTAATTGGCGATTTTTGAGAATAGCGCTGGCCGGTTTTGGCCGTTCCGTTGGGTAAAGGGTTAACGAGTGATAAAATTGATTTATTTCACATCGAGATTACATTAAACGATATAAACTTTTACAAATTCAGCAACAGTTTTCCGGCATACGGCGCAAAATTTCAGTTTTCTACAGCATTTATCGCAACAACATATGATACCCCGCGTTCGTTTCGAAGGGGGGCGTTCGTTCATTTGACCAGGGAGTGTTCAGAAACGCCTTGGACGAGAGCGTCTTTAAATCGCCTCGACCCTGCCTCCTTAACGTTTTTTCCAAAAGTCACATCTCCGACAAAATCAATACTTTTTTCAGCAGTTGTTTTCCGACATTTTTGGCGAGTGGAAATACCGCGTGTTTTAGGGATCCAAATAGGCTTCCGAGTCCATGCCCCCTTTGAATTTGTGCCCCGGTAAATACTGGTCTTCCAGAACCTACTTGACTGAGATAATAATCTTCGAATAATTTAGCGTTGCAGCAGTACGACATGGTTTAAAATGGAGTGTCGCGGTCAATTTTCCGCGTTCAAATGGCGCCGGCTTACCAGTGTCGTCTCTTATATATATTTCCACAGCATTGAAATGTTTTTGAGAAAGGGGGGAGGTAATACGCGTTTTCGAAGGTACTGGTTATTGTTTCACCGTCCGAACCGTCGATTGGGACTATTCGTAATAGAGGAACTCTAACATCTCCAACGATCTGATCTTTCACTAGATCACAATAAACGTATAAGGAATAAAAACCGCAGTTTACATCAGCCACGCCGTCAGCTCTGAACCAACCTTGGTGGAATATATTTTTATCAAATCCGAAAATATTTTGAAGGCACTGACTCAGCTCAACGGTTGCCCCGTGTTTTACAATAATTGAAAGCTTTTTGGGATATTGTGTCGAATTCGAATGATAAACAGTCTGGCCTAAGAAGAAGCTTCTCTTTTCCCCTCTCTAGCTCGGTTATGATTTGAGAAGGATTCGTATATCGATCTACCGGGTTTTACACCGACAGCATGCTCCCTATCTTTATATTTGACATTTATATAGGCCTCTACATCTTTCACGTTGAGCCAGGTATTAGGATACTGAATTTCAGTTAATCCCACCTTCCATTCACCCTCGAGAGTTATTGGTTGAGATAACTGAGTCCGAAAAGCAGTTAGCGTATTGTCGGGGGAATGTGTCCATTGAACTTTTACTGAGTAAATGTAAATAGAACATTATCGTTTTTTAATAGTCGAGTTAGGGAGTAAATATCCTATAGCGCTACCTAATAAAGCTGTCCACAACTGCGGGTTATTTGTCTCCAAGCTTAAGTTAACTGGTAGAGTGCGAAGATTTTTTGGTTGTCAAAATTTTGTTCACATGTTATTGCCTTGTTACAGTTTATGGGAGAGTGCCTATAGGCACTCTCCCATAAATTGTAACAGGCCAAATCAACCCATACTAAATAATATCACAGCAAAAATTAATTGAAGCCCATCCAAAGAATATGAAGCCTTTAAGCTGTGGTACAAACACTTCAGGATAAAGCCCAAAAATGGGCTTCCAGCACTCAACCAGTTAACAATACTCGTAATGATGATTATGTACAGAATAATGACCTGAACAAAATAAGTGATTTCGCTTTTGGGAAATTTATTACCACACAAAATCCACGATCTGCTACTGTCGGAATCATCCATATTAATGACAAATTTACTTGTGACACCTTCCCTTTTATCGAATAATCTGACTCGATATGATCCAAGAGTTGAAAGATTTGGGGTAACCATACCATTTCACGAGAAGTTCTTCTGTTTTTCCCTTTCCACGCGTTTTAATTACTTTTTCTATCCTGTAAGCGGTTTTTCACCCACACGCTGAAGTTATTGACGCTAGAAAGTCCCTTCCAATAGCGCCCCATTAAAATCTTTCAACAGGTATGTGATGAGGGAACCCTGTTTTATTTCAGCTATGGTAAAAAGTTCATCTGTCCAGTTGGGTAGGTAGCCTTTTTCAAACGTTCGTTTTACTTTACTTATTCTAACTTGACCCCCTACCTTGTACCTCTGACAGGAAGTTGTTGATTCACCGTAAAGTTTGAGCCAAATTCGCTCTGGATCTTTAAAAGTAACAGAGGTCGGTGCCATGCCGATACTGCGATGGTAAGTCTCATTATAAGAGTCTTGTTAACAGAGCCTGTAACGGAAACCTCAAAGTATTATTTTAGTGAAATATTTCCACATTTTAGTTTTGAAAGTTCTGTTAAATCTTTCAACTACCGAACATTTCGTTTTGACATTGTAGGTGGTGAAAAACTGTACGTTATTCATTTTTAGAAACTTTTGAAAATCAGCGTTTTTAAATTCTTTTCCTTGGTCGGTTTGCAAAACCGAGGGTTTTCGCCCGTGAGAGAAAATTTCGCTGAAAGCCGCAACAATGGAAGTTCCAGTTTTATTTTTTAGAGCTACGACCCACGCATATTTCGAAACTATCGATACGGGTGAGGAGAAATTTAATTCCGCCCCTGATAATCAATGCCACCTACGATTGTTTTTCGCCTAGGAAAATTACGGCGAACTGGTTTATGTAAAGTATACGTATCCTGATTGCTTAACCATTTCGATACATCATTAGTTTTCTTTTTGGACACACGTTGGAGGGCAGAAACCCCATCAAAACTACCAGGCAATGATGGTGTGTAATATAGCTCTTCCAAACTCATACTGTTTAAAACACGCGGCCGTATATTGTTTTTATAGAGGGAGCCAATTCGGAACCCGCGAATCGGCGCGACTTCTGGTCGGTTTCGGAATTTGAGCAGTCTTTTTAGAAGCCCGAATATAGCCCCCAACGTTCTTTGTTTCCAATCAACTCTTGTGGGACGTTCGCATCTCGGAGGGCCTCATATAACATTCTCCAGCCTTCCGGGTCAAACTTTTTGCGCTGTCTTAATAAATCGTTGACGAGATCTGTGATATTCGAGCCAGCTGCGGTCTGATCTTTATAAGTTATGCGACCGGTATCGTCCCATTTCAAGTGTGGGATAGACTTTATGCGCTCTAATAATAAACTAGCTTTCTATTGCATAGTCGAAGGGACAGAGTCTATTACGGTTTTGTCATTGCGTCCGGTGGTCTCAACGTTTTCTGTTTTGATTTTTACAGTGGGAGGTTCGATCGATTTTTCGTAAAATGTTAAATAGCGCTGTAAGACTTGATTGTACTTTGTTATTTTTTCCAATTCGCTTAAATTGGACTGATTTAATATTTCCGTAAGTTCTCTGTCCAAGAAAGAAACTGCCGTGTCATTCGGTCTTTTGTTTACGCGATCCAACATCCGAGGGTCAACTAAAATCATTTTCCTGGCGTGTTCCATTCCTTGTGCGAGTAATCCCTGGGTTAACACTTTTAGGACCGGTCCGATTAATGAACCTAGAAAACCTTCAGATTGAATGATCTGACGTCTGACTTTATCCGATATGGGTTTTTTTCGCCAATTTTCTAACTTTTAATTTGTGACGGCGTAACTTGAACAAATTATATCTGGAAATCGGTACGTTACCGGCTACAATATTTTTAGCACATTCACAAATTGACAAAATGAGATCCCTGTCGCCCTGCAGAATAATTCGTTTCAATGTAGAAGGATAAGCACGGCTTAAAACTCTAAGAGTAGTTCCGATGTTGCATCTCTCGCAGGTAGACATCGTGTATAACGGGGTATGAAAAGTTGTGCCCTTTTATACACTCGAGATGTAGACAGACTGAGTTTCCCCCGGGAATATGCAAGATCTAAGTTTTAACCCCTTGTCGGTTTCTTTCGTCAAGTCGACCAGTAAATAACCGTATGGTACAGATGTAACATCTTCGAACACCTCCCATAGAAATTTAACCCTCCCGGGATACATTTGACTAGCTAGGTGAGAAATCTGTGATCGATCCCTCGGATTTTTAAATAGAATTAAATAGTGACGGTTTAAAGATATGGTACGATGAAATTCATTTTTTTGATCAAATAAATTTTGAACAATGTAAACGAAACTCAGATTTTGATGGTGGGATTTCTGGGTAAATAAAAGGGCAACACGATCGTCGGCCTGGGGTATCAGGTCATCGAGAATTACCAGGGAATTGGGCTTGACGTCCTGTGGGATGCCTTCGACAAACTCGACCCCCGAAAGTGTGTCGTATAATGGCTGCCAGTAGTGTATAGGTACCCCTTGAGACCCCGTTTGCCGGAGGACGGTACGAGGACGGTACGGGGTATGACGTAAAGAGTGTTACGTCATGTAATTAATGAGTTGCGTCATGTAGTTAATGAGTTATGTCATGTAATTAATGATGTTGCGTCACGTAATTAATGAGTTGCGTCGCGTAATTAATGATGTTGCTTTATATAATATTATTTTTGACTAATTTGTGTTCATTAGTATACTGGTCATTAAGGTGATTGTGTAATAATAATAATAATAATATAGGTTCGTGTAATAATTATACGTTCGTTTAGCGAAAGCGGGTAAGGGGGTCGGTCGAAATATATTGTATACTTTCCCTAATTGCCAGAGGACGGTACGAGGACGGTACGGGGTATGACGTAATGAGTGTTACGTCATGTAATTAATGAGTTGCGTCATGTAGTTAATGAGTTATGTCATGTAATTAATGATGTTGCGTCACGTAATTAATGAGTTGCGTCGCGTAATTAATGATGTTGCTTTATATAATATTATTTTTGACTAATTTGTCTTCATTAGTGTACTGGTCATTAAGGTGATTGTGTAATAATAATAATAATAATATAGGTTCGTGTAATAATTATACGTTCGTTTAGCGAAAGCGGGTAAGGAGGTCGGTCGGAATATATTGTATACTTTCCCTAATTGACTAATAATCGACACACCTTTCGTGAAATCATATATTTTGTCCCTGTATTAGAGCTTAACGGGTATATTAGACGCGTATTCGAATATACGTACTTTTCGAACGAGCCGGGTGCCAGGTGCCTAGCGCAAGCGGGTGGTAATAAAATTCATTGTATCATTTTAACGACCCGTCATAATCTGTCATAAATATCGTTAAACTCACGCTCCTAATTTAAGAGCTATTGAAATTGGAAGAGACCAACCTGTCGACTTATTAATTTTAATAAATATTCTTTTTGTTCCAATGTTATAGGGCCATAAAAACCTCATTAAATTCGCCGACCAACACGTGTCCCTTTTTCAGACGCTTAAACAATCCATCCGATTGATTAAATGTGGATAGATCTGCAGAATAGCGATGGAAATATCATTTATGAAATAAAAGTGTAACTAGTCAGTCACAGCTTCGTTTTGTCATTGTGGAAAGAGTATCGTATAGAAAAGTATGGAAATTGAAAGAAATACTTGCAGAATATGTCAAAAGACATTTTCCAGCATGAGACATAGAAATCGACACGAAGCTACAGTGCACGGAGGAGAAGCCGTACATGCCTGTACAGTGTGCCACAAAATGTTCAAAATTAAAGAAGAGTTAACCAGACACCTGAAAACTCACCAAGAAGGGACTTTCCTGTGTCAATTTTATGGGATGAAATTCAGGAATAACTTCAACAGGAATAGGCACGAGATGGAAAAACACAGTGATTTGGGGGGTATGACGCCACTATTATTCCATTGTGAGAGTTGCTCCAAGTCGTATGCCCGGAAGGAAGACTTACTAAAGCATACCCTGACGTGCGGGTCTTACACGTGCAAAACATGCGGTGAAGAATTCCAACAACTCGTTCACTACGAACGTCATAATGCAGTGGCGCATCGAGCAACAAAAAGGAAGAGTTCTACACCCACAGCTCAACCAAGGCCTCGGAAAATACCCCATACACTGACGAGGCGTGCAGACATTGATCCAGAGGAATTTGACGAAACCTTGTTGCTAGAAACCGATGACCCGGAAGTGTTAGATGTGTCTCGCCGACAGTGGGGAGCCATTCGCACCCATTACATCTCCGAAAGACCAGTTCAAGATGTGTATAATTTTCGCGAAGATGACATATCAAACCTGGATCTGACGAACATTATATTTTTAAGTCAAGAATGGAAATTCAAAATAAATCTCAGTTTTGGATTTATCCTTTAAAACGTGGAAACGGGCGACCTTCGCTACTTTCACGCCTCTTCAAATAATGCTCGGGCTTTAGATGAACCGCATCTGATCAAAAATAATTCGGACTTTGAGAAATGGTGTACGAATTGCAAGAGAAACGGGATAACAAAGAGATTGTAGCTAAGCTCGTACAACGTTCCTTATGTAAATATTCGACAACTATGTACGTGAATCTGTTTGAAGATCACTTCAGTTTCATCAGCGACATCGCCAAGTCTTACGCATGCCGGAAATGCGACAAACTTTGGCAAAGTGAAAAACAACTTCACCGACACGAAACACATTGCAAGGGAGAAGTCACATACCATTTTGAAGGCGGTTCGTTCTACCCTTCAAAATCAATTTTTCAAAAACTCGAAGACGAAGGAATTTGCGTTCCAGAGGAGGATCGTTTTTACCCCTATAGAGCAGCATTTGACTTCGAGGCCTACTTTGAAAATAACGACTTGCCTGAAAATTCGGAGAAGAGGGAGTGGGAAGCTCGCCATGTCCCGCTAAGCATATCCGTCTGCAGTAATGTGGAGGGCTACACAGAGCCTAAATGCTTCATAACAGAAGGAGATTCGAGAAAGCTCGTTGAGAAAATGATAACATACTTGGAAAAAATTTCTGTGGCTGCTCGGATGAAAATGTCAATAAAACACAGCTCGACATATTCACAGCTCCGGGAGCTTATCGACGCAGCTCTAGAACAAGAACCCAAAACTCAGAATGGGGGAAAACACCCATTAGAAAATTTAATGGAGGAGTTTGTTCGCTATAACCAGGAATTGCCTATTCTCAGATTCAACTCGTCTCGTTATGACATGAATTTAATCAAGAGAGAATTGATCGGCTATTTATTGGACACTTCGTCGATAGATTTTGCAATAAAAAACAGCAATACTTTCATTTGTGTCAAAACATCCTCATTGAAATTTATGGATATTATGGGGTTTCTCGCCCCAGGCTTTAGTTACGACAAGTATCTGAAAGCGTATAGTGCGAGTGCAGTTAAAGGATTCTTCCCATATGAGTGGATGACGAACTTGACAAAGTTAAACATTGACCATCTACCCGCTCATGAAGACTTTTTCAGCAAACTGAAAAACAAAAACATTTCGGAGGAGGAGTACCGCTATTGTCAAAATATTTGGAAAGAACACGGAATGACAACGTTCAGAGATTTCACTGTGTGGTATAATAATTTGGATGTCAAACCATTTCTAGAAGCAGTGGATAAACAGTTCGCTTTTTACCAAGAACGAAATATTGACATGTTTAAAGATGCAGTTTCCGTTCCAGGCCTCACACTGAAATATTTGTTTTCGACTGTTGACGAAAATGTGTTCTTCACGCTATTTAACAAATCTAACAGCGACCTCTACCATCTCAGCAAAAATAACATTGTTGGCGGTCCGTGTCTTGTGTTTAACCATTACCAGGAGAAAGACATTACCAGCATTCGCCTTAACTCTTATGGGTCAAATTCAAAAATATGTAGGGCCGTGATTGGCTATGATGCGAATGCCATATACCTTCACTCACTCTCTAAGCCCATGCCAACTGGCCCATTTATTCGCTGTAATTCGGAACATAATTTCAAGCCTGTAAAATCAAACATTTACGGACGTATGGCATTTGAATGGTTAGAGTTCATGGCGCATAGCCGTTGAATTAAAATCCAACACCAATTCAATGGAAAAGAAAAACGATTAGGAAGGCGTCGCCTTCCGGTTGATGGTTGGCACAGCGATAGTTCGACAGTTTTTCAGTTTGCCGGATGTTTTTTTCACGGTCACCGGTGCGACATCAATCGGAGTAAGGACGGCGAGTTTATCAGCATAAATGAAACAAATGGTAAACTAATGAAGGACCTTTACAGAGAAACTCTCGAAATATCAGACTACTTTCGAAAAACACTCAAATTAAATGTCATAGAAATTTGGGAATGTGCGTGGTTAAAACAGAAAAAATCAGACCCCGAGGTAAAACGATTCATGCAATCTTTACCCAAGTTTGACATTAAGGGTAAAATGACTCAGCCGGAGATGTTAAATGAAATAAGAAACGGTAATTAATTTGGGATGATTGAGTGTGACATTTGCGTTCCGGACAATTTAAAACCACATTTTGAAGAGATGCCACCGATCTTCAAAAATGTAAATATTTCTAGAAATGACATCGGAGAGCACATGAAAACTTATGCCTTGGAGCACGATGTTATGAACCAGCCAAGACGGAGTTTGATCGGCAGTTATTTCGGAAAAAAGATTCTCTTAGCAACACCTCTTTTGAGGTGGTATCTCGAACACGGACTCGTCGTTGATACAGTTTATCAAATCATTCAATATGAACCCAAAAACTGCTTCAAACAATTTTCGGATTTAGTGTCAGATGCGCGACGTGCCGGTGATATGGATCCCAACAAGGCTATAGTTGCTGAAAGTATGAAGCTTGTGGGTAATTCTGCTTATGGGAAGGTGTCCATGAACAAAGAGAAACAACGCGGCGTAAAATACTGCAAGGGCTCAACAGTTGTAAAAAAAATCAATGACATGTCACTTCGAGCTTTAAACTACCTCGAGGAAGATCTGTACGAAGTAGAAAAGAACAAAAAAAAAATTAAAAATAGACCTCCCACTTCATATTGGCTTTTTCGTTTACCAGTACGCTAAAATGAGAATGCTGGAATTTTATTATGACTTTCTGGACGTATTTTTGGACAGAAAAGACTTTGCGTACATTACCATGGACACTGATTCAGCATACTTGGCAATTTCTGCTCCGGAAATCGAAGATCTCGTCACCCCCGAAAAGAAATCAGAGTTTTATAACTGCTGGAACAACTGGCTTCCAGCCGAAACTTGCGACATTCACCAGTCATCCTTTATTTCATCCAAACTCAATGGTCGCGAATGGGTGGCAGAAAATTGCTGCAAAGCCAAGAAAGTTTACGACAAAAGAACTCCGGGTCTGTTTAAAGTAGAGTGGAAGGGTGAGGGAATAATCGCCCTGTGTAGCAAAACGTATTTCTGTTTCGACGCAAGCGATAAATTCAGCTGCAAAGGGCTTAACAAAAGTCGCAACGCTTTCAAAAAGGAACAATACCTCGAAGTGTTGAAAACGAAACAAAGTGGCAGCGGTGTCAACAGGGGATTCATCGTAAATCAAAACAACATCATGACATACACCCAGAAGAAAACTGGGCTGTCATACTTCTACCCAAAAAGAAAAGTGGATTCGGACGGGGTCTCAACAACACCGCTAGACATTTGAATGAAGGAAAAACGGACTGGATATGGATACAGACTTTTGATGAAATGGTAGGGGGGCGGAGGTAAGACATCTACTTCTGGGCTCCTTTTAATAAAGTCCTATGTAAAAGGTAGCCCCCTCTAACCTGACCCCAAAGGTTAGAGGGCTTCTTAGGAAGTGCCTGATGAGCTTACGCATATAGCCTTGTATCGCAATTCGCGTATAGAATGCTATATGAGTAAATGAAACGGAGATATTTTTGTCCCACGCCCAAAATTATATATTTTTAATGATCAAACCCCCGTTTCCGAGCAAACGGGGGTATTTTGTGTTTTTAATAGTAACATTAATAAATAATGAGGCAGTCATTTTCGTTTACTACTATTAGACAAAAAAAAAAAAAAAAAGAAAAAAAGAAAATATTACGATAATTACAGAATGACAAAACTGTGCATTTTAATATTGTAATAATATAGAAAGAAAAATACAATTTTAAAATCAGTTTTTACACAATTGAAATTCGATCATTGGATTTCAATTGTGTAAAAACTGATTTCAAAACCGATCGTCGGTTTTTAAAATCAGTTTTTACACAACTGAAATCCGATATGAAGCGATAAAATTGAATTTTTTTATTTTTTTTTTGTTTTTTTTTTCACATCGAGATTACATTAAACGATATATACTTTTACAAATTCAGAAGCAGTTTTCCGACATACAGGGCAAAATGTCAGTTCTCTACAACATTTATCACAGCAACATAGGTGGTTGCATGGACGAATTAAAATACATGTTTGTGAATCCAAACACACACAACACTTCAATGAAGTATTTTCTTCGCAAAGATTTATGCCCCCTTCTTCCTTTTCTGTTTCATTTTCCTCTTCTTCTTCTTGTAGAGGTGGAATGTGACCCAGAAATGAGCAAAAGGGACTGAATTTTTTGTGCTCTCCGAAAATATTGTCACTTTTTTCCCATCTATGGATTTTGACACCGCAGTGAAAACATTGGGTTTTATCGTCTGTCCCCAGATAGAAAAAGCCACATCTTGCTAGTTCTCTCGGCAATTTACAACACTCCCACGGCAACATGGAATCGAATGTCTTTTGTCTGTGTTCTTCTAAAGCGTATTTCGAGTAAAGCGGCGGAAGGTTAATCACACCGTCACGCAAAATATTTTCCAGTTCAGCTTCTAAAAGATGCCAGAATTCAGTTTCGAATGAGACACTCGGTGTTGGAGGTTCTGATATAAACGGACTTGGAAAGTCGTCAAAACCTTTCCTTCTGTTTCCTGTTCTTTGATTTCTTCTTGTTGACCCCATGACTCAAGTATAAATGACGATTACGTATAAAGTCCTCCACAAAAATATCATTTTCGTATAAATTATCCGTGAATGCGCTAATTAATGTCATCATGGTTATGCCTCGACTTCGATTTAACAAGTAATACAAGCAATAATGTCCACACATGGGTAGTCCCCCTTGAATGCGCCTCGAATTGATTCGCCACTTGTTAGAATGTTTATTCAGGAATCGTTTGAATGTCTTATGCATCGGCGCTAGTCCATAAGAGTAAAAAAAACTCAGCTGTTGCATCTCCGACATAAAATGCTACCCAATGCTGACCTGCTCTGTAGCTGGGATCGGTATTAGCTATAAACATAACCAGCCTATGTGTTGGTGGAGCTCTCGGTAGGCGATTCCTGGCAAAAACACCCAGCCTCAAATGTTTGAGATATCTGTCAGAGTTCATTACAGTCTGCAATTCGATCGTATTCATGTTTTATAATCGAAAATAATCTGTCTACTCTTGTAGATTTCGATAATGTTTTGAAATTCGGCAGAAACGACTACGTTCACAGTGATCGGTAGAGGGTCATCGAAATGTATTTCTAATCTCAAATTTCCTCACTTTTCCAGCTGAAAATGTTCACCGTGAGATAAATCTGGTGAAAGGTCGAATGCGAACAGCGTGTAACCCTTTGCATATTCAAGTCGGTTAATGTGGTTCCCAGTGTCCTCAAATATTTTAGAAGTAGCTTGAAACAAATTTCTGTAACTCCGAGCGATCTCTCCGACTTCAAAACGAGGTTGTAATGTTTTGGAAGGAATTTGTTGTCCGTCTATATACACGGCAGCGAAGTTGGTGTTACAATGTTTAAAATGGAATGGATTTTTAGAAAAAGTCCCGTTGAAGGCGTCGTTTTCCACCAAGCCCACTATAAGTCTTTTCAGCTGGCCTAAAAATAAATTTTCCTGCGTCAAAGTAAAGTTCCCTTTCGGCACAGAAAACACTTTCGTTTGGACTCTATTTATTGGATATTTCGCAGTGCCCTTTTCTAAAGCTTTTACGTGAGCCAAACGTACTGAAGGGTTCAGACGTTCTTTCCTTATAAACAGAGAAACTTCATTTATTTTCATTTTATAATTTGGGGTACCACCAATCAATGCGAAAGCGTCCTTTGACCTATTCATTTTTAGGTGCACATTGACCCCATTTAGAAGGTAGCGTTCTTGATTACACAAATCGACGTGTAAACGACAAGTCATATCTACGATTCGACTCCCCTTTATGAAATTCTTTCTGGTAGTAAATCCGTTATTCTCAGCTAAATCGTCAAAATGCCCAGCAGTGTCTTTGTACCACAATGCGGAGGTTAGCTGAGACTTTTTAGCGGAGGGACCGTAACTCAGTAAGGTTTCCAGGTAAGCCCTGTAAGGGTAAGTATTGCTCGATGTGGAAATAAGTTTTTCGTTAAGACTAATTTCAACCTGACTAAACATGGAGTGCAGCCATAAATTAACTGGCCCCACATTATCATCATCTGTAAGTTCAGATCCGTCGGTTTTTAATATTTTAGCCTTCACGTGCAGGTAGCTCTGAGCTAAATTTAAATAATCGTCCCCACTTCCAGATACGTAAAATTCTATCGGTCCGCTGTTACCGATTGTTGCCAAAGGCCAATATTCAATCCATTTTCCAAAGTCGACACTCGTTTGAGTCGGGGGAATTGAAAATAAATCCAGTTCGCTGTTTACACATTCAGAAGATTGTGGGTTAATCAGACATTTCCAAACACGTCTGTCTTACCCTTGCGCTTTCGTTTTTTAGATGTGGCGGATTTTTTTCGCGGCTCGTCCTTTTATACCCCACGTTCGTTTTGAAGGGGGGCGTTTGATCTTTTGACCAGGGGGGTGTTCAGAAACGCCTTGGACGAGAGCTTCTTTAAATCGCCTCAATCCTGCCTTCTTAACATTTTCTCCGGAAGCCACATCGTGAACAAAATCGATACTTTTTTCAGTAGTTGTTTTCCGACATTTTTGGCCAGTGGGAATACCGCGTGTTTTAGGGCTCCAAATAGGCCCCGAGTCCATACCCTCTTTGAATTTGGGGTCCGGTAAATACTGGTCTTCCAGAACCGACTTGATTAAGATAGTAATCTTCGAATAACTTAGTGTTGCAGCAGTACATCATGATTTAAAATGAAGTGTCGCGGTCAATTTTCCACGTTCAAATGGCACAGGTTTACCAGTGTCATCTCTTAAATATATTTCCACAGTATTGAAATGTTTTTGAGAAAGGGGGAGGTAATACGCATTTTCAAAGGTTCTGGTTATAGTCTCGCCGTAGGAACCATTGATTGGGACTATTCGTAATAGAGGGACCCTAACATCTCCAACAATCTGATCTCTTACCAGATCGCAATATACGTATAAGGAATAAAAACCCAGATTTATATCGGCCACTCTATCAGCTCTAAACCACCCTTGGTGGAATATATTTTTATCAAATCCAAAAATATTTTGAAGGCACTGGCTCAGTTCAATGCTTGCACCATATTTTACAATAAGGGTAAGTTTTTTAGATATAGTGTCGAATTCGAATGATCAACAGTCTGGCGTAAGAAGAAGCTTCTCTTTTCCCCTTTCTAGCTCGGTGATGATTTGAGAGGGGCTCGTATATCTACCGGGTTTTATGCCAATCGTGTGCTCCCTATATTTATATTTGTCATTTTTAAAGGCTTCAAATTCTTTCAAGTTGAACCAGGTGTTGGGATACTGAATTTCAGTTAATCCCACCTTCCAATCACCCTCGAGCATTATTGGTTGAGATAATTGAGTTCGAAAAGAAGTTAGCGTATTGTCGGGGAAAATGTCCATTGAGCTGTTACTGGGTAAATGTAAATAAAACATTATCGTTTTTTAATAGTCGGGTTGGGGAGTAAATATCCTATAGCGCTACCCAATACAGCTGTCCTCAGTTGCGGGTTGTTTGTCTCCAAACTTAAATTAACAATACTGGTAATGATGATTATGTACAGAATAATGACCTGTACAAAATAAGTTATTTCGCTTTTCGGAAATTTACTACCGCACAAAGTCCAGGATGTGTTACTGTTGGTGTCATCCATATTAATGACAACAGTACGCGTAACACACGCTCTTTTATCGAATAATCTGACCTGGTTTGATCCAAGAGTTGAATGCTTTTGAGTAACCAGACCATTTTACAAGCAGCTCTTTAGATTTTCCCTTTCCACGCGTTTTAATTACACTTTCTATCCTATAGGTGGTTTTTTCTCCTATGCGCTGCAGCTCTTGAGCGTAAAATGACCCCTCCAACAATTCCCCATTATCGTCTCTTACCGTGTACGTGACTGGATACCCCTGCCTTATTTCCGCTATAGTAAACAGCTCTTCTGTCCAATTGGGTAAATAACCCTTCTCAAAAGTTTGCTTAATCTTAGAAATCCGAACTCGATCCCCAAGCTTGTAACGTTGTCTCGGCTCAGTCGAGTCTCCATAAAGTCTTTGCCATATGTGTTCCTGATCGCTGAAGGTAACAGAAGCTGGTGCCATTCCAATACTTCGGTGGTAAGTGTTATTATATGAGTCTATCAAGGCCTCTGTCGGGAAAGTTAATGTGTTGTTTTTGGTAAAATATTTCCACATTTTGGTTTTGAAAGTTCTGTTAAATCGTTCCACAACAGAGCATTTCGTCTCGACATTATATGTGGTGAAAAACTCTACGTTATTCTTCTTCAAAAACTTTTGAAAGTGGACATTTTTTAATTCTCTCCCCTGATCTGTTTGTAATTTCAGCGGCTTACGCCCTCGAGAAAAAATTTCGCTGAATGCTGAAACAATGGAAGTACCGGTTTTGTTTTTTAAAGGGATCACCCACGCGTATTTTGAGAAAACATCGATACAAGTCAAAAGGAACTTAATCCCGTTATTTTGTTTACTTATGCCACTTACATCTGCTAAATCCGATTGCCATAAACTGTCAATTCCACTGACTAAGGTCTTTTTTCCAACAAAATTACGACGAACTGGTTTATGTAGGGTATACGTATCCTGATTACTTAACCATTTCACTACTTGTTTAGTTTTCTTTTTGGACACGTGCCAGAGGGCAGAAACACCGCCGAAACTGCTGGGCGCTGATGGTGTGTAATACAGCTCTTCCAAAATCATACTGTTCAAGACGCGCATTCGTGTATTGTTTTTAAAGGGGAAGCCAGTTGGGAACACGCGAGTCGGCGCGACTCCTGGTCGGTTTCGGAGGTTGAACAGGCTTTTTAGGAGCCCGAATATAACCCCAACGTTCTTTGTTTCCAATCAACTCTTGTGGAATGTTCACTTCTCGGAGTGCCTCACTTAAAACTCTCCAGCCTTCGGCTTCAAACGTTTTGCGCTGCCTCAATAAATCATTGACAAGGTCTGTGATATTAGAGCCATCCACAGTCTGATCTTTATAAGTTATACGCCCAGTATCATCCCAGTTCAAGTTTGGAATAGACTTTAGCTGGTCTAATAATAAACTAGCTTTCCATTGCATAGTCGCAGGTACAGAGTCTATTATGCTTTTGTCATTGCTTCTGGTGGGCTCAGCCTTTTCTGCTTTGATTTTTACAGTGGGGGGCTCAATTGATTTTTTGTAAAATGTCAAATAGCGCTGTAAGACTTGATTGTATTTTGTTACTTTTTCGATCTCGCTTAAATTGGACTGATTTAATATTTCTGCGAGTTCTCTGTCCAAGGAAGAAACTGCAGTATCATTCGGTCTTTTGTTGACACGATCTAGCATTCGAGGATCAATTAAAATCATTTTCTTAGTGTGTTCCATTTCTTATCCGAGTAATCCTTGTGTTAACACTTTTAGGACAGGTCCGATTAATGAGCCTAAAAATCCTCCAGATTGAATGATCTGACGTCTGACTTTATCTGATGTGTTTGTTTTCGCCAATTTTCGAACTTTGGATTTGTAAGGACGTAACTTAGACAAATGGTATCTAGAAATTGGTACGTTACCGGCTACAATATTTTTAGCGCATTCACAAATTGACAAAATTAGATCCCTGTCACCCTGGTGAACAATTTGTTTCAATGTAGAAGGATTGGCACGGCTTAGAACTTTAAGAGTTCCGATGTTGCGTCTCACGCGGGCAGACATCGTTATGACGGGAGTATGAAAAGTCGTGTCCTTTTATATCCTCGAGATGTTTGATTTTCTCCAGGAAAAATGCAAGATCTAAGTCTTAACCCTTCGTCGGTTTGTTGTCTCAGGTCAACAAATAAATAACCATATGGTATAGATGTGGCATCTTCAAAGACCTCCCGTAAAAATTTACCCCTCCCGGGGTACATTTGATTAGCTAAGTGAGAAATCTGTGATCGATCCCTCGGGTTTTTAAATAGAATTAAATAGTGACAGTTTAAAGATATGGTACAGTGAAATTTATTTTTATCAAATACATTTTGAATGATGTAAACAACGCTCAGATTTTGATGGTGGGATTTCTGGGTAAACAAACGGGCTACACGCTCATCAGCCTGTAGCATCAAGTCATCCAGAATTACAAGGGCATTGGGCTCGATGTCGTGTGGAATACCTTCAACAAACTCAACCCCAGAAAGTGTGTCGTATAATGGCTGCCATTCCCCATAACACCAGATGATACGCTGGGGGATTGGGTATATCATAGCCTCTAAATTATAAATAAAGTTGCGGATAAAAGTCGATTTACCGCAAGAAGTACAGGGGTGTCGCCATCTCGGATCCATATCGAAAGTAAAATGACTACCTAGGGGTTGTTATGCTCTTTATATACTGCAAATGCTAAATTATAATAATGGAGTGGGTTAGCAGTGTGGTGTTAGATTTTAAAGGGGGTGGGGGTGGGGTGGGGTGGGGGTGGGGTCACCGAGTATTGCGTTTGTGTGATAAAGAAATCTCTTTTTAATAATTTGGTTGGCCCTGAAAAGAGCCGTTTTTCATGTCGTGATCCGTATTTGCTTTCTTTTTTTCTTCTCCATGTCGTGAAAATATTTTCTACAACCATTTTCTCTACCGTTTCTCTGTCAAAATTGTCTATGCTGATATACTCGTGTGGCATCACAGCAGGTACCATATTACTTAGGTTGGCAGCCCAAACGTCTTGCAGTTCAGCTCGATCAATCTTCTCCATCACAGCGAGGAAGCATCTCTCGACCTTTTCTTCTGGACCAGCCATTAAACATAGATCGTGATGGGTTTGACCTCCATGATTCACAGTGCAACCATAGCACATTTCACTAACCACGTCATCTAAATGTTTCTGTATTATAATTGCGTAAGCTCGATTCAGTTCTGTTTGGATACGTCTTCTTCTGAGTTCGGCTGTCGGATTCTTTTTCCCTTGATTTGAAAATGTCGGAAATTCCCGTTTTCTTTTTCTCAACATGTCACCCTCTTCGCTGGCGATTCTTCTGTCTATTTCTGTGATGCTTCTCTTCAGGTCAGTCCACTCGCTTACGTCCAAAGCGATTCCAGTTTTAGTTGGTGTCGAAGAGTCTTCGGTGTATCTTCATACATGCACCTTTATTTTACCCTGAAATGGTGTCACGTTGATAAAAGTATTTCTTGAACCGATCGGAACTTTATTGCAGCTCGTCATGTATAACGTTCAATGAAGTGACCAGCCGATTCATCTAGCAGAACTTAAAAGAAAAACTGAAGCCACGCCCCATTTTAAAATTGACTGACGATTGATTTTTTGAGAACCAGTCAGCGCGCTGGTATCGGACTGGTAAAAAATCGATGAATCCGTAAATTTGAATCTCAAAGTCTGAAAAAGGGACACGTGTTGACCGGCGAATTTAATGAGGTTTTTATGGCCCTATAACTTTGGAACAAAAAGAATATTTATTAAAATTAATAAGTCGACAGGTTGGTCTCTTCCAATTTCAATAGCACTTAAATTAGGAGCATGAGTTTAGCGATATTTATGATACATTATGACGGGTCGTTAAAATGATACAATGAATTTTATTACCACCCGCTTGCGCTAGGCACCTGGCACCCGGCGAGTTCGAAAAGTACGTATATTCGAATATGCGTCTAATATACCTGTTATGCTCTAATATAGGGACAAAATATATATTTTCACGAAAGGTGTGTCGATTATTAGTCAATTAGGGAAAGTATTCAATATATTCTGACCGACCTCCTTACCCGCTTTCGCTAAACGAACGTATAATTATTACACGAACCTATATTATTATTATTATTATTACACAATCACCTTAATGACCAGTATACTAATGAACACAAATTAGTCAAAAATAATATTATATAAAGCAACATCATTAATTACGTGACGCAACTCATTAATTATGTGATGCAACATCATTAATTACATGACATAACTCATTAACTACATGACGCAACTCATTAATTACATGTCGTAATACTCATTACGTCATACCCCGTACTGTCCTCGTACCGTCCTCCGGCAAACAGGGTCTCAAGGGGTACCTATACACTACTACTGCTGCCATTCCCCGTAACACCAGATGATACGCTCGGGGATTGGGTATATCATAGCCTCTAAATTAGAAATAAATTTACGGATAAAAGTAGATTTTCCGCAAGAAGTCGGACCTGCCAAAACGTACAGGGATGTGGCCATCTCGCATCCATATCGAAAGTAAAATGACCACCTAGGGGCTGTTAGGCTCTTTATGTACCGCTAATGTTAAATTATGATAATGGGATGGGCTAGCATCGAGGTGTTAAAATTCAAAAGGGTGTGTAAAGTTGATGAGATACGATTGGTTAGAATAATAAGCCAATTACGAAAGTTCGATTGAGCGTGTTGGGGTGATTCATTCCACTCAGGCGTGCCTGGGGGGTGGAGGGTCACCGAGAATGTGTGGGTGTGTGATTAAGGAAAATCTTTTATAATAATTTCGTTGGCCCTGAAAAGGGCCGTTTTTTCCGTGTCATGATCCATATTCGCTTCTGTCTTTTTTTCTTCACCATGCCGTGGTAATATTTTCTACAACCATTTTCTCTACCGCTTCTTTATTGAAATCGTCGATGCCAGTATATTCGTGCGGCTCACAGCGGGTACCATATTACTTATGTTCGCTGCCCAAACATCTTGCAGCTCAGCACGATCAATCTTCTCTAAGGCAGTGAGGAAACATCTCTCAACCTTTTCTTCTGGACTAGCCATTAAACATAGATCGTGATGGGTTTGACGGCCATGATTTACAGAGCACCCATAGCACAGCTCGCTAACCAAGTCATCTAAATGTTTTTGGATCATAGTTGCATAAGCTTGGTTCGGCTCTGTTTGGATCCGTCTTCTAAGTTCGGTCGTCGGATTCTTTTTCCCATAATTTGAGAACGTCGGAAAATCTCGTTTTCTTTTCCTAAACAAATCCGCTTCTTCACTGGCAATTCTGCTGTCGATTTCTGTGATTGTTTTCTTCAGGCCATTCCATTCGCTTACGTCCAAAGCGATTCCAGTTTTTGTCGGTGTCGAAGAGTCTTCTGTGTATCTTCTCACGTGGACCTTTACTTTACCCTGAAAAGGTATCACGTTGATAAAAGTATTTCTTGAACCGATCTGAACTTTATTGGTGCTTCTCATCTCGACTGTTTCAGTGAAGTGACGAGTCGATTCATCTCGCAGAACTTAAACGAAAAACTGAAGCCCCCGCCGATCGTTTTAAAATTGACCGATTGATTTTTTGAGAACCATTCAAAAGGCAGGAATGAGTCTGGGGAAAAATCGATGAACTTCTAAATTTGAATCCCAGAGTCTGAAAGAAGGACGCATGTTGATCAGCAAATTCGAAGAGGTTTTTATGAGCCTGTAACTTTGGAACAATAGGGATTAGTTATTAAAACCAATAAGGTGACAGATTGGTTTCTTACAATTTCAATAGCGCTTAAATTTGAAGCGCCAGTCTAGCGATATTTATAACAGATTATGACAGGCCGTTAAAATGTTATAATGGATTTTATTACCCTCACCCTTGTTACTCTTGTGCCATCTGCGAGGAGTAATTCGTGTTTGAAAAAAATGATATTTTAGCTACAAAGGTGTATAAAAAATAATATTAGACAATTACCTTAATGACGAATATACTAATTAACCAAAATTAATCAAAAATGATATTATATAACGGATTATGTGATTTATTCGACGCAACACCATTAATTACATGACGCAACACCATTAATTACATGACGCAACTCATTAATTGCATGACGTAAGTCATTACGTCATATCCCCAACCTACCTCCAACCGCCCTCCACCTATCCAGGTTTCAAAGCCGACATACATTACTACTGTGATGACTTGATTTGATAAAGAACTCAATAAATACTAGTGCATATCCGTTTTGAAACTTATCTGAACGAAAGATGTTCGAGCTCGGTATTGCATTGAAATAATATTAATGTGAGTTTTATATTATAAATACGGTAATTGAAATTGGTTGAAATTATAAAAAAAATATTATATACGTATTAGTACACGCTAAAAACTAAAGTGTTAAAAACTACACTTGAAGTGCTGTATTTAACACTTACTAAGTGCTAAACTAGCACTTTGTTCAAGTGTAGATAACCCAGAACTTGACAGGTGTTACAATAATACCACTTAACAAGTGTAATGTCGAGACACTTAAAAGGAAACAACGTAGATGACGCGGATCAGGTCTCCTGATCCGCGTCATCTGCGTTGTGTCCTTTTAATTATGTACCCACCAAGCGCAAATCAAATTATGGACGATTCGGGAAGAACCACCAATGCTAGACACATTGGAAGTGCCATCCATTCAAGTTTCAGATGTCTGACGATTGTAATGTCTAAGTGCTTAAAGCATTGCACTTTGAGTCATAAAATCAAACCCTAAGAGTTAGAATGGATTTAACGCCTTGAGAGTGTCAGTTTTAACACTTTAGTTTTTAGTGTGTAAAGGAAAATGTAGAGGGAACTATTTAACGCCTGTCCCTCAGCTGAGAGAAAAGGAAAGCTAACCTAACCTTTCCTCCCAGTTGAATGACAACGTTATGTCAGCCGTACAGTTCGTTAACCCTTTTACATCAACTGTTGAGATATTCTGTTGTATGCATGATTCGCTCATTAACCCATGTCACTCACGCAGCGGACACAAAACAGCAGACGGCTTTTGTCTGTATTGCGTGATATTGGTTGGTGTGCGACTTACGTGTTAACCCCTCTCATCTATGAGAGATTGCTCCTCAATTAAACTCACTGTATTGTTCAAAAATGTAAATAATATTCCAACTAAAAACAATTGTCAGCTTTTATTACTGTTTGATTTCAATTGCTTTGATGAATCTTTGTAATATCTATTCTTAATATTGTGAAAAAGTACCTCTCATGCCAAGCGAGTGTGGTTATTATACAATTACCATGTTTATATATATGTTTTCGACACATGAGAATAAAATGTCTAAGAGTGAATTCTATTCTGTTTTAAGGTAACCGCAATTCCCCAATCCACAGAAGTTAAATTATTATATTAAAATGCAGGGATTTCATTGTAACTTGGCAGGATGACTCCGTATGATGTCTAGATGAGAATTTCCCCATTTGGGCGCGATCTGTCAACCGCGACGACTGCCCGAGCCCAAAACCCGAAAACCTTTAGCACAGTCTACAGGTCATATTTATGTAGGGATTTTTTTTTGTAACTTGGTAGCTTAACTTCATATAATGTCTAGATGAGAAAGTCCCCTTTTGGACGTGATTTGGCAACTGTGACGGCTACAGGGTCCCGAAGCCCGAAAACCTTTAGCACAGTCTACAGGCTGTATTCATGAAGGGATTTCACTGTAACTTGATAGGATGACTCCAAATAATGTCTAGATGAGAACGTCCCCTTTTGGTCGCGATCGTTCAGCCTTGATGGCTGTCCGAGCCTAAAAACCTTCAGCATAGTCTATAAGTCGTATTTACGGAAGGATTTCGTTGTAACTTGTTAGGTTGACTCCATATAATGCCTAGATGATGACATCCCCTTTTGGTTATGATTGGTCAACTGTGACCGCTACAGGGGCCCAAAGCCCAAACCTTGAGGACAATCTACAGGTCATATCTATGAAGGGATTTCATTGTAACTTCGTAGGATCACTCCAGATTATGTCCAGATGAGAATGCCCCCTTTTGGTTGCGATCATTCAACCATGATGGCTTCCGGAGCCCAAAACAAGAAAAACTTCAGTACAGACTACAGGTCATATTTGTGAAGGGATTTCATTGTAACTTAGTAAAATGACTCGGTATCATGTCGAGATGAGGACGTCCCCTTTTAGTTGCAATCGGTGTTCTGTCATGTCTACATTGGCCTGAAGCCCAAAAACCTTTAGCACAGTCTACAGGCCATATTTATGAAGTGATTTCAACGTAACTTGATCGGAGGACTCATTTTGGAATAATTTCACTGTAACTTGGTAACGTTCATTGACATACGTTAACTGCAGGGCCACAAACATTAACTGTGAGGTCATATTAACAGACCCTCAGCTCTTTAGTACAGTGTACACCTCATATTATTTTTATTAAAAACATAGCATACATGGAACAGAAATTAGCATATTTCCAATTATCACAGTTCTTGTCTTATTTCATAATCCTTTCAAAAACATTGAACATTATCCTTTTCATCAAACACAACACACAGACAAGTTGAGCTACAGTGTCATTGACACTTTCATTGTGAATGGCGCTGGTCGGTTTTAGCCGTTACGTTGGGTAAAGGGTTAGGGGGTGAATTATAATTTAATTAGAAAACTTTGTCTTCAGTGATATCAAGTTTAACCCTTTACCCAACGCAGACGATATCAAAATTTATTATTTTAAATATCATTTTTTCAAATTTTTCAAAAAATTTCAACAAAACCATATCATGTGACCCCACGTTGGAACGAGCTCGTTCCAACGAGGGGTCACATAATATGGTTTTGCTGAAATATTTTGAAAAATAATATTTTTTCAACTGCTGAATTTGCATATTACGCGGGCGGATGCGATTGATTCGTTGGGTAAAGGCGCTTTTCAGGGAGTCCACCATTTCCAAGGGCTATTATAATCTTGATATAAATGTTCAATGCCGTAGGTACAGTACAGTCGCCGTGGATTGGTCGTAATCCACACGTGGGTTGTGGTGCCCACCAGTGCTCAAAATAACTTTTTTTTTCCATGCGTAGCAAAATGCTACACATTTCCAAAAAATGAATAGCATTTTTTAAAAATTGCATAGCTATTTTTGTATACCAGAGTTATGTTATGCCGTTTTGTATTGATTTCTTTTTAGTAGATAGAATAGTTTCCATCCATTTCTGGGCATTTCCAAATGATCTGCAACACATGAAACATTTACTATGTTTTTTTAACTGTACTGCCTTTAAGGGTTGCATGGACTTGGATATTTTCAAATGACGTCGTGGTTGTTTAACAGAGTTCTCAAAATGGAAGTTGGGATTTTTAATTTGATGGGCTTGAAGTTATTTTTAATGGACATTTTATGCAAAATGTTTTAAAAACAGGAAGAATTTAAACCAATAGAATTCATCTTACATATGAAGTTGCTAATGATACTTGATGGAGAGTTAATCTGAGTTATGCCTGGAATGTTTCACAATCAGAAGTAAAGCATCAGTCATGATCAGTGAACTAGTTTTCAAATTTGTTTGCAAATTTTCATTTACATTTTGCGATACAAGATAATCAACTGCAGCCTAATAGGCTGCAGTTGATTATCTTGTATCGCAAAATGCTATACATAATTAAACATTGTGTAGCTTTTTGCAAGTTTTGCATAGCAAAAAGCGACGCGACACCGCTTATTTTGAGCCCTGGTGACCACGCATGTGTTCACAGTGTAATAAAAATCATCATCGGAAAAAGTTTAATTAATGAAGCACCGGGTTGTACCCGGTGCTTCATTAATCAAATTTTTGATGATTTGTCCTATAATTAATGTGTGGAGTATAATATTATTGCTTCCGTGGAAGTATTGGTCACCCGTGGAAAGTGACCAATCCACGGCGTCTGTACTGTAATGTGAATTTAAGTACTTTTCAAGGAGAGTGATAAAAATATCAAGTACTTCTTCGAGTCTAGAAATAATTTCAAGCACTTTTCAAGGAAAGGGTCTAAATTCAAGGACTCTTCTTCATACTCAGACACTAGCTGGAATTCCAACGAAGAATAGCTAATTTTATGATTTTGATATTTGTGTGCTATTCTCCGCTGGAAGTTTAAACGAGTTTTTTCTTGTAGTCGTTCGTAACAGACTTTCGGTACGAACGGTTTGGACGTGTTAAAAGTACTAAATACCTGCCCTGACAATGCAATTGCGATTCCAATTTGAAGCTGGTCATCCCTTATACAATTCTGGATAAAATTACTGCAGAGCATAGTGCATTTCATGCCTAAACGGCAATTATTATCAACGACCCCCCCCCCCCCCCCCCCCCCCACACACACACATTGCTTTTTTCTCACAAAACAAAACATACAACCTGAGGAATACCCGGCAGTGTGTTCTATGTGCCAGTAGGGGCATAGAACACATTGAACTAAGGGGACGAGTTGTGACGTTTTTGTTTTACACGCGCTGAAAATAATCAAAATATGGAACTCGAACTTGACAATTTGAAACGGACTGGCATTTCAAAATTATCACACACAACAAAACGGGACTATTTTCGAGCCTTGTATTTCTAAATATTTGAAGACATTCTGGAGTAACTTATACAACAAATATTACTCTTCTTTATTATTTACATAAACACTGAAATATGTCATTAAAATAAAATTACGAACGTAAAATGTTGGATAAGCAAGCTTTCAGTGTTACGCAGTCACGGCTGGAGAAAGAAAATCCGGGCCCTGGGTTTATTCTGTCAGGCTAACTTACAGGACCCTTTCGAAAGTGGTTATGTATTGTGAGTGTGTGTGTGTGGGGGGGGGGGGGGGGGGGGGGGGGCGAGTCACGGGGTTTTTTTCTACGAGGGTAGAAGGCACGAACAATGATGGGGGTTAAAAGGTCCCTCCAACAAAAGTTGAAATCTGCTATTAAATAGAGCTGTCTTGCGGCTTTTAGGATGAAACTTCATGTTATCTTTTGGCCGTCAAATGACGTTTTTAGCAGCATGTTTCAAATTTACAAATTCATCAGTGGTCATCTAGTGACACAGAGTTATAGCTTCTGGCTGCACAATTCTTCTGGTGATAACTTTATGACGTTAAGTTGACGTAATAAGGTTATCACCCAAGAATCGTGTATCCCAAAGCTACAACCGTTGGTCATATGCAGAGAACCATTTGATGCTCCTTCTTAACATTTTAGTACCATACGACGCGGAACTTTGGGGTACCTGAACCTAACCCAGGAGTCATAGACTCCCTGGCCGGGCCCAGGCCCCCAAAAGTTTCCGGCCCAGGGGTTACTATCCCCCGCACGCTCTCAAATCGGCCTGGACACAAATTGACCCATTATCAAGAAAGAATGTTTCTTTTCTTTTCTACAGCTTTTTCGAAATATCTTCTGGCAACCCCATCTTTGATGAGCTCCATTGACAGCATTTCAAGTGAAAGAGAAATAGCTTGTGGGGCCGAAATTGTACGCCTGAAAGATATGATTCATTACCAAATGAGTAGAATGAGCACTAGACAATAAAGTATGATAACCCTTCTTCCTACCCAGTAAATCTGACAAGCTTTCAAAATACAGACTCTACAGATTATACACCAGTGCTGGAAATGAACAAAATTGACGGGTGCAGTTTTAAGCTCCCGCGAAATCAGAAACGAGAGTAATTTGCATCCGTAAAATGTTAGTATATGAATTTTCGAGGGAATACTGTCACCAAACATCCTAACCCTTTGAACCTGAGCCCCTGCTTTTCCAGCAGGGAGCATGATACGTCATAACGTCATTAAATAGGATGGCTGTTCAGTAAATGTGTGGGGTACACCAATCAGTATTTTCAACGTGCAGCCTCGAGGCTGCACGTTGAAAATATTGATTGGTCTACCCCAAATAATGAATATGGATTCGTCTAATTGCTGCCATTGAATTGCATAGCAGACATCACTAGTGTTCAAAGGGTTAAATGTATAAGGAATTGCTGAATTATGACAGTAACTTGCCACTGGTCACAGTGTGTTGCTTTCTCAAAACAACACACATTTATATGCCCTTACCAGTATATTAGTGCTCCACAATATTTTTCAACGAGTGCATTTTTTAGCTCCCGTAAAATAGAAATCACGGGAGCTGACGGGAGCAATTGATAACATTCACCTTCCACGGACGGATGCACTTTTCTGCTTGTAGTTGACTCAACACTGCTGTCGTTCGTCAGTTCACAAGTTGTGTCCGTGTCAAAATGAATTTGATTGGTCAATAGTTATCCCGTTTTAACAACATAGCTATCTCGTTTAAACAACTTAGCTATCTCGTTTAAACAACTTAGCTATCTCGTTTAAACGACTTGGCTATCTCTTTTAAACGACTTGGCAATCTCTTTTAAACAACTTAGCTATCTCGTTTAAACAACTTAGCTATCTCGTTTAAACAACTTAGCTATCTCGTTTAAACGACTTGGCTATCTCTTTTAAACGACTTGGCAATCTCGTTTAAACAACTTAGCTATCTCGTTTAAACAACTTAGCTATCTCGTTTAAACAACTTAGCTATCTCGTTTAAACAACTTAGCTATCTCATTTAAACAAGATAGTAGGAAAACATAGAGTGTCGCTTCCACGCTGCCGTACAATTGCACTCCCACCCGTCTCATTTCCAGGACTGTTATACACGGTTCAGAACGTGGCGGTTGAATTGCCACTAAATCGCAGTGGGGTAGATTTTTGACCAGACAATAAAATCGAATTTTTTTCCGCGACTTAGTGGTAATCCTGAGTCCCTCCAAATAATGTATATGTGTAGGGCAGATTTGTTTGTAAAAAAAAAATACTTATTATCGTCCCTCAGATATCATTCCAGAGTCCAGACTCTTCAAAGTGGATAAACGAACCGAATGTTGGATCACACCATTCAGAAGATTAGATTGAAATGGTTTATACAGGGGGGAGACACTTCACCCCCATTGCCCACGTGGGGGCACGGTGACGTTGTGTACTAAGGCGTACTGCACGTTGATGGTGCACTGTCTTCAACCAATGCTAACCCTGCTTGTGTGGAGTTAGTATGTTGGGGAGCTGACAGTTGCTCGCCGTTGCTCGGTGGTTCTCTCCGGGTACTCCGGCTTCCTCCACCCGTAAAACTGTAGAGGTCATGATTAGCCATTGTGCAGAAATATGTGACCTTAAACACCAATAAATAATAATAATAAAAATGGTTTATACAAGAAATTCGGTTCATGCCCACTAGACCAACTCCCACTATACCAATTCCCAAAAGACCAACTCCCACTAGACCAATTCCCTCTAGACCAACTGTTAAACTATGTATTAGAATAGATGAATACAAGATACAAAGAAAGAAGAGAAAAGGAATTATCAAGTTTTACAAGGGACATATTTCAACACTTTTGCTTTTCAATACATTGTTTTTATAGCTATTTGGGTGTTTTTCATTGACCTTTGATGTTTATGACAATGTGGAAGCTACATGAATATCTAGCCAGCAGTGCTCAAAATAACTTTTTTACTTTGCGTAGCAAAATGCTACACATTTCCAAAAAATGAATAGCATTTTGTAAAAATTACATAGCTGTTTTGTATATCAGAGTTATGTTATGCTGTTTTATATTGAATTCGTCTAAGTAGATAGAATAGTTTCCATCCATTTCTGGGCATTTCCAAATGATCTGCAACACATGAAACATTTACTATGTTTTTTTTAACTGAACTGCCTTTAAGGCTTGCATGTTCTTGGATATTTTCAAATGGCGTCTTGTATGTTTAATAGAGTTCTCAAAATGGAAGTTGGGATTTTTAATTTGATGGGCTTGAAGTTATTTTTAATGGACATTTTATGCAAAATGTTGTAAAAACAGGAAGAATGTAAACCAATAGAATTCATCTTACATATGAAGTTGTTAATGATGCTTGATGGAGAGTTAATCTGAGTTATGCCTGGAATGTTCCACAATCAGAAGTAAAGCATCAGTGAGCGAGTTTTCAATTTTGTTTGCAAATTTTCATTTACATTTTTGCGATACAAGATAATCAACTGCAGCCTAATAGGCTGCAGTTGATTATCTTGTGTCGCAAAATGTTATACATAACTGGACATTGCGTAGCTTTTTGCAAGTTTTGCATAGCAAAAAGCGACGCGACACCGCTTATTTTGAGCCCTGCTAGCCAGGCAACATTCCCAATAAAACTCTGGAATCATCACCATACCCTGGCCCAGAGTACTAATAATAGTGTAGAGGGGTGGCACTATAAGCTAAATCGAATAGTTGAAATATCTCATCCAAACATATATGAACTAATTGACATTTTCAAACAAAAAATGCTGTCAACCAGGTTAAATTTGCACAATTAGAATGTGGTGCACTTCCTCCAAAATGCAAGAAGAAATACAATTGCATTGATGAACGACTCAAAAGGCTAAAAACTAAATTATGTAATGGTGAAGTGTGTGTAAATGAGTTTCTTGATCAAGCCAAATATTTGTGCTCTTTATGAATTAGGATACCTGGTGACTATAGGAAACTGTAACTCGTACTCAAACGATTAGTCGACTAGTCGATGTCGACTCTGGGCAAACCGGTAGTCGACTCTCAATTGTGCAGTCGACTAGTCGGAGGAGTTCAAGCTTTTAGGTAAATAGTATCCCTTCTGTGCCACTGTCAGACAGTTTGAACAGCAATATTGGGCAATCAATGTATACATCTATTGCCATCTAATAGTAGTGACAGTAGTTTGTTTTAACTGGTACTAGTAGAGTGCTGGATTATTTTGCGCTATCAGGATATGTTATTAATTTGCCTTGTTGCAATTTATGGGAGAGTGTCTATAGGCACTCTCCCACAATTCGCAACACGGCAAATTAAATAAGACTATATAATTTCACTCTTAGCATAATTAGAAGCACATTAACAGAATGATGTTCCAGTAAGTTGCTGTATATGAATGCCCAAGTGAAGCCAAATTTGGACCTTCAGCACTCTACCGGAACACCAACACTGTTATAAGGAGACAGGTCATCACCAATGACAAGTCGAAGTCGACTTGACTTTTGGGTATTGACTAGTAGACTTTGGAATTCACTAGTCGTTTGAGCACTAACTGTAACTCCCTTCACTATAATTAATGTGACTAAATTTTTAATTATTAGGGAAATGATACCTTCCTATATTCATCAAATATTTGATGAAAGTAATCCCTATTAATATTTCTGTCAACCAAGTAATTTTCATTATCCAAGTTAAGCTTTATGATCTCTAGATTATTGGAAAGTGTCAAATCACCATTCGTTAAATATTTCTGTCAATGAAGTCATTTTCAATGGCCAAATTACTACTCAATAAAACAATGAACAAGGTGCCCCTCTTCCCAAAACAATGTTGTCTATTTGTCTGCATATTTTTTTCCATATCAGTGATTTGTTATGCCAGAGCTTCATATCACATTTTTGAACTTTGATTTGTGTTTTCCATATTTTATGATTTCTGCTTGTACATGTCATCTTACTTGTCTTCTGTATATTTTTGTTTTTATTTCAGTTTATGATATTATGAATAAAACATGTTGAAATAAATCATTTTTTTTCTTTTTTAATACACACTTTGATAGTTGATCTTCAGTAGCTAGTCCCCATTGTGTATTAAAATAGGAAAATAGTTGAATCAAGGTATATATATCATGTAATCTAAATACATAATTTAACAGTTGGTCTAGAGGGAATTGGTCTAGTGGGAGTTGGTCTTTTGGGAATTGGTCTAGTGGGAGTTGATCTAGTGAGAGGACACCAAGAAATTCAATTGCAGGAAATCTGTCTCCTATCTGTCGCCCAACTCGTCTGCAGTGCGTTCACTCCGCCTCTGCCAGCTATCGCAAGGTCATACATATTATGTTTTCTAAATATTTTAACCATAATTGTAACCGTACTAATGTTGATGTATTTGAAAGAAAAAAGAAGCTAGTGCCAATGACCGTTCACATCTCTACTTGTATGGTTTTATCGACCATTGTTCGAGCAAAATACTTCAAATTTGACATATATAGACAATTTCTTATTTTTCGCCGCTGTGATGGGTAGAGATAAAATCTTGAATGATACTGGCACGTCTGTTGAAAAAATCACTAGTTAGTTTATTCTCAAATTAATGGAAAATCTTATTAGAATAGCGGTCAGGGCTTATATTTCGTCTAAATTTGTGAGAATCCATTTGGATTCTCGTGAAAATGGTTGTGAGAATCCATACCAACTATGAGTGTCCCAGGATCCCATGACGCCACCATGGTTGAACCACTGTTGTATACTGATAACACATGTTAACATTTTACCCAAAACACCTTTTTAATTTTTAAAACTAAATTTGATAATTTTTAAACAATAAATAATAAATGGATGATAAAATTATTAAATGAACAATATTTCCCAATAAAATCTTACAAATGTGGCTGTCGATGGAACCGGCTCAATGAGCCGGTTCCAATGACAGCCATATTTGTAAGATTTTATTGACATAGTGTCAGGATATTTCAGGTCAAAATTAGCCTTCTGCTGGTTAATTTGTTGCCGCTGTGTTAAATAAAGGGTTAAATTGACTCAATTTTTTTTCACGCGAATCCTAGCAGAGGTGCCGCGAGAATCTACATGGATTCTCGCAGGTTTTATTGCGCGAATGTTCGTGCGAATCGATTCTCGGATTCTCGACGAAATTTTAGCCCTGGCGGTTGGGACAGACACTCGAATGAACCGTTATTGTATTAAATTTATTACAATAGCGGTTGGTGGAAATGTGTACGTCAAGCTTTATGGTAATAAGTTTATTACAACAGCGGTGGTTGAAAATGTTTGCATCAACCGCTATTGTAACAAGCTTATAATAATCGCTGTTGATGAAAAAGTTCGCACCAACCGTCATGGCAACAAGTTTTTTTTATATACAATAGCGCTTGATGGAAAAAGTTTGTTTCAACTGCTATTGTAATAAGTTTATATTACCAGGGACGTAGCTGGGTGGGGGTATTGATCTATAAAGATTCCAACCAGGTATAAATACTTAAAGGGATGCCCCTCCCCAGGGAGGGGAAATGTTGATTCCGAGTGACTGTACTGGTAGTCTTTAGGACATTCGGAGAGAACCTCAAAGAAGTTTAAATGGCTGAATCTAAATATCTACATAATTTGAGGTTTTAAGACGCCACAAAATGACAATTTCTTGTGGTACTGTAGTCTGTTAGGGGGACAGGTAGATTTGACCTCTGGAAGATTCAGTGAAAATGAGGTATAAAGGAGATAGTTCGTATGCTTATCGGAGAGACTGGGAAGCAACTGATGTTAATTTCAAGTTATGGCCTATGATATAGCTTAAGGCTATTACACGGGAGTGAAAGTACAAGCGAAAACTTAAAACTGGAGAGAGATCTGATGAGCAAGACTAAAAACAAGATGTAAAGACATAACATTGGGGGTAACACTGAATGCATACAAGTGTCAATGTGTTGGCTGTATGCACGTGATAATTACCCAAATGGGAAAAAAACATCACAAAGTAGAACAGAAGGGCACGTGAAATAGCCCATGATACTTCACGTGTTCTCAATAGAAAACTGACGTGCATATGTAGCGTCCCACCCGTTAACCTACCTCCATATGGGCCAGGGACTCTTGAGTTGGGTTCGGGCTCTACAAGAGCCCCATGAAAATAGGTGACAAGAATTAAACTGACAATTCTTTGTTAATAAAATGACAGAAGTACAATAATCAAGTAATAACCCTTTACACATCTATGGAGTCATACTACCCTTTTATAATATACGTCGAATTACCCCTAAATACTGAAAAAGTAGCTTTAAATGGACTCTGTAACTCCCGAAGCGATAAACGTGACTTTCCTCCTCAAATTCAAAACACAGACTCCCTGAACCGGTAGTATGACGTCATGGAGGCACACAGGGTTGTACACAAAACACAGAAGTGGGAACGGACAGCATATCCTCATCGAGAACTGCTGACCACTGAGAAATGGTGGAGACTGGCCCATAGGCAAGTTGGGTAAGTATAGTATATAGACAAGATGAACAGTCAGGTCGTCACACCACCCCTCCTTAAAATGGATGTGTCATGCATCCCAAAATTCACATACAAAATCAATGCGTATCAAATGGTGTTTGAGCAAATCAAAAAACACTGGGATCAATCTTTCTGTGCTCACTGCAGGTGGTGACAGGTTTATGATTTCTAGAAAATCGTGCCCACGGCAACTCGTACCAGTCAAGTTGTACCCAAAATTGGACGACTCATACCCATTTTTGTCTGGACAACTCGTACCCACGATTGGCCAACTCGTACCCACAGCTGGACAACAAGTACCTGATATGATTTACAGGAGGTGGGGCGGATAGTAACACAAAAATAACAGGCCAATGGACATGCTATCATTATATATTTTTTTTTAAAAATCACTATTGATTTGACTTTGAACATACACTTCTATAAGTTTATGCAATGAAAACTTGCTGTCGAAAATGTCTCACGTGTTTGGATAATGATTAGCTCTGTAAAATGCTGTTAGCACATGTTGCATTTGTGTTTTGATTATGATTTGCTTTGTATGTCTACTTTGTTGTGATAGTGAAATCTTAATTGTTTAGTTTGCAAGTAGCCTTCGGTGTAAGGTCAACATTGAAATCGCCCATTATTTGAGAAATTACCTTTTCTTGATTTATTTTATCGGTTATCTCGTGGTGTTTCATTTCGTTTTTCATTCGCACCTTGGACTCCGAGATACTAACAACTGAACAATGGAGTTCCCACTTGTGATCCAAGAAACACTTGTCAGAGTGAAGGCTACCCTTGCCACCACCTGGGGTATCCAGGTGCTCAAGGGTAAAATTCACGTGACAGTGGATTTTGATAAAGAATCTGAACCGCCGTCCTTGGAGAGGTGTAGCACCTTTCGTGAGGGGATTTCCCCTCACACTGGTCACCCTCCTAGTGACACAGAAAAGCTGGAAGAAGGCCGTCAGAGTAGTTCAGCCACTACCAAGAAGAAGAGGGTGAGAAAGAAGGGACCCTCCGCCAGACGACGAGATACCCGCCGAATGACGGAGTTCCTGGAGAAGAAGAAGAAGAAGAAAGAGAAGGAGGCATGTGAGGGCGTCATAGGTTCAACACCTCTCACCCCTGAACAACCCCTGTCCAGCCCGCCACCCCCTTCCCAGAAGGAGGGTCTGGAGGACTGTGGCTCGTCAGGTGACAGATCAATCTCTATCCCATCTGGCTCTTCGTCTGAAGAGGAGATGGAGGAGGAAGATCTGTCTATGGTGCAGGAAGTTGTCCAAGACGACGCACCTTCCACCTCTCCTGCTCTTGCTTCTCCGGCTTCTTTGGACCAGGAGTCCGACCAGGAGGAGAGCTTCCCGGAGTCCGTGGAGGCATTCCTTGGGGAGGAGATTCAGGACGAGATTGCCCGAAACACGGTCCAGGACAACTACAACTTCTTCCTGGGAAGAAAATATCCAACAGACTCAATCAGGACAATCCTCTCAAGCAGTCTCAAAGGGTACAGACAGTCTCAAAAAACAGCAGACAAAGTCAGGCCGTTCCTTGCCAAGGACAAACCTACTCCTCCTCCGGATCCAACAACACCACCAACATCAATCTCTCCGACACATCCTCCTCCCACCAAGAAAAAACGCAGGAGACAGAGACGCCGCTGATCACCTTTACTCTTTCCCTCCTCTACCACGCTATGACATAACAAAAGTATACAGTCTACTATTATACAGTCAACGTGGGTCGAAAGGGGCTTGCTCCCCAAACCGTCCCTGCGCTCCTTCGGCGCGTGAAACCATTCGTTCGGTTATCTTGTTGAGTTTGCTAAGTAACATATCTATGTCTGCTTTAGGCGCCGTGTTGGGTCTGTATACTATCCCGATAATTCTCCTAGTTTTGTTAACCCTTTACCTAACGTGACGGCAAAAACCGGCCAGCGCTATTCTCAAAAATCGCCAATTAATTTTCATTATTTTTTTCATTTTTTGTCTCAAAAACATAGGTTATGACCCCTCGTTGGAACGAGCTCGTTCCAACGAGGGGTAATAACCTATGTTTTTGAGACAAAAAATGACAAAAATTAGTTATTCAAGAATTATTTTTGCAAGTGTCGTCTGCTTTTCAGGTAAGGTAAAGGGTTAATATGGATTTCAATGAAGAGTGATTCTAAGACGTGGGCGATGAAGATGGATAATCTTTACGGATGTTGAAGAAGAATGGTTTGGCGCGCATGTATTGTATAATATTTGGTAGCAGCATGTCAGGGTGTGGTAGAGGAGGAAAAGGATTGCGGTACTCGGCAGATGTCCCAGACTGGAAGGTCAGTGGTGGTTGGTTGACTTTTCCGGGTAGTTGACTGAACCCCCTGGTGAGGATCAGAGCGAGAGGGGGTCCTCTCACAAAGTCGCTACCTCTCCCCGGGGGTGTTGTAGCGTTTTTCGGGCAAGTATAATCTGCCACTTCTAGTTGAGTCTTGAAGCGACGGTTAGATATAAGCCATCATTGGCAAGTAGAGTCTGCCTCGGGCTCTTTGATTAGTTCTGGTTGTTCGGTTGGATGCGTTCTGGAGGACGACAGCAACAACGGCCCCTTTTGGGGACCACCCAAAGAAAGAAAGACCCGAACTTCCCTGGTTCGGGGGCAGGCCTGCATTGTAACCTATTTGGATGGGTCAAAGGTGCGCTCTACAGACGCTTACAAAAAAGGGGCGCAGGGCCAACGTTCGCCTCCCTTGAAGTGGGTGACCACTTCTAGGGGTGGAGCGGAGGATGTTCAGACTCCATAGCGGTTACTGTTTTCCATAACTGTTATAGTTTCCATAGCGGTTGAAGGGGCGCTGGTCATTAAAAAGAAAGCATTTCTGTGTACCTGCTAAAAGAAGAAGGCAGAATTAGTTTGATATATAAAGAATAATTAACAAGAAAAATGTTACTAGGGTAACACATGCCGCCCCTCCCCCCCCCCCCCCCTGTGACCTTCACCTTGCAGATGCGGAGGAACCTATTATACGCGACACACCTTCTGACTGTCCTTAACATTTGTGAAAAGTTTACAATTGTAATATGATTTGTTTTTGAGTTGTGGCTGAGACACGAATATTGATGATTTTCAGTGTTACCTTGAAATGTAACCTTGACCTTGCTGACCTGGCTGTGGTGTATGATACATCCACCATTGTCCTTTATAATTGAGCGAAGTTAGATGATTGTAGCCCCAATAGTTTTAGAGTTATGCTTGAGACACGATTTGTGACCCTGAACATACGAAGGTCAATTGTGACCTTCACCTTGTAGATGCTGCGGAAACTATTATACGCGACACACCTTCTGACTGTCCTTAATATTTGTAAAAAGTTTAACAATTGTCCTATGATTCGTTTCTGAGTTATGGCTGACGCACGAATATTGACCGATTTTTAATGTGACCTTGACCTTGAAGGTACGAACCCGGCTATGGTGTGTGACACATCCTTCCATGGTCCTTTATAATTGCGTGAAGTTTGATAACTGTGGCCCTAACGTTTTCGAGTTATTGGCTCGGACACATACACGGACACACGCACACATCAATCACTATATGCCACCAGACTTAAGTCAGGGGCATAAAAAGTTTGAGATTTATCATTGTCCTCTTACCAGTTTTGATTATTTTTTGGCGGTGAGTTATTGGTGGTTTCCCTTTACCAATATTGTCGGTTCACGGGGGTTGGATCTGGCTGAATTTCATATTTTAAGACGTTTGATTTTTAATGTTTTAGTTGAGTTGGTGAAGGCAGCCCTTCCTGGTAGAAGGTCACAGCTTCAGCCGTTATCACTGCCTGTTAGTTCACCTTCCCTTTACCAGTATTGTCGGTTCATAGGTGTTGGGTCTTGCTGAATTTCATGTACGGATGTTGAAGTTAATGTTTTCCTTTATGTAAAATCCAACTCCACCTCTACCATCATCATCATCATCTGGTCTCTTTACTTTGACCAGTGGGTGATAGCCATCAATAGAGTAGGTCATATTAGGTTGTATTGTAAAGATTTCGGTGAGCCCAATTATATCAAAGGTATGTTCGGAGCCTTGGAGGTTAAACAAGAGATCTTGGAGTGAATTCCAGTGAGCGCTGAGACTTTGACAATTAATCGTCCCCTGAGTTCCAATGTGTTCTATGTGCCTACTGGCACATAGAACACATTGGAACTCAAGGCACGTAATGTGAAAGAGGGAGAAGGATTTATCTTCGTTGCTGAATGAGCCGCGAAATTCTTAATTAATAATTACAGCTGTTTTCTCGCGCGAAGAATGGTTAGGGAAATGCTCCCGCAGAGGATTCTAATACAATTTTTGTATTACATTATCTACGGACTATACTAATTAGGCTATAAGTCTACAAGAGACCTGCTTCATTACAATTACACGTGCTTTATTGAAGATAATTTTAGTGTGCCCAAAGGCACGCTCCAAGCAGCTGCAATAAAACTCATTCACTGTACAAATTTATGAAAAAAACAAATTTATTTTATTTTTTTGTTTGTTTTTTTTTTTTTTTTTTTTGTTCTATTTTTTTGGTTTGCCCATATTTCATATTTATTTAAAGCTAGTACCATTTTGTCTATTGGGCACTTGTTCCGTGACAAATCACTGGAGAGCACCCAAAGGCACGTTCCAATCATCTACAATAAAACAGTTTGCTTTACAACAAATTATCGGAGAGCGCCCAAAGGAACTTGGTCAGGGAAATGCTTCCGCAGAGGACTCTAATACAATTTTTGCATTACATAAAAAGGCAGTTCTTTCAACTGGCTCGTAACAAGTGAACAAATAATTTGAATCGTGAATAACGGGGACTTTCATTATAATGTAACAAGCTTTTGCGTGGGCTCCCTAGACTCATTGCAATAGCGTTTGAATAGATGTGACTGAGGATTTGACTGAAGAGATCCGTGTAATGGGCCCGGTGAACTCTTAGCCGATGAATAATTAAACTGTGGATGGGAGAGATTTCTCGGTATAAGCTAACAAGTCCTTCAAAAAGCTCATTCGAATGGTTCCAATTACAATTTAAAACAGTGTGTAGTAATAAACACTGAGTGTAACACTTCAACGCGTGGTCGGTGAGATGTTCTCGCTGAGCTGTCTAGTTCGATAATACAGATGTAAAACGAAAAACTTTTTTATCTTGCACGAATAACAGTGGAATAAATAATATACTACTCAAAGTTTGCTAAGCACCAAATATTTGACACATCATTGTGAAATTTGCTTGCTTATTTTTGGTGGATATGATTGAGGAATATATTGGGGTGGTCCCCAGTGTTTACATTAGCTCTCTTGACAGGCAGACTTTTCGTGACAGTCATGGAAAGCATGTACCTCTTGACTTTCATGATGTTTTCGTGTACTGTCTACATGTACATGACATGTAGAGTATTCAGTCTCCATTTCAACACAAACCCTTGTGATCTGATGATTAAATATGGCAAATGCAAATGTAAGAAGACATTTGTCTGAAGCAGAAATGTGGCGGGCTGTAGGGATGGTGGAGCAAGGGGCAACCCATCGTCAGATTGGTGAAGCCCTTGGTGTGCACCATACGATGATCACTGGAGACTTGGCAAGACTTCAGCAGTATGGCACACCAGTAAGACAGGGCAACAGCTGCAGCTGAAGACCGGTTTTTTACCATTCGGGCCCGTAGGAACCGCTTTGCCACAGCAACCCATCTTCGCGGGGATCTTCAGAATGCATCCAGGGTAAATGTTTCGACGCACACTATCCGGGCAAGGTTGCACAATGGTGGTCTCCGATCGAGAAGACCATGTTTTCGCATTCCGCTGTCCTAGAACCACCACCAGGCACGATATGAATGGGCCAAGGACCACGTTGGGTGGACCAGAGAAGATTGGCGACGTGTCCTTTTTACAGATGAGTCAAGGTACTGTCCAGACCACACAGATAGGCGGTCTAGGGTATGGGGAAGACCAGGACAGTGATTTCATGCAGCCAACATTGCTGAGAATGACCGCTATGGTGGAGGGTCAATCATGGTCTGGGGTGGCACCAGCAGGGATGGACGTACAGAGCTCTGTGCCCTTGAACGTGGTACATTGACAGCACAGCTCCAGAGATCCTGGATGTCCACGTCAGACTGTATGCGTGTGCAGTGGGTGATAGATTCATTCTGATGGACGATAATTCCCGTCCTCATGTTGTCCATGCAGTCGGGGAGTACCGACAGAGGGAGGGATTGGGCGCATGGACTGGTCAGCAAGGTCCCCTGACCTCTATCCAATCGAACATGTCTAGAATGAGTTGCTGCTTGCAATTTCAGCCCGTCCAGTCCAGCCAAGAAGTGTCCAGGAGCTTGGTGCCATGCTGGTCCAAGAATGGATCAACATTCCCCAAAGGACTACCAGGAACCTGATTGGGAGCATGAGAAGGCGTTGTCAAGCTGTAATTAACAGTAATGGGTCTCATACTCGGTATTGAACCTATACCAGTTCGCTCCGTCAAGTTTTTGGAAAATTGAAAAATTTCCTCTTTTACCAATAAGAGGATTTATCCCTAACAGATAAATCCGGTTTATAGCAGGGAGGCAAAGGTGCTTTTCATCATTTGGTTATCTCTGTCAGGGAAAAGCCAGCCTAAATATAGGGGCAAGGGGCCCCATATATAAAGATAGTGCAAGTTCAAAAGATATTCCGCATCAAGGCGAAAATCCTACGTGAATTTCCCTTCTCTGTGAAGCTGGACATGGGAAAAACACACGTGGTGTATATCCAGCTTCAGCGCAGGGACCCAGGGGAGAAACGGTATGTTAGATAAGGTCTAATCTCATTTAAGTTATACAGTAGTCGCGAGTCCTACGAGACGTAATCTGTTGGTGGCAGGATATCGTCACGGCCAATTGAGAAACGAGATTCTAAAAGATAGAAATGTCTGTCGTGTCGTCACCTGATCATTAGTACAGCAATGACTGGCAGGGACAAATCGGTTCTCTCGACATGTGAAATCACCGTTAAGTCACGCGCGAGATGACTTGTATTGATTCTGCCTCGATATACGTCATCTACCACCGTTTTGGCAGATGGACAGATGAGCGTCTGTCCACCCGACAGTTTTGGGTAAAAAGTATAAATACCTTGAAGAGCAGAGCATTAGACACACACTTGGGGTCACACACACGTTGGTGAAGTCCAGGGCAGGTGGACTCTGTTTCCTGGCATAGGGGTACCTTCGATCACAGGACCCTGAAGCGGCTAGAATCGCCAGACAGGGCATTCCCCGATTGGTTTAGCTTAAGGTTGATAGGCGGCTACAGTGCCAAATTCGTTGAGAAGGAAAACCCAAGGTGAAACGTTAAAGTTTAGATTGTCGAGTAGCAGGTATCAGCCTGCAATAGTCAGAAGTGTAGGTTAATTGTATTGTGCGTATTAACCCTTTGAAGCGACAGGCTGATTGCGCTGGGAGCAGTTTGTTTTGCTGTCGAAGCATCGTAATACCGACTGGAGATCGGTGTGAGTGACAATTTCGCCCTAGCACAAAAAGGGGCATTTGTGAAACGTGAATTCAACCAGGAACAGTGAACATTTCAATAGGACTTTCACGGAGGACTTTCAAAAGGCACATAAGGTATGAGTAGACAATATCTGACCCAAATCAGAAGTACGGTGGCTTTATAGATGACGAACATTGCAGGTCGGAACCCTCCGACAGCCAGAGGTACAGTTACGCGCAGACGTTGACATTTGAGCCTAAGCGGGTGAAGCTCTTATGGCGAGCTCACGGTAATAATATTTCAGATTTGTGAAGCTCTTATGGCGAGCTCACGGTAGTAACATTTCCAGTGTGTAGACTATAGTGCCAGTACAGGGCTATAGAATGACTATATGATTGTTGAGAATTATTTAACCCTAGCAACCCATTTTCTGTGAAAAGAATCGAATTGTTGATTGTTGAAACATGGAAACGGCTTTATTCTTATGTGTAAATAAAAGAATCGTTGTTACTTTAAATCATTCTTTCCATTACACAGCCTGAAGTGATTAGGAATCACACCTAACGGAAATCGAACCTATTTCAGGCCAATTTGGCAGAGAAGGAATCAGGGGCGTCGGTCTAACTCAGCTCCCAGCGCCGAGTTCGCGACACTGGGATTCCGACCCTCCACGTTGGTCTAATTTTCCCGCAATTTCACCAGCGGGACTAAATAACCCCACGTCAGCCCAGGCCTTACGGGGCCTCAGGTGTCCTGACATGATTGGCGAGCGCTAACCAGGATATTTCTAAAAGGTAAAAAATGGCAAAATGGAAATTTTGTTTTATTTTAACGGCGGTTCTGTTTATGTTTTGACGCGTTCGGTCAGCTGATGCCGTTCAAGGGTTTAATATCGCAATACAGTAGTCCCCAAGAGGATACTTAATAGCCACTATAACTGCGGTAGGTTTCCCCAATATTTGGGGCGTTTAATTACGTTAAATTACACAGGTAAATTAGGATTAATTGCCATTTTTTTTTCTTTCTTTCTTTTCCTTCTTCATTCTTTCTGACGAGTGTTGACGATAGAAAGGAAAAATCAAAATGGATGTCGTTACACCCCTCGCCCAACTGGTATCATTAGGCAAGGAAATGGGCCTTGAGGGGGCCGAACTTCAGAAGTTCGTTAAAGATGAGCAGAAACGTGAGGCCAAGGAGATTGCCTTACGTAATGACGCAAGTGAGAGGGAGGCCCAAGCAGCAAGGGAGGCAAAAGAGAGAGAGATTCAATTAGCAAGGGAGGCAAAAGAGAGAGAGATTCAATTTGCAAATGACGCAAGGGAGAGAGAAGCCCAATTAGAACGAGAGCGTGAGAAAGACGCAAGAGAGGCGAGGGAGAGAGAAGCCCAATTAGAACGAGAGCGTGAGAAAGATGCAAGAGAGGCGAGGGAAAAGGAAGCCCAATTAGGTAGGGAGGCAAAAGAGAGAGAGAGATTCAATTAGCAAATGAGGCGAGAGAGAGGGAAGCCCAATTAGCAAGGGAGGCAAGGGAGGCAGAACGAGAGCTCGAACAACAGAGGCACGAGAGAGAATTAGAGCTCCTCAGAGTAAGGGCCGATGTGGAGAATGAAAGTCGGCGCTCAGGGGATGGGAGTGCAGGGGTAGCAATTCATGCCCCACGCCCCCACCTCGCTCATTTTAATGAAAACACGGATGACTTGGACTCGTACTTGGAGAGGTTCGAGCGTTTTGCCTCCAGTCAAATGTGGCCAGAAGACACATGGGATATGTGCTTGAGCCCTTTGTTGTCAGGTAAAGCCCTCGAGGCTTATACCAGTATGCCTCCTGCACTTCTTAACGACTACAGTGAGCTGAAGAATGCCATCCTTCGGAGATACCAGCTCACTGAAGAAGGATTCCGGACCAAGTTCCGAGAAATTAAGCAGGAGAAGGGAGAAACAGTACCTCAGTATTTTGCCCGAGCTAGGCGGTACTTTGACCGCTGGACTGATCTCGCCGAAGTGAATGAGTCTTATGGAGCCCTGCGAGATCTATTTCTCCGGGAGCAGTTTTTAATTACATGCTCCAAGGAGTTGGGCCTGTTCATCAAGGAAAGGGGTCCGCCCACCTATGATGAGATGGCAACTGTGGCAGAACGCTACATCGAGGCCCACGGTGGGAGTGTAAACGCACCCAAATTGGCTAGGGGTGAGGCAAACGGGTTGGCAATGGCACCCGTAAGGCAACACCACCCCAATCCGCCTGCGTCGCAGGCCAGCCGGAATGGGAACGCCCCCAAAGACACAACTTGTTTCATCTGCAACAAGGGGGGACATATTGCCAGGGACTGCTGGCAGAAGCAGGTTAGGACCACTGGGAGCATTAGACCACCTCAGCAGGGGGTCGGGAACGCAGCACCAAGGGGTTGGAAGCAAGGTGACCGCGTAGATCCAGGGTCCAGTAGACAGACGGCAGCGTTCTGTCAAACTATCGGTCCAGAACACAGTCCCCTCCGGGAATGTATACAAGAGAGAGAATTAAGGTTGGAAGGCGGGGAGGTTGTCCCGATAATAAGTGGCATGTGTGAGAGGCTCACAACTTCGCAGAAGAAGGTTGATATGCCAGTGTACTCAGGGTATGTGGGACAAAGGGAGATCCGTCTGCTCCGGGATTCTGGGTGCTCCTCTGCAGCGGTTAGAAGGCAACTGGTTGACGACAAGCAATTGTTGGGGCGCGACCATTTGTGTATTTCGATAGATGGGACCGTTAGAAGGTTCCCCATCGCGAGGATAACGGTGGATACCCCATTTTATTGTGGCGAAGTGGAAGCCATGTGCATTGAATCACCTGTGTATAACCTGGTCATAGGTAATACACTGTTAAAACATTTGGTTCCCCGGAGAACCAAAATTGGTTTCTAGCAATGTCTCCTATGCGGAACCAAACAAGAACCAAACAAGAACCAAATTTGGTTCCAGTTAGGTTCCTCATAGAACCAGTTCGGTTCTTCAGTTTGGTTCTTCAATTTGGTTCTCCATCGAACCAGTTCGGTTCTTCAGTTGGTTCTTTATAGAACCAGGATAGTTATTCAACTTGGTTCTTCAGATGGTTCTTTAAGGAACCAGCTTGGTTCTTCAGTTTGGTTCTTGGTTGGTTCTTGTTTGGTTCCCCATAGGAGACAAATCCCCAGAACCAAATTTGGTTCTCTGTGGAACCACGCAGGTTCGTAAATTTGGTTCTTGGTTGGTTCTTGATTGGTTCCCCATAGGAGACAAATCCCTAGGACCAAATTTGGTTCTCTGTGGAACCAGGCAGGTTCTTAAATTTGGTTCTTGGTTGGTTCTTGTTTGGTTCCCCATAGGAGACAAATCCCCAGAATCAAATTTGGTTCTCTATGGAACCAGGCAGATTCATCAATTTCGTAGTCCATCCACCGCATAATGGTATTTAAGTCGTGATAAATTGACACAAAATATTAATTTTCTGTAATTTTTGGAAAAAGCCAATGTATTTTCATTCTCTTGTTCATGTTAGTTGTTTCATTGTGCAAAGGATTAACTGTCCGTACTTTAACCCTTTACCTAATGTAACGGCCAAAACCCGCCAGCGCTCTACACGAAAATCGCCATTTAATTTTTTTTAATACTTTCATTTTTGCTTTCAAAGCATAGGTTATGACCCCTCATTGGAATGAGCGCATCGCGCTCGTTCCAATGATGGGTCATGACCTATGAGTTGGAAGTAAAAAATGAAAATTTTTAATGAGAATTTTTTTTACGAGTGTCGTCTGCCACTAGCGTTAGGTAAAGGGTTAACATTTGTCTTGATAATTTAATCGAATCAACAAATAGAGACAGAGTCAGCCATGTCTTGGTTTGATTACATTTTCAAGAAAAATATTAAACACAAGGACATTAAATGATTTCATTAATATAACATTTGCCATTCTGTTCATTCTGTTCGCCGCAAATAGAGTGGGGAGCGGCAAACCACCCTCACGCCACATGGTTACCTTTGTCGGAAACTTGGCCTCTTTTTACTGGAATTTATGTGCAAAATGTAGGTTTTATAGTAATTTTCCGTATTTTTAGAAATGTTGTCGGAAAATTTCAAAACTTCCCACCCACATAGAAAAAGTCTGGCTTCGGGCCTGCCATGTACTATAATGCATCGAAGGTGCATTACTAAATCTGTACATAATCTAATGACATTTGCCTGGACAATCTATTTTTTGATGTGCACACAAGTAACAAAGCGGGTCTGGCAATGAAGAGCTTACAGCGTAACCCGTTAGCAGGTTATGCAACACAACATGGTGGTAATCTACAGGTAAAGGAAAATGTATTGTGATGCTTTTCTGGGTTCTCTGTTTCACAATGCCACTCATGCTTTGTCTTCACAGAATTTTCGCAAAAAATATACCAACAACTAACGCACGATCTCGCCAAAGCGAGATCGCGCGTAAGTTGTTGGTATTTATTTTAACAAAAATTCTATTGTGAAGTCAACGATAATGTCACTCGATTCATACATGCATTATGTGGGTGTATGTACATGTAATGTGACTGGCAAAGTTAGGGCCATTTTCCAGGTGGGCTATACCTGTTAGGCAAAAAAAATAAATGATTGGTTTCTCAGACATTTTTTTTTATAGATTCAATGAGGGAGGGGGGACTTTACTTTTATTTTTTATTTCTGATAACCAAGGATGTCATTATGTAATTCCAGCCTGAGGCATCCCGAGTGCCAGGTTTGACATGCAAGAGCACTATTTTGTGTTCTTAAATCAGTTTATTATCATAATTTTAAAAATAAAACTGTCCTCTAAAAACAAACTGAAGGTACTACAGTTCAAAGGCTTAATTTCTCTTGATGCTCTTCATATTATCTTTAAAGAAAAGTTATTTAATCTACTAGTATGGGGATTTTCCTTGTTACAATTTATGGGAGAGTCCTATAGGCACTTTCCCATAAATTGTAACAAGGCAAATTCTATGGGGAATTGCCTCATTATAATTTATGAGAGATTGCTGTAGGCACCTTCCCATAAATTGCAATGAGGCAAAACCCCATAGAGGCAAACATATTGCAGACACAAATAAATAAATATTCATCAATCAAACAAACGTAAACTGTTTTGAGTCTCCTGAGTTCGTACTAATATTAGAAGACAGTGAAAGGCATAAAAATGCCCAATGAGGGGGTTCAAATTCAATGAGGAAGTATCTGAGAGACAAACCACTTTTTTGTGGCCTTACCTTAACTTATTCACAATACACCCCCGAAAATTGCTAAGCATAAAATAAACAAATTTTATTCTTGAACCTAATGTTCCTTTTAATAAGACAATGAAAGTTCTGTTTTTCAAATTTTATAAATTTTTGCTAGGCCTGTTATTCGTTCATCATGAAGACGCCTTGACGCCACTCGACGATCATGGACAAGAATTTCAGGTTCAATCTGAGGTACACCTTTCAGCATGGTATGGGCGTTAATATATACATCCTTGTTACAAAATAAATCTTGAACCATTATGCCTGTCTGTCATGAATCATGATTTGATAAAACTTTTGAAAAATATTGCTCACTATTTCTGTATAACTCGAAGCGTTCAATTATTTACCGATCACTTGTGGAACTACATGTACCACAACTGTCACAAACATATGACACCAATCCACACGGTGTGACACCAGTCATAGTCTTAAATGTATTGCAGTGCTTGCATGTCGAAAATGTGGTGGGTTGTGCATTAACTTTCTCATGTTTATGTATGGGAATTTCTGTAGCGCTGTGAAATCCGTTACTTATTCCAAGTTATTCAACCTTCTAAATTTAGCAGAAATTCGAAAAATAAATGGCCTTCTTGGGTGACGCCCTAAGACACAGGACTATTCAAACCCTGGGGTTCACTCCCCACCCCTCTTTAGGGGCAAGGTTGGACCCTAAAAGAGACAAAATGGTCCAAATCGTAATTATTGACGGAAATTCGCGGAACAAACGGCCTTATAGGGTGGCGCCCCAAAGGGCAAGATTTTTTCAAATCCTAAGGTTCACCCTCCCACCCCTTTTTAGGGGCCACATTGGACCCTAAAAGTGACCAAATGGTCAAAATCGTAATTATTGACGGAAATTCGCGGAACAAACGGCCTTATAGGGTGGCGCCCTAAAAGACAAGATTGTTCAAATCCTAAGATTCACCCTCCCATCCATTTTTAGGGGCCAGATTTAACCCTAAAAGTGACCTAATGGTCAAAATCGTAATTATTGATAGAAATTCGCGGAACAAACGGTGTCATAGGGTGGCGCCCTAAAATACAAGATCATTCAAATCCTAAGGTTCACCCTCCAACCCCTTTTTAGGGCCAACATTGGACCCTAAAAGTGACCAAATGGTCAAAATCGTAATTGTTGGCCGTAATTCGCGGAACAAACGGCGTTATAGGGTGGCGCCCTAAAATGCAACATTATTCAAATCCTAGGGTTCACCCCACCCCTATTTAGGGGCCAGCTTGGACCCTAAGAGTGACTAAATGGTCAAAATCGTAATTATTGATGGAAATTCGCGGAACACACGGCGCTATAGGTTGGCGCCCTAAAATACAAGATTATTCAAATCCTAAGGTTAACCCCCACCCTTATTTAGGGGCCAGATTGGACCCTAAAAGTGACCAAATGGTCAAAATCGCAATTATTGACGGAAATTCGCGGAACAAACGGCCTTATAGGGTGGCGCCCTAAATACACGATTATTCAAATCCTAAGGTTCACCCTCCCACCCCTTTTGAGGGGCCAGATTGGACCCTAAAAGTGACCAAATGGTCAAAATCGTAATTATTGATGGGAATTCGCGGAACAAACGGCGTCATAGGGTGGCGCCCGAAAATACAAGATCATTCAAATCCTAAGGTTCACCCTCCAACCCCTTTTAGGGGCCATATTGGACCCTAAAAGTGACCAAATGGTCAAACTCGTAACTATTGGCCGTAATTCGCGGAACAAACGGCCTTATAGGGTGGCGCCCTAAAATTCAAGATTATTCAAATCCTAAGGTTCGCCCTCCCACCCCTTTTTAGGGGCCAGATTGGACCCTAAAAGTGACCAAACGGTCAAAATCGTAATTATTGACCGAAATTCGGCGAATACACGGCGTTATAGGGTGGTGCCCTAAAATACAAGATTATTCAAATCCTAAGGTTCACACTCCCACCCCTTTTTAGGGGCCAGACTGGACCCTAAGAGTGGCCAAATGGTCAAAATCGTAATTATTGATGGAAATTCGCGGAACACACGGCGCTATAGGGTGGCGCCCTAAAATACAAGATAATTTAAACCCTAAGATTTACTATCCAACCCTTTTTAGGGGCCACATTGAACCCTAAAAGTGACCAAATGTTCAAAATCGGAATTATTGACCGAAATTCGCAGAACACACGGCGTTATAGGGTGGCGCCCTAAAATACAAGATTTTTAAATCCTAGGGTTCACCCTCCAACCCCTTTTAGGGACCACATTGGACCCTGAAAGTGACCAAATGGTCAAAATCGTAATTATTGACGAATTTCGCGGAACAAACGGCCTTATAAGGTGGCGCCCTAAAATGCAAGATTATTCAAATCCTAAGGTTCACCCTCCCGCCCCTTTTAGGGGCCAGATTGGACCCTAAAAGTGACCAAATGGTCAAAACGGTAATTATTGACGGAAATTCGCGGAACAAACGGCGTCATAGGGTGGCGCCCTAAAATACAACATCATTCAAATCCTAAGTTTCTCCCCCAACCCCTTTTTAGGGGCCTCATTGGACCTTAAAAGTGACAAAATGGTCAAAATCGTAATTGTTGGCCGTAATTCGCGGAACAAACGGCGTCATAGGGTGGCGCCCTAAAATGCAACATTATTCAAATCCTAAGGTTCACCCTCCCACCCCTTTTTAGTGGCCACATTGGACCCTAAAAGTGACCAAATGGTCAAAATCGTAATTATTGACCGAATTTTGCGGAACAAACGGCCTTATAAGGTGGCGCCCTAAAATGCAAGATTATTCAAATCCTAAGGTTCACCCTCCCACCCCTTTTTAGGGGCCAGATGTAACCCTAAAAATGACCAAATTCAATTCAATTCAATTTATTCAAATCCTAAGGTTCACCCCCACACCCCTATTTAGGGGCCAGATTGTACCCTAAGAGTGACTAAATGGTCAAAATCGTAATTATTGATGGAAATTCGCGGAACACACGGCGCTATAGGTTGGCGCCCTAAAATACAAAATTATTCAAATTCTAAGGTTCACCCCCACCCCTATTTAGGGGCCAGATTGGACCCTAAAAGTGACCAAATGGTCAAAATCGTAATTATTGACGGAAATTCGTGGAACAAACGGCGTTATAGGGTGGCGCCCTAAATACAAAATTATTCAAATCCTAAGGTTCATCCTCTCACCCCTTTTTAGGGGCCAGATTGGAGAATGAACCTTTAGAATTTAAATTATCTTGTATTTTAGGGCGCCACTCTATAGCGCCGTGTGTTCCGCGAATTTCCATCAATAATTACGATTTTGACCATTTGGTCACTTTTTGGGTCCAATCTGGCCCCTAAAAAGGGGCAGGAGTGTGAACCTTGGGATTTGAATAATCCTGCATTTTAAGGCGCCACCTTTTAAGGCCGTTTGTTCCGCGAAATTCGGTCAATAATTACGATTTTGACCATTTGGTCACTTTTAGGGTCCAATGTGGCCCCTAAAAAGGGGTTGGAGGGTGAACCTTAGGTATTAAAAGTCTTGTATTTTAGGGCGCCACCCTATAACGCCGTGTGTTCTGCGAATTTCGGTCAATAATTCTGATTTTGACCATTTGGTCACTTTTAGGTCAAATGTAGCCCCTAAAAAGGGGTTGGAGAGTGAACCTTAGGATTTAAATAATCTTGTATTTAGGGCGCCAACCTATAGCGCCGTGTGTTCCGCGAATTTCCATCAATAATTACGATTTTGACCATTTAGTCACTATTAGGGTCCAATCTGGCCCCTAAATAGGAGTTGGGGGTGAACCTTAGGATTTGAATAATCTTGTATTTTAGAGCGCCATCCTGTAACGCCGTGTGTTCGTCGAGTTTCGGTCAATAATTACGATTTTGACCGTTTGGTCACTTTTAGTGTCCAATCTGGTCCCTGAAAAGGGGTGGGGGGTGAACCTTAGGATTTGAATAATCTTACATTTTAGGGCGCCACCCTATAACGCCGTTTGTTCTGCGAATTACGGCCAACAATTACGATTTTGACCATTTGGTCACATTTAGGGTCCATTGTGGCCCCTAAAAAGGGGTTGGAGGGTGAACCTTATGATATGAATGATCTTGTATTTTTAGGCGCCACCCAATGACGTCATTTGTTCCGCGATTTCCATCAATAATTACGATTTTGACCATTTTGTCACTTTTAGGGTCCAATCTGGCCCCTAAAAAGGAGTGGGAGGGTGAACCTTAAGATTTGAATAATCTTGTATTTTAGGGCGCCAACCTATAACGCCGTGTGTTCCGCGAATTTCGGTCAATAATTACGATTTTGACCATTTGGTCACTTTTAGGGTCCAATGTAGCCCCTAAAAAGGGTGGGAGGGTGAACCTTAGGATTTGAATAACCTTGTTTTTTAGGGCGCCACCCTATAACGCCGTGTGCTCGCCGAATTTCGGTCAATAATTACGATTTTGACCGTTTGGTCACCTTTAGGGTCCAATCTGACCCCTAAAAAGGGGTGGGAGGGCGAACCTTAGGATTTGAATAATCTTGCATTTTAGGGCGCCACCCTATAACGCCGTTTGTTCCGCGAATTACGGCCAACAGTTACGAGTTTGACCATTTGGTCACTTTTAGGGTCCAATATGGCCCCTAAAAAGGGGTTGGAGGGTAAACCTTAGGATTTGAATGATCTTGGATTTTAGGGCGCCACCCTATGACGCCGTTTGTTCCGCGAATTTCCTCCAATAATTACGATTTTGACCATTTGGTCACTTTTAGGGTCCAATGTAGCCCCTAAAAAAGGGTGGGAGGGTGAACCTTAGGATTTGAATAATCTTGTATTTTAGGGCGCCACCCTATAACGCCGTGTGCTCGCCGAATTTCGGTTACGATTTTGACCGTTTTGGTCACTTTTAGGGTCCAATCTGGCCCCTAAAAAGGGGTGGGAGGGCGAACCTTAGGATTTGAATAATCTTGCATTTTAGGGCGCCACCCTATAACGCCGTTTGTTCCGCGAACTACGGCCAACAGTTACGAGTTTGAGAATTTGGTCACTTTTAGGTTCCAATATGGCCCCTAAAAAGGGGTTGGAGGGTGAACCTTATGACTTGAATGATCTTGTGTTTTCGGGCGCCACCCTATGACGCCGTTTGTTCCGCAAATTTCCATCAGTAATTACGATTTTGACCATTTGGTCACTTTTAGGGTCCAATCTGGCCCCTAAAAAGGGGTGGGAGGGTGAACCTTAGGATTTGAATAATCGTGTATTTTGAGCGCCACCCTATAAGGCCGTTTGTTCCGCGAATTTCCGTCAATAATTACGATTTTGACCATTTTGTCACTTTTAGGGTCCAATCTGGCCCCTAAAAAGGGGCGGGAGTGTGAACCTTAGGATTTGAATAATCTTGCATTTTAGGGCGCCACCCTATCACGCCTTTTGTTCTGCGAATTACGGCCAACAATTACGATTTTGACCATTTGGTCATTTTTAGAGTCCAATGTGGGCCCTTAGGATTTAAATGATCTTGTATTTTAGGGCGCCAACCCATAGCGCCGTGTATTCCGCGAATTTCCATCAATAATTACGATTTTGACCATTTAGTCACTCTTAGGGTCCAGTCTGGCCCCTGAAAGGGGCTGGAGGGTGAACCTTAGGATTTGAATGATCTTGGATTTTAGGGCGCCACCCTATGACGCCGTTTGTTCCGCGAATTTCCATCAATAATTACGATTTTGACCATTTGGTCACTTTTAGGGTTAAATCTGGCCCCTAAAAAGGGGTGGGAGGGTGAACCTTAGGATTTGAATAATCTTGTATTTTAGGGCGCCACCCTATAAGGCCGTTTGTTCCGCGAATTTCCGTCAATAATTACGATTTGGACCATTTTGTCTCTTTTAGGGTCCAACCTTGCCCCTAAATAGGGGTGGGGGAGTGAACCCCAGGGTTTGAATAGTCCTGTGTCTTAGGGCGCCACCCAAGAAGGCCATTTATTTTTCGAATTTCTGCTAAATTTAGAAAGTTGAATAAGGAACTGGGAATAAGTAACGGATTTCACAGCGCTAATTTCTGTTGCATTCAAAACTACCGGAGTATCTCCAAATTTTTGTTTATTAAAAGTTCCTTGTCATGTTCACCTCCACATTTTCTTTGCTAGGCCAAATATGATATCCAGCTTTTTGGTCTGAAAATACGGTAAATTTATCCAGGTCACTATACGTTTACATACTGTTGATTTGCTTATATGGAACTATATACTGAGAAATGTGCCTGAGCGTAATTTCCTGAGAACTAAAAAAAGTTGATCATTTGGTGGGAACAAAGAACAACGGTAACTGCGTTCAGCAAAAGAACAGAAATGTTCACAGTTATTGAATCCTGTGAAGTAAGAGATGGCCCTGCCATCATTCTCATAGCGATCAATGGAACATGCACTATTTCTGTCAGTAAGTAAATAGTTCACACTGTACTGATGCCGAAACTGAATTTTCCATGTGATCACATGTATGTATCAATTCCTTTTGGCACAACCACTTCCACCTCATTTCCCAACATTGAAATCCGCATATGCTAATAAACAAGTACTCGTCTGTCTGTCATCTTCAAATTTCAACTTCTTTGAGACTCGCTGCTGTCTGCAAACAGCTGAAGGAGACAATGGCCTTTTGAAAAGAAATTTTGTTGGAATGGCTGTTGAATTAAATCGTTTTCTGGTTCCTAAAAAGACAAATAAATACAAAACATCAAGAGCGGATTACCACTAACTGCCCCTCCCTCTCCCCACAATGCAACACAACTAATAATTTCCAACCTCCTCACCTTCCCTCAGGCTGCTCGAGAATATTTGTCAGAGCCTCAGCATTTGAACACAAATTCGGGGTGGGGGTAGTGGGCTGATCTCTTAACAATGGGAGGATGCCCCATTCCCATACCCCCCCCCCTGTCCCAGCCCCAGGACGCCTAGATATTCCTGCATCCACCCCTCTGGAAAACTTGGATCCCCCCCCCCCAGACATTGGGATCCTCTCCTCCCTAAGTTGGTTCCTGGCTCCGCCACTGGTACCCAGAACAAATAGCCGAGTGGGTTAAAATTGTTTTGTCCACCTTTCCCAAATGCACAGTGACTTAACCCTTTACTTACCCAACGTAACGTACAAAATCCTACCGAGACCACTGGTACCTTGAATGCGTTTGATGTGATAGTATTTCGTTTGATTGCAGAGCTTAACCAAGGAATTTTTCCAAAATTGTTGCGAGAGTGAAAAATAGGTCTCGCTATATCAAAGTTGTGCGACCTCTACGTAACGCTTAACCTGAGTGATCGCTCCTGCAATTCTGGCAGGCCTGTTTTAATTTTTTGTCTCAAAAACAAAGCTTATGACCCCTCATTGGAACGAGCACAGCTCGTTCCAATGAGGGGTCATACGCTATGTTTTTGAGAAAATTTTTGGTTATTCAAGAATTTTCTTTGCAAGTGTCATCAGCTATTCGCGTTGGGAAAATCGTAAAGGGTTAAAAGGAATTCAAAAATCAAAATATAGATCTTAGTTGAGAACTTCACCTTTCATAAAAATACGATCCGCATTCAAAAACAACGATGTTTGGCTGTAATTTGTGGGGCTGAACAGCCGACCATTTGTTGTTATCTTGGCATATTCTTGTTCTATTTATAATCGTCAGCTAGATGGGGTACGGTACCCGTCCTTTGGACAGGAAGTAAAAAATATTTAGACCAGGGGTGAGCATTAATAAGCCATGTTGCCCATTTTAGAGAGGGTTTGCACCTCCCAAGCATTGGTGACTGGGTCCTATTTTACCAGTAAAACAGAGCCTGTTTACCACAGTGAACAGGCACTGCTTCACTTCCCGGGGTTCCCGCGGGGATACATAGGAAAATATTTCATAATTTATTCAGATTCTATTTGGTGGCGATGTGGTATAATTATTGATGCCTTTCACAACTTATAAATTATAGACACAAACGGACAGCGTCAAGGAAATTGGGTTGTTTTTTTCTTCAATTTCAAAATTTTACCATGGGGAAGCCCATATGCCCTGTCCAACGGGAGGGGGGGGGGGCACCTCTTGTGCTAGCCCCCATCTCGCTGCTATGCAACTTGAATGATGCTGCACAACATATTCTGTATGCCACCCCCACCCCCCATAAATATTACTCCTGCCCCATCCACCTAACTTTGATATCCCAGCTATGCACCTTATATAAACTAGGAGTAGATGTCACCATTAAATGCACAATAGAAACTTGCGATTTACATGTAATTACGTTGAATGTCAGTATTCACTAAAAACAATCACAGGAGAGGAAATTCAGGCCCTTGTCTCCTGAGTTGATTTTATAGCAGGCCCCTTTTTGAAAGTGTCGGGGTACTGATACAGATGCCCAAATGCATGTGCGATTATAGGTGGTTTGGGGTGGGGTAGGCCCTCCCTCTCCCCCCTCCCCCTAAGAAAATTTGGAAATCAATTATTAAATGGAGACTTCTGGTGGCTTTTGGGATGAAAAAATACGTCATTTTTTTGCCGTCAGAATAGCGTTTTTAGCCAGGGAAGGGGTGCATCGATTGCCTGATATTGAATAAGAAAACTATAATTGTTTTCTGTTGAATGTGTGGTCTAGATGAGGTTATAACTGTGATTAGGCTAAACTGACCAGTGATAGAGGCAAAAGCTTGATATATATTCCTATTTTCGAGTTTTGAGTTCCCATAAAAAACTCTTTAGTACAGTGAACACCTCAAATTATTTTTATCAAAAACATAGCATACAGGGAACAGAAATGAACATATTCCCAATTATCACAATTCTTGTCTTATTTCATAATCCTTTCATAAACATTGAACATTATCCTTTTCATCAAACACAACACACAAGCTACATTGTCATTGACACTTTCATTTTTTTCATTTTAGCCGCATCGATGAAAAGGTCTATTCGATTCGGCGCCATTACCGGGTTATTGTTTTTACTGTTTTATATTTATACAAAAACATGGCCGATTTCGAAATCTCCGTTGACGCCTCACGAGTACTCAAATAACGACAATTAAAGAATAAAACATAGTTTGGATCAATAAATTCTGCCCAAATGTAAGGAAATACGTGTACTATCGATTGCAGCCGGTAATATGGGGGAAAGCTTGATATATATTCATAATTTCGAATTTTGAGTTTCCATACAAACTTGATGGGAACTTTTTCTATAGGATTGAATGGGAAGAATCTGAACGTAGACGGGTAGCCACTACGTTCGGATCGCTGAACTAGTTTTCGTAAAGCATGTTGGTCGCCTAGGGTTAATAATATGGACGAGAATGTAATTATAATTCATGTGCTTTAAGACACCTGTTCCCACAATACAGAAGTGAAAATTCTATGGCGATTCTATAGCCTTTGTCTACTGAATAGCTTGACCAGCTATTCAAGTTTTATTACATCGCTCAAGGGACTCCCGACCATTGTCCAGTATTACATAAAGATGGATTTATTTATACCCTAAGTAACAGTGTTGGGAAGCAGAACCCAATAACGTATAATTTGGAAATCACTTCAAATAAGATAACACGCACATTTCAAAGCATTCGTCCTATTAATTTTCAACGTGTCACGCTATACAACAATGACCAGCGTCCAATATCAACTTCACATGCAGCTGTCATGAAGGTACAATAAGTCGGCCCTTTGTCTCAAAATGGAATATATAGAGACCGAATTTACCACCTCCACACATGAGAATAAAATGTCTAAGAGTGAATTCTATTCTGTTTTAAGGTAAGCTTAGTTTATTTCTGTATATATATATATGTTTGTTTTACGTAGTTAGTAAATTTAACCTGAAACAAGGAACTCTGCTGGCTAAAACAATATCTTTATATTGCAAGCTAAATAAGTTTATTATTTCATTTATTAATGAATATTATTCCTTGGTATCTTTATCAAAGTCATGGCAGCCAGCCATGACATGATTTGTCGTGGCTCATGACAAATCATGTCATGGCTGCCTGCCATGACTTTGATAAAGTCATGGCAGGTTAAATTATATGTTTTCGACACATGAGGCAGCCATGACATGATAAGGAACTCAAAGTTCACATTTATTTATTGATGTTTAAGGTCACATATTTATGCACAATGGCTAATCATGACCGTGACAGTTTTACAGGTGGAGGAAGCCGGAGTACCCGGAGAAAACCAACGAGCAGCTACCACCTCCCCAACATCGTAACTCAGCACTGCCTGTTGCACAGGCAGTGCTGAGTTACGATGTTGAGGAGCTGGCAGCTGAAGATATGCGTACCACCGACGTGCAGTCCGCCTTAGTACACGGCGTCATCGTGCCCCCACGCGGGCAATGGAGATGAAGTGTCTTGCCCAAGGACACACCGCGATTGCCGCAGGTGGGATTCGAACCGAGGACATCTCGGCTCGCAGCCTGCACCTCTACCTACTGAGCTACTGCGCTCCCCCAAAGTTCACATAATAGTGTAAAGCCTAATTGCTAGCCTTTATGTTTGAACTCGTTTTGTAAATGAATAATTTTAAGTAACCTTGATTTCAAAGTTCATTTAACATTATAAAGTGCGCGTCAGATATGTAAGATTAAAATATCAGCTATCTGCCCGTTATGGATGTGAGTTCAGTAAGATATATTATTATGATAAGAGCTCGGAGCACCACGAAGTAAAATATTAGAGAATTATAAAAGTTCCGGCGTTGTGAGCTGCTTTAATTAAAATACACAAAATTATTTGATTGAATAATGTTCAAAATATTAAGTATTAATTCTTGGTTTCTTCATCAAATAAAGTCACGCGAGTCATGACTTGATTTGATAAAGAACTCAATAAATACTAGTGCATATCCGTTTTGAAACTTATCTGAACGAAAGATGTTCGAGCTCAGTATTGCATTGAAATAATATTAATGTGAGTTTTATATTATAAATACGGAAATTGAAATTGGTTGAAATTAATTTAAAAAAATGTAATTTATGTATTAGTACACGCTAAAAACTAAAGTGTTAAAAACTACACTTGAAGTGCTGTATTTAACACTTACTAAGTGCTGAACTAGCACTTTGTCAGCTCACCTGACTGAAAGTCAGGGTGAGCTTTTCTGATCACTTTTCGTCCGTCGTGAAGGTGGTGTTTGGGCCTTTTTTTTCCCAAACCACAGGCCGCATATTAATGAAATTTCATGTGAGGAAGGGTTAAATGAGGGCATTTTGATTTTTTGTCAAATTAGGTTTCGGCTCATATTGAGCAGAGGGATGGGGCAAAAATGCTCTAATTCTTTAAAAATCTTCTCAAGAACCAGCAATAACAGAGACTTGATATTTGGTATGCTGCTTCCTTTTGAGGTGTAGACTCAAGTTTGTTCAAGAGAAGTTCGAGGGGCTATATTTGACGATGTTAAAGGAGGGGCAAAAATTTTGGCCCCGCCCCAAATTTCTATTTTTCAAACCGCGAGGCCGATTTGAACCAAATTTTATGTGAGTGCTTATTAGGTCATAAGTACCTAACTTATGCAGAAATTCCTTTCCCCATAGAACCCCGGGCGAACCACAGGAGCTAAAAATAGAAAAAAATGAAAACGCCCATATGTCCAAAACTGCATGGCAGTAAAAATTTTCATTTGGTGTGAAGCTTCCTTGGGACCAACAGAAAGGATTAGTAAAAAAAAATTGCCATCGGTTTTATCATAGGGTACAGTTTCGGGACTTTAAAAAAGTGCTGAGTCAGCACTTTTTAACACTGTAAGGCAATGGGAAAAACATTGAAAAATCTTCTTCTCCAGATCTAGAAGACAGAATCTTTTGATATTTGGTATGCATCATTGTAGGGTGGATCTGATTCAAGTTTGTTCAAATTGGCCCCCTGGGTTCATATTTGGGCTCAGTATAGGAGCCCGATTTCGAACTTAGTGCATTTCAGGCAAATTTCTTAAAAAATCTTCTTCTCCAGATCCAGCAGGCAGAATCTTTTGATATTTGGTATGCAACATTGTGGGGTGGATCTGATTCAAGTTTGTTCAAATCGGCCCCTGGATTCATATTTGGGCTCACTATAGAAGGTCGAATTGGAACTTAGTGCATTTCAGGCAAATTTCTTTAAAAAAAACTTCTCCTCCAGATCCAGCAGGCCGAATCTTTTGGTATTTGGTATGCAACATTGTGGGGTGGATCTTATTCAAGTTTGTTCAAATCGGCCCCTTGGGTTCATATTTGGGCTCAGTATAGGAGCCCAAATTTGAACTTAGTGTATTTCAGTCAAATTTCTTTGAAAATCTTCTCAAGATCCAACAGGCAGAATCTTTTGATATTGGGTATGGACCATGCTAGGGGGTGAGATTCAATTTTGTTCAAGCCAAGTCCCTGGGTTCACATTTGGGCTCACTGTGGGAGCCCGAATTATAACTTAGTTCAAAATGAGGAATTTTCTTTAAAAAGCTTCTTCAGATCCAGCAGTCGGGATGTTTTGATATTTGGTATGCCGCATCCTTAGGGGCGGAAGGGGGGGGGGGGGGGATTCACGGTTGTTCATGCCATGTCCCTAGGTCCATATTTGAGCTCACTTGGGGAGCCTGAATGATAACTTAGTTCAAAATGAGGAATTTTCTTTAAAAATCTTCTTCAGATCCAACAGTCGTAATGTTTTGATATTTGGTATGCAGCATCCTTAGGGAGGTGAGATTCAAGTTTGTTCAAGCCATGTCCCTAGGTCCATATTTCGGCTCACCGTGGGAGCTTGAATTGTAACTAAGTTCGAAATGAAGAATTTTCTTTAAAAATCTTCTTCTTCAGATTCAGCAGTTGGAATGTTTTGATATTTGGAGTGTAGCATCCTGGGGGGGGGGGGGGGATTCAAGTTTCAAGTTTGTTAAAGCCAAGTCCCTGGGTCCATATTTGGGCTCCCTGTGGGAGCCCGAATTATAACTTAGTCAATATGAGGAATTTTTCTTTACAAATCTTCTTCAGATTCAGCAGTCGGAATGTTTTGATATTTGGCATGCAGCAACCTTAGGGGGCTGAGATTCAAGTTTGTTCAAGCCAAGTCCCTTGTTTCACATTTGGGCTCACTATGGGAGCCCGAATGACAACTAAGTTCAAAATGAGGAATTTTCTTTAAAAATCTTCTTCAGATCCAGCAGATGAATGCTTTTGATATCTTTTATGCAGCATCCTTAGGGGGAAAGATTCAAGTTTGTTCAAGCCATGTCCCTAGGTCCATATTTGGGCTGATTGTGAGAGCTTGAATTGTAACTTAGTTCAAAATGAGGAATTTTTCTTTAAAGATCTTCTTCTTCAGATCCAGCAGTCGGAATGTTTTGTTTGGTGTGCAGCATCCTTAGGTGGGTGAGATTCAAGTTTGTTAAAGCCAAGTCCCTCGGTTCATATATGGGCTCCCTGTGAGAGCCCGAATTATAACTTGGTTCAATATGAGGAATATTCTATAAAAATGTTTTTTTTTAGATCCACTGGTCAGAATCTTTGGATATTTGGTAGGAGGCTTTTCTTAGGAGGAGCAGATGCAACTTGTTGAAATCAATTCTCTGGGTTGATATTTAGGCTACCATGTCAGGTGAGTGCCCTCAGGCCCCCTGGGGCCTCTTGTTCAAGTGTAGATATCCCAGAACTTGACAGGTGTTACAATAATACCACTTGATAAGTGTAATGTCGAGACACTTAAAAGGAAACAACGCAGATGACGCGGTTCACGTCTCCTGATCCGCGTCATCTGCGTTGCGTCCTTTTAATTATGTAACCACTAAGCGCAAATCAAATTATGGACGATTCTGGAAGAACCACCAATGCTAGACACATGGGAAGTGCCATCCATTCAAGTTTCAGATGTCTGACGATTGTAATGTAGAAGTGCTTAAAGCATTTCACTTTGAGTCATAAAACCAAACCCTAAGAGTTAGAATGGGTTTTACGCCTTGAAAGTGTCAGTTTTAACACTTTAGTTTTTAGTGTGTAAAGGAAAATGTAGAGGAAACTATTTAACGTGTGTCCCTCAGCTGAGAGAAAAGGAAAGTTAACCTTTTCTCCCCGTTGAATGACAACGTTATGTCAGCCATACAGTTCGTTAACCCTTTTACATCAACTGTTGAGATATTCTGTTGTATGCATGATTCGCTCATTAACCCATGTCACTGAACGGAGACAAAAGACCAGACGGCTTTTGTCTGTATTGAGTGATATTGGTTGGTGTGCGACTTACGTGTTAATCCCTCTCATCTACGAGAGATTGCACCTCAATTAAACTCACTATATTATTAAAAAATGTAAATAAAATTCCAACTAAAAATAATAGTCAGTTTTTATTAGTGTTTGATTTCAATTGCTTTGATGAATCTTTGTAATATCTATTCTTAATATTGTGAAAAAGTACCTCTCATGCCAATCGAGTGTGGTTATTATACAATTACCATGTTTATATATATGTTTTCGACACATGAGAATAAAATGTCTAAGAGTGAATTCTATTCTGTTTTAAGGTAACCACAATTCCCCAATCCACAGAAGTTAAATTATTATAATTGGTAGAGAATCAAAATTTAACATTGGATGTCAGGACTGTCAGCGCCGGTTAATTATAACCTAAGAAGCAACAAGACACAACAGAAAGCTATTCCAACATTGATTATGCCTTCCATTCTTCATATCGATAAATTTCACGGCGACGGCAAACAGAATGCAGCAGCATGGTTAAACATGTTCGATCAGTGGTGTAAGTTCAATGAACTCAGTGACGAGAAGATGGCTACGGCCCTGCAATTTCAATTATCGGGACCGGTATTATGTTGGCACCACAGTCTACAAGACAATTTATCTATAAAACCATTAAAGGGGAAATTTTTGCAGAGGTTCACTGTAACTGACTCTTATAGTCCACAATTGTATACTCAAGAGCAGCAGCCACACGAAAGTGCCTTTGAGTACCTAACAAGACTACAGGAGATGGAACTTAAGCAAAATGTACCTGAACGTATTCTGGTGTCCGTGGCAGTCAATGGTTTGAAGCCACATTTAAGAGCCACCGTTATTCCCAAGGAACCAAACTCTATGGATGAAGTAAGACATGTCGCATTACTCGCAGAACAGGCGACTGTACCCGATGCTAAGCATGACTTTTCACTAGTTATGTTAACTGAGGAAATCAAGAGACTACATTCAAAGTTTGATGAACACGAGAAACTTGTGCCAAATATTGAGCGGTCACACAGCTCACCACTAAAACCACGGAACAACCGATGGCAGGAGAAAAGAGGAGAGAACAGGTATTTAAATTACATTTCTTATTACAATGACCACTCTTGTTTTCGTTGCGGTAGAAAATGTAATTTTCGTCACCAATGCCCTGCAATGGGTAAAACATGTTTAAACTGTGGAAAACTTAACCATTTTCGCTCAGTGTGTCGTCAAGTCAGGAAACAATAGGGATTTTCGCCTATCCAGGGCAAACAACCATTGGGTGGGCATAGATTACATAATGAAATAGGCAAGGTAAATTGACAACCGGATATTAATTTTACTTTGCCCATCCAGCATAACAATATTTTGGTGAAACTTGGTCAAAAACAGTTTAGTGCACTTCTCGACACGGGCAGCTATCAGCTGTATAACAGAAAATATTTTACAGAAAATTAAAATTGTCTCAAGGCAAAATTCAGATATACGACAAGCTATAGGTGTTGGGGGTGAAAGTCTCCAAATAAAAGGCATGGTTCAACTACCACCTCTGTTTGGAACTTTCAAAATCAACCAAAAATTTTATGTGTTCGAGAAGCTGCATCATCAAATAATCTTGGGTATGGACCTTTTACAAAATAACAAGGCCACAGTTGACTTAAGCTCCCGACAATTAATTTTGGAAAATGGACACGCACATGTGGCTCTAGTTCAGACAAATACTCAGTTTGCACGCGGTAATACACGTGTTGAATTGATGTCCTTGTCTAAAACAGATTTAACTGTTCGTTTATCAGGTAAACACAATCCGGATCTGATTTTACTCGACCCTTTACCAGGGCTCAAAATAAGTGGTTTCGCTTCGCTATTTGCTATGCAAAACATGCTAAAAGCAACACAATTTTCAATTATGTATAGCATTTTGCGATACAATATATTCAACTGCAGCCTAATAGGCTGCAGTTGAATATCTTGTATTGCAAAATGTAAAAATGAAAATTTGCAACAAACTTTGCAAGCTAGTTCACTGATGCTTTACTCCTGATATAAGATTAACCCTCTGTCTCGCATTAGCAACTTCATTTATACTTGAATTTTATTGGTTTAAATTCATCCTGCATTGTTTCTGCATTCTGAATAAAATACCCAGTCAACGTAACTTTAAGCATATCAAATTAAGAAATGTTACGCATTTGGAAATATCTAAGTCCATAAAGGTGTTAAAGGCTGTTCAGTTGAAAAACATAGCTGGAATGGATGGACATTATTCTACCTGCTCGGAAGAGTTCAAAACAAAACAGTATGGCATAACTCCGGTATACAAGAACTGCTATGCAATTTAAACAAAATGCTATTCATTCCTCGGAAATGTGTACCATTTGCTACGCATAGAAAAAAGGTATTTTGAGCCCTGCCCTTTACATAACTTAGCAAACAGTAAATTGGCAGGAGCCCGATGTTTAAGTAAACTTGAAAATGGTTAGGCTCGTTTCCGGATATTAAATCCAAATAACTGTAGAATAACACTTACTCCTGGACGCGTTATACAGTACGTGGAGAGTGGATTGTAACTAAATCACCCGCGGAGTGGAGTTATCACCCAAACTATAACTTTCAAATTTTGAACATATGGACAAAAAAACACAAGCAATGTTTCATCCAATGGACCTCCGGGTTTAACCCGGAGGTCCATTGGTTGAAACTTTGCCTGTGCTTGTCATGCTTTGCAACAAATTTGCAATTATTGCTTGGGTGGAATCTCCACACTGCGGGTGATTTAGTGATAATACACTCTCCACGTACTGTAGCAACTGTCAGTTATGTTGAAGAAGATTCAATTTCTGACCTTGATGACACACAAACTATAACAAATGACCCGGTATCTAATAATTCGTCGAGTGATTTTGATATTGACAAATCTAATCTTACTGAACATGAACAAAACCAGCTACACCAATTCCTTACCGAAAACCGCAATATTTTTGCAATAGATATCTCGAAATTAGGACATACAAACGTTTTTGCATACAGAATTGATACGGCAGGTGCGGCGCCAATACGACAACGCTTCTATCGCACCAATCCTGTGATCAAAAAAGAAATAGACACTCATGTTGTCGACTCATTGAAGCATAATTTAATTTCACCATCTAATTCTAATTGGTGTAGCTCAGTAGTAATGGTCAAGAAAAAGACGAGGGACTAGCGTTTTGCAGTAGATTACAGAAAACTTAATGCAGTAACAAAGCCTCAAGTTTTTCCCTTACCTAGATTTGAAGATGTAATAAATAGATTGTTTGGGTAAAAGTCAAGCTTCATATTTTTCCACACTTGATCTTAGCCATGGCTTCTGGCAAATTTCCATGGATAAGGAAACGACCCACAAGGCCGCATTCATTACCCATGGCGGCGTTTATCAGTGGCACCGTATGCCACATGGTCTCCAAGGATCACCGTCCTCATTTCATCAAGTCATGACCCAAGTACTGAGAGGGTTAAACTGGAAATTTTCGTTAGTATACGTTGATGACATCCTCATCTTTAGCCAGACTTTCACCAAACATCTTCAGTAGGGCTGTCACGATTTTTTAATTTAGGAATCGATTAATCGTCGCAAATAATCGATCATAATCGATTAATCGTACCTAGATGACCCCCCTGTCCCTCTCGCTGACGTCGATAAAAAATAAAGTTCAAGTCAGTTGACCTACCTCCAGTAAACAACGAAGACGATCCTCTTTTAGGAACATTCAAAGCTTTGATGTTCTGAACTTTTGAACCGCCAGTGTAATAATCAAGACAGGTCGGCAGTTGCGAACTTCGCAACTGCCGACCGGTCTTGATTATTACACTGACGGTTCAAAAGTTCAGAACATCAAAGCTTTGATGAATGTACCTGACAGACAAATGCTTCCAACGGCTTCTTGGGGTTTAACATCGATGTTCTTAACTCTTTACCTTTAGAAACAATAGTTTTTTCATAAAATTTTCTTTTAATTATTAAACGTCTAAAGCGGGATAAACTTTACCGATTATTCAACGACCAAAAATACTAATCGATTTCGCTGTGACCGATCAACAATCGACTAATCGATTAATCGTGACAGCCCTAATCTTCAGCATCTTCAAATGGTATTTAACAGGCTAAAGGAAGCCAATCTCAAGCTAAAACCAAGTAGATGTAAATTTGCTTCGAGTCACGTGACATATCTAGGTCACATAATTACCAAACATGGAATTAAAGTAGACCCATCGAAGGTAGAAGCTGTCCAATCCTTCCCAGTTCCAAAAATGTAAGAGAACTGCGGGGATTTTTAGAACTTTGCAATTATTACCGTAGATTTGTCAAAGGCTTTTCACATATTGCTACACCAATGAATAAGTTGTTGCAAAAAGATGCAAAATTTAATTGGTCCACAGAGTGTCAAAAGTCTTTTGAAACACTTAAAACATCTCTAATTAATCCACCTATTTTGGTCTACCCCAACATAAACAATGAATTTATTTTAACTACAGACGCTAGTGCTCTGCAATTGGATTTATATTGGGCCAGCTTGACCAAAATGGCCAGGAACGGGTTATTGCTTTTGGTGGGTGTGCGCTAAAAGACTTTGAACGTAGGTGGGCCATAACTGAATTGGAGTGCCTAGCTGTTCTAGAGGGCATTAAATGATTCCATGTGTACCTTGCGAACCAAAAATTCACAATTTACACCGATCATAAAGCTCTCAGTTGGCTTAAATCTACCAAACCATCTACAGGTCGTTTAGCTAGGTGGGCACTCCAATTACAAGGCTATAATTATACTATTCGGCACCGTCCAGGGAAGAAAAATGTTAATGCTGATGCTCTGTCCCGACTCCCATATGTTGCTGAACATGAAATATGAACACAAGCCACATAGGACCCAATACTGTCATTATCTCAACCTGAATTGTCACTTCAAAATTCGAAAAATATACAGGTTGAATTGGAATACGCAAGCAACAATAACTTGGGTAAAACTTCAATCAATCCTGTACACTTGGTTGCTAGCATTACTGAGGACGCGTCACAAATTTCACAACTACAGAGACAATATCCTGATTTTGGGCCGATAATTGACTATTTGGTAAATAGTACACTTCCTGATGACGAGAAACAATGCAGAAAAAATTGTTCATGAAAGTAATTACTGTGAAATTTTGGATGGAGTTCTTTATCATTTCTATCAACCAAGGTGCAAACGAGCTTTATTTGACAAACTACCATGCCACAACAGTTACGCCAAGATGCTATTATTTCATACCATGATAGTATTGCGGGTGGATGTCATTTGGGGTTCGATAAAACCTACACAATGCTTTACGCCTGAAATATTTCTGGCCTGGCATGTATCAAAATGTTAAAGATTACATCAAGTCATGTGACATATGTCAAAGGGCAAAACGTTCATCTCATAGTCAAAAAGCTCCATTACACCCCTTACCGGTGGACAATAAATTTTCACGTTGGCACCTTGACATACTTGAGCCACTTAAAGAAACGCCAGATAAAAATAAATATATTCTTCTTGTAGTAGAAAGTTTATCACACTGGTGTGAAGCATTTCCTCTGAAATCTCAAGATGCAAAAACAATAGCCGATAAACTCTATAATGAAGTATTTACAAGATTTGGAGCCCCACATATTTTAGTTTCGGATAGAGGTACCAATTTTATGAGCCAGCTAGTTAGCTCCCTTTGTGAAATTTTTCAAGCGACAAAACATCACACCAGTGCATATCACCCTCCAGTCCTGGAAATGAGACGAGTGCGGGTGCAATTCCTCCCGTCAGCACCCGTGTTTTCTATTTTACGGGAGCTGAAAAATGCACTCGTTGAAAAATATTGTGGAGCACCAATATACTGTGAGTACATATAAATGTGTGCTGTTTTGAGAAAGCAGCACTCTGCAGCCAGTGGCAAATTACTGACATAATTCAGCAATTCCTTTTTGCTCCTTGAACCCGATCGGTCGCTTTTCTGGACAGGAGCATATGTCATAACGTTTTAAATAGGATGGCTGTTCAGTAAATGTGTGGGATAGACCCATCAATGTTTTCAACGTGCAGCCACGAGGCTGCACGTTGAAAATATTGATTGGTCTACCCCAAATAATAAATATGGACTCTTCTAATTGCTGCCATTGAACTGGCGTGGAAGATACCACTGGAGTTCAAAGAGTTCAGGTTTTAGGTGTTTGGTGACAGTATTCCCCCGAAATTCATATACTAACATTTTACGGGTGCCATTTACTCCCGTCTCTGAATTCACGGGAGCTTAAAACTGCACCCGTCAATTTTGTTCATTTCCAGCACTGACTCTGAAAACAATGCTGCATGCGAGCGTACCAATAGTGTGATTGCTCAAACACTTTGAGCTTATTGTGATGAACAATAATCAAATTGGCCTGCTTTACTCCCCAGTGTGATAATGTCATTTAGAATGACACCCTCTACTCAAACAAGAGAATACACACCATTTTACCTCCTTTTTGGCCAGGAGATGAATTTGCCCTTTGACACAAATGTTATTCCAAAAGAAAACTTATCTCGAGATACACGGGCATATGTAACAGAAATGACAGACAAACTGAAAATAGCAACAGAGATTGCAATAGAAAATTTGACCAAAGCTCACGCACGCAACAAAACAGATTATGATTTGACTACGAAAACTCCTTCATTTGGAGTAGGTGACAAAGTCTTACTTTATAGCCCTAAAACTCCACGTGGTTTGTCTTCAAAGTTATATAAGCATTGGAATGGGCCGTACTATATTATCGAAGAAGGCCCCAACCACACTTATAAGTTACGGACATGTGCCACCCACCTGTCGTTGAAATCACTAGTCCATGCTTATAGACTAAAGAAATATTATGACCCAGACACATCGGAGTTCCATCAAGATGCCAGCAAAATTGTTCAGGAGAGTGGTGCGAATCAAAATGCCGATGTATCCCCTGAAACAAATTTGTATGAGGTAGATAGACTTCTGAAAGCCAAACATCTTAAAGGTAGCAAACATTACTTGGTGAAATGGAAAGATTCTAAACAAAATACATGGGAACCAGCCGAGAATATCCCCGATTTTCTAAAGCAAGCTTACCATATAACTCACACAATGTCAGGCAAAAAGAAACATAAAAGCAAAAAGAATAAATTCCTTCAGCAGCCCAACGTAGTATAATACCCCCACCCCCCCCCCCCCCCCCTTAAGTAGTATACAGTGATAGTATCAACGAATTAATCAACGTAAACCAACTGCTAAATCTTAGCTAATTAGTGCTGAGGAGTCTCTGAACAATTTCCCACGGGTTTACTTTGACTAATTCTGGTTTCATCCCCATCATTGTAGATCATTAAATGGTGTCCAATTAGTATGGTTATTAATTATGGTACCTCAGTGGGTGTCCCCAGCGTACGCTTCACACGACGTCACCCATCGTATCAATTATGGTGTGATTTTTCATGAACAAGAAAATATCCGCCTGGCTGAAGAATACCGGAGGCACACGTTTGAAGTTAAGTTACTGTATAATAAGCTCGAAGAATTACGTTTGGGAGTTTATGATTTGTCAAAACACCAACTCTCTCCCTTAATTCTTCCAGCTAGTGAAATACAATCTGGTATTGAACATGTTAACCCTTTACCTAACCCGAAAAGCAGACGACACCTGCAAAAGAAATTCTTGAATAACTATTTCTTTTCATTTTTTGTCTCAAAAACATAGGTTATGACCCCTCATTGGAACGAGCTCGTTCCAATGAGGGGTCATAACCTATGTTTTTGAGACAAAAAATGAAAAAATAATGAAACTTAATTGGCGATTTTTGAGAATAGCGCTGGCCGGTTTTGGCCGTTGCGTTGGGTAAAGGGTTAAGAGAATACTCAGGCAACATTACCCACAACTACACCATGTGTACAAACATCCAGGTTATTTTTACCGCAATGCAAGATTTGTTGCAGCTAGGAATGCATCATATATATATATAACAATAAAGATTCCTATATCTTCTAACAAACACTCATCAAAAATTATATAAAGTTTATACTGTCCCAGTTCCAACTAATCAAACTTCCACGCATGGGACGCAACTGTTAGATCTCCCAGAGTATTATATAATCTCTCCAACTGGTGAACACCAAATAGGCTCAGTGAATCTTTGCTGCTCCAATGTAGGAAGCTACATGTATATCATTGTCCTTACCACATTACATTTTATCATTCCCATCTTCACCTGTGTGCATGCTTTATAAGAAGATAATACTGTTAAAATACGTGAAATGTGTAATTTTAGATTTGTACTTGATATTATCACCCCTTCGATGCGAGAAATTGCACCATCCCTAATATTATTGTATCAAACAAATGCGCTGGCAGTTAATTGCCTCAGCACACAACGAATGTTTACCGGTTGTGATTTTTGTGTTGTCAAGCTACCATGTATGTGTTCGATTTCATCTGAAACTCAAACTATTCCATTAAGAATAACGGAGTGTCTTGTTGGCTCAGAGGACATTGAACAGGATCACCCTAAAATTTGGCTCTCATGCAAAACTTTTTTGCGGCATCCAAATTGAAAGGCATACGTGGAAACACTCTTTATCCCACGGCTCTAATGCCAGCCTTCCAAACTTTGACCTTTTCAATCATGATTTTAATGATATTATTGCAAATGACCATAAGGCACATTTAAATTTAACAAAAATGGTTATAAGAACGAAAGCACGTGAAACAATTTTTCACTCTCTTGCAGAACCGTTGTTACGTGGAAAACTAACATTACCAGCGCAATGGCCGAATACAAATTTCTACTTTGCAGTTAGTGCACTAGGTACTGCTATATTGTCTTTAATGGGATTTATTTTGCTATATTATAAATTCAAAACATTGTCCGCTGCATTGGTATTGTTTAATTCTCACGTGAAGGCATCAAAAGCACCTTCATGTTTGAACTCGTTTTGTAAATGAATAATTTTAGGTAACCTTGATTTCAAAGTTGATTTAACATTATAAAGTGCGCGTCAGATATGTAAGATTAAAATATCAGCTATCTGCCCGTTACAGATGTGAGCTCAGTAAGATATATTATTATGATAAGAGCTCGGAGCTCCACGAAGTAAAATATTATAGAATTATAAAAGTTCCAGCGTTGTGAGCTGCTTTAATTAAAATACACAAAATTATTTGATTGAATAATGTTCAAAATATTAAGTATTAATTCTTGGTTTCTTCATCAAATAAAGTCATGCGAGTCATGAGTAGTAATGTATGTTGGCTTTGAAACCTAGCTAGGTGGAGGGCGGTTGGAGGTATGACGTAATGAGTGTTACGTCATATGATTAATGAGTGTTACGTCATGCAATTAATGAGTTGCGTCATATAATTAATGGTGTTGCGTCATGTAATTAATGGTGTTGCGTCAAATAAATCAATAATCCGTTATATAATATCATTTTTGATTAATTTTGGTTAATTAGTATATTCGTCATTAAAGTAATTGTGTAATATTATTTTTTATACACCTGCTTAGCGAAAACAGGTATGGAGGAAGGTCTGAACATATTTCGACTAGTATAATTGCTTCGTTACTAATTTTGGTTAATTAGTATACTCGTCGTTAGGGTAATTGTGTAATATTACTTTTTATACACACGCTAAAAACTAAAGTGTTAAAAACTACACTTGAAGTGCTGTATTTAACATTTACTAAGTGCTGAACTCGCACTTTGTTCAAGTGTAGATATCCCAGAACTTGACAGGTGTTACAATAATACCACTTGACAAGTGAAATGTCGCGACACTTAAAAGGAAACAACGCAGATGATGCGGATCAGGCTCGAACTCTCGAGCCTGATCCGCGTCATCTGCGTTGTGTCCTTTTAATTATGTACCCACCAAGCGCAAATCAAATTATGGACGATTCTGGAAGAACCACCAATGCTAGACACATGGGAAGTGCCATCCATTCAAGTTTCAGATGTCTGACGATTGTAATGTCAAAGTGCTTAAAGCATTGCACTTTGAGTGTTAAAATCAAACCCTAAGAGTTAGAATGGGTTTAACACCTTGAAAGTGTCAGTTTTAACACTTTAGTTTTTAGTGTGCACCTGTTTAGCGAAACAGGTATGGAGGAATGGAGGAAGCTCGGAATATATCGTGATCAGTATAATCGCTTCGTGATTAATATGGGTTAATTAGTATACTCGTCATTAAGGTAATTGTGTAATATTACTTTTTACACACCTATTTAGCGAAAAAATGCATGGAGGAAGCTCTGAATATATTGCGGTTAGTATACTTTGGCTAATTGAGTAATAATCGATACGCTTTCCGTTAAAATATAGCGTAATTATATATATTTTTTCCCGTATTTAAACTTGATGGGTATAATGGTTACGTATATAAGTATACGAGGTAATGACGTTAAATCGATTTTTTTTTCAAACACGAATTACTCCTCGCAGATGGCACGAGAGTAACACGGGTGAGGAAAATAAAATCCATTATAACATTTTAACGACCCGTCATAATCTGTCATAAATATCGTTAGACTGACGCTTCAAATTTAAGCGCTACTGAAATTGTAAGAGACCAATCTGTCACCTTATTGATTTTAATAACTAATCCCTATTGTTCCAAAGTTATAGGCTCATAAAAACCTCTTCGAATTTGCTGATCAACACGCGTCCTTCTTTCAGACTCTGAGATTCAAATTTAGGGATTCATCGATTGTTCCCCAGACCCATTCCTGCCTTTTGACTGGTTCTCAAAAAATCAATCGGTCAATTTTAAAACGATGGGCGTGGGTTTTTTCCCCTATAAAGTCTGCCCATTCGAACTTCACTTTCATAAGAAACTGTTCGGTCTGAAAAGTCAACATGGAAAGCGATAAATGTATTATTGTTTCTAGAAGTACACTCATAATCGATACGCCATTTCAGGGGCTGACAGCGATCGACTACACTTCCGTGGACAGCTATGAGCGAACCAATAAGCAGAGAGCTGAAGAAGAATTTGCATTAGCGTTAAAAAAAAAGTGGTGGTCAGCGACGCTCCCCATGAAGGAACAAGAAAAAAATCTTAAAGACCACCCTTTCGTTGAGGCTGTCAGACGTCCGTTCGGGGAGATCCAGTATGAAAATCGATCTAAGCACTGGTTTGATCTTCCCGTACACATGCAGGAGAAAGCACTTTTGGGGCCAAGGTCGTAGATGCCGTTAACAGTCGAAGAAGATTGGCATAGCGAAAAAGATTGGCGAAATGAGTTCTTCACCGAGGCGGAGATGGGAGGAAAAAAATAGCTTTATGTGAAAAGAAAAAACGGCCCTTTCCAGGGCCACCATAATCTTAAAAAGAGCTGCTTTGTCATAAACACACACTTTTTCAACCAATTAGAACCTCCATTATCCCACTCCCTCACCACCACTCCCCTGTAACCCATCACCATACCTAAAACTTTCATAAACCCTCCTCCTCCAACCCATCCAATACCAAAAACTTTTGGAAACCTCTAACCCCTTCCCCACCCCTCATAATAGCTAAATTATCTTGAACCCTAATCCAGTTCTCTAAATGTAATGGGCATGTCAGGCTCGGATACCCCCTACCCACAATTTTGAGCAATCAAATTACCAAGGATTAGTCTCCTCTCATAACTTACCGCACTCTTAACCATTAATCGACGTAGTCCCCCTAATAATCCTATGTAAAAGGTAGTTCCCTCTAACCTAACCCTAAATAGTAAAGGACTTCTTAGGAAGTGCCTGTGGAGCTTACGTGTATAGCATTGTATCGCCATTCGCGTATAGAACACTATATGAGTTAACGAAAACGGAGCTTTTTTTTTTGTCCCACACCCAAAACGATATATTTTCTAATAAACAAACCCGCGTTTCCGAGCAAACGGGGGTATTTTGTTTCTAAATGGTATCATTCATAAATACGACAATTACACGATGGAATAATTAATATGTACAGGTTTAATATTACAATAATACAAAAAAAAGAAAAAATACAATTCAACAATCAGTTTTACGAAATTAAAATCTGTCAGTTTTAAAACCATTTTTACAAAATTGAAATCCGAGCATCGGTTTTAAAATCAATTTTATCACTCGTTACACCCGATAATCGGATTTAACGAGTGATAAAATTGATTTATTTCACATCGAGATTACATTAAACGATATAAACTTTTACAAATTCAGCAACAGTTTTGCGGCATACGGGGCAAAATTTCAGTTCTCTACAGCATTTATCGCAACAACATAAGTGGTTGCATGGTCGGATTAAAATACAAGTTTGCGAGTCCAAACACACGCAACACTTCAATGAAGTATTTTCTTCGCGAAGATTTATGTCTTCTTCTTCCGTTTCTGTTTTCTCTTCTTCTTGGAGCGGCAGAATTTGATCCAGAATTGAGCAGAATGGGCTGAATTTTCTGTGCTCTTCGCAAACGTTGTCGCTTCTTTCCCATCTGTGGATTTGTACTCCGCAGTGGAAGCATTGTGTTTTATCGTCAGTTCCCAGATAGAAAAAGCCACACCTCGCTAGTTCTCTCGGTGATTTACAACACTCCCGTGTTAACATGGAATCAAATGTCTTTAGTCTGTATCCTTCTAAAGCGTATTTAGAGTAAAGTGGTGGAAGGTTAATTACTTCATCACGCAAAATATTTTCCAGTTCAGATTCTAAAAGATGTCGGAATTCCGTTTCGAATGAAATGCTCGGTGTTGGGGGTTCTGGTATAAATGGACTAGGAAAGTCGTCCAACCCCCCCCCCTCCCCCCTCCCCCCCCCCCCCCCCCGTTTCCTATTCTCGAATTTCTTCTTGTTGATCCCATGACTCAAGTATAAATGACGATTACGTATAAAGTCCTCCACAAAAATATCATTTTCGTATAAATTATCAGTGAACGCGCTAATTAATGTCGTCATGGTTACGCCTCTACATCGACTTAACAAGTAATACAAGCAATAATGTCCGCACACGGGTAATCCCCCTTGAATGCGCATTGGATTGAATCGCCAATTTTTTTTAGCATGCTTGCTCAGGAATTGTTTGAATGTCTTATGCTTCGGAGCCTGACAGTAAGAATCAAAATATTCAGCTGTTCCATGTCCGACATAAAGAAAACTACCCAGTGCTGGCCTCTGTAGCTGGGATCGGTATTAGCTATAAACATAACTGGTCTCTGGGAGGGGAGAGTTCTCGGTAGACGATTTCTCGCAAAAACGCCCAAGCTCAAGTGTTTGAGATATCTGTTAGAGTTCATTATGTCTGTAATTCGATCGTGTTCATGTCGTATAATCGAAAATAATCTGTCAACTCTTGTCAATTTCGATAATGTTTTGAAATTCAGCATAAACTATTACGTTCACGGTGATCGGCAGAGGGTCGTCGAAATGTATTTCCAATCCCAAATTTCCGCGTTTCACCAATTGGAAATGTTCGCCATGAGATAAGTCTGGTGAAAGGTCAAATGCAAACGGCGTGTAACCCTTTGCGTACTAGGCTCGATTTATGTGATTTCCAGCGTCCTCGAATAATTTTGAAGTGGCTTGAAACGAATTCCTGTAACTTCGGGCGATCTCTCCGAGTTCAAAGCGAGGTTGTAATGGTTTGGATGGAATCTGTTGTCCGTCCATATACACGGCAGCGAAGTTGAGATTAAAATGTTTAAAGTGGAAAGGATTTTTGGAAAAAGTCCCGTTGAAGGAGTCATTGTCCACCAAGCCCACTATATGTCTTTTCGGAAGCTGGCCTAAAAATAAATTTTCTTGCGTCAAAGTAAAGTTCCCTTTCGGCACAGAAAACACCTTCGTTTGTACTCTATTTATGGGATATTTCGCAGTCCCCTTCTCTAAGGCTTTTACATGAGCCAAACGTACTGCGGGATGCAGACGTTCTTTCCTTATAAACATAGAAACTTCGTTTATTTTCATTTTATAATTTGGGGTGCCACCAATCAGGGCAAACGCGTCTTTTGACCTATTCATTTTTAGATGTACATTAACCCCGTTTAGAAGGTAGCGTTCTTGATTACACAAATCGAGGTGTAACCGACCAGTCATATCGGCGATTTGGCTCTCCTTTACTAAATTCTTTCAGGTATTAAATCTATTATTTCTGACTAAATCATCAAAATGTCCAGCAGTGTCTTTGTACCATAACGCTGAAGTTAGCTGAGACTTTTTAGCGGAAGGACCGTAACTCAGCAAGGTTTCTATGCATGCTCTATAGGGGTAAGTACTGTTCGATGTAGAAATAAGTATTTCGTTAAGGCTAATTTCAACCTGGATGAACATGGAGTGCAGGCATAAATTAAGTTCCGATCCGTCAGTTTTTAATATTTTAGCCTTCACGTGTAGGTAGCTTTGAGCTAAATTTAAATAATCGCCCCCGCTTCCAGATAAGTAAAATTCAATCGATCCGCTGTTCCCTATTGTAGCCAGAGGTCGATTTTCAGTCCATTGTCCAAACTCAACATTCGTTTGAGTCGGGGGAACTGAAAATGAATCCAGTTCGCTGTTTACACATTCCAAAGATTGCGGGTTAATTAGAGACATTTCCAAACACGTCTGTCTTAACCTTGCGCTTTCGTTTGATAGATGTGGTAGATTTCTTCGCGACTCGCACTTTGATACCCCGCGTTCGTTTCGAAGGGGGGCGTTCGTTCATTTGACCAGGGGGGTGTTCAGAAACGCCTTGGGCGAGAGCTTCTTTAAATCCAGGGCTTATATTTCGTCTAAATTTGTGAGAATCCATTTGGATTCTCGTGAAAATGGTTGCGAGAATCCATACCAACTATGAGTGTCCCAGGATCCCATGACGCCACAATGGTTGAACCACTGTTGTATACTGATAACACATGTTAACATTTTACCCAAAACACCTTTTTAATTTTTAAAACTAAATTTGATAATTTTTAAACAATAAGTAATAAATAGATGATAAAATTATTAAATGAACAATATTTACCAATAAAATCTTACAAATATGGCTGTCGTTGGAACCGGCTCAATGAGCCGGTTCCAATGACAGCCATATTTGTAAGATTTTATTGACATAGTGTCAGGATATTTCAGGTCAAAATTAGCCTTCTGCTGGTTAATTTGTTGCCGGCTGTGTTAAATAAAGGGTTAAATTGACTCAATTTTTTCACGCGAATCCTAGCAGAGGTGCCGCGAGAATCTACATGGATTCTCGCAGGTTTTATTGCGCGAATCTTTGTGAGAATCGATTCTCGGATTCTCGTCGAAATTTTAGCCCTGAAATCGCCTCAATCCTGCCTCCTTAACGTTTTTTCCAAAAGCCACATCTCCGACAAAATCAATACTTTTTTTCAGCAGTTGTTTTCCGACATTTTTGGCGAGTGGAAATGCCGCGTGTTTTAGGGATCCAAATAGGCTTCCGAGTTCATGCGCCCTTTGAATTTGTGCCCCGGTAAATACTGGTCTTCCGGGACCTACTTGACTGAGATAATAATCTTCGAATAATTTAGTGTCGCAGCAGTACGACATGGTTTAAAATGGAGTGTCACGGTCAATTTTCCGCGTTCAAATGGCACGGACTTACCAGTGTCGTCTCTTATATATATTTCCACAGCATTGAAATGTTTTTGAGAAAGGGGGAGGTAATACGCGTTTTTGAAGGTACTGGTTATTGTTTCACCGTACGAACCGTCGATTGGGACTATTCGTAATAGAGGAACTCTAACATCTCCAACGATCTGATCTCTCACTAGATCACAATAAACGTATAAGGAATAAAAACCGCGGTTTACATCAGCCACGCGGTCAACTCTGAACCAACCTTGGTGGAATATATTTTTATCAAATCCGAAAATATTTTGAAGGCACTGACTCAGCTCAACGGTTGCCCCGTGTTTTACGATAATTGTAAGCTTTTGGGATATTGTGTCGAATTCGAATGATAAACAGTCTGGCCTGAGAAGAAGCTTCTCTTTTCCCCTCTCTAGCTCGGTTATGATTTGAGAAGGATTCGTATATCTACCGGGTTTTACACCGACAGCATGCTCCCTATCTTTATATTTGACATTTATATAGGCCTCTACATCTTTCAAGTTGAACCAGGTATTAGGATACTGAATTTCAGTTAATCCCACCTTCCATTCACCCTCGAGAGTTATTGGTTGAGATAACTGAGTCCGAAAAGCAGTTAGCGTATTGTCGGGGAATGTGTCCATTGAAATGTTACTGGGTAAATGTAAATAGAACATTATCGTTTTTTAATAGTCGGGTTAGGGAGTAAATATCCTATAGCGCTACCTAATAAAGCTGTCCACAACTGCGGGTTATTTGTCTCCAAGCTTAAGTTGACTGGTAGAGTGCTAAGTTTTTTTGGTTGTCAAAATTTTGTTCACATGTTATTGCCTTGTTACAGTTTATGGGAGAGTGCCTACAGGCACTCTCCCATAAATTGTAACAGGGCAAATCAACCCATACTAAATAATATCACAGCAAAAATTAATTGAAGCCCATCCATAGAATATGAAGCCTTTAAGCTGTGGTACAAACACTTCAGGATAAAGCCCAAAAATGGGCTTCCAGCACTCAACCAGTTAACAATACTCGTAATGATGATTATGTACAGAATAATGACCTGCACAAAATAAGTGATTTCGCTTTTGGGAAATTTATTACCACACAAAATCCACGATCTGCTACTGTCGGAATCATCCATATTAATGACAAATTTACGAGTGACACCTTCCCTTTTATCGAATAATCTGACTCGATATGATCCAAGAGTTGAAAGATTTGGAGTAACCATACCATTTCACGAGACGTTCTTCTGTTTTCCCTTTCCGCGCGTGTTAATTACTTTTTCTATGCTGTAAGCGGTTTTTCACCCACACGCTGAAGTTCTTGAGGGTAGAAAGTCCCTTCCAATAGCGCCCCATTAAAATCTTTCAACAGGTATGTGATGAGGGAACACCGTTTTATTTCAACTATGGTAAAAAGTTCATCTGTCCAGTTGGGTAGGTAGCCTTTTTCAAACGTTCGTTTTACTTTACTTATTCTAACTCTACCCCCACCTTGTACCTCTGACAGTAAGTTGTTGATTCACCGTAAAGTTTGAGCCAAATTCGCTCTTGATCTTTAAAAGTAACAGAGGTCGGTGCTATGCCGATACTGCGATGGTAAGTCCCATTATAAGTGTCTAACAGAGCCTGTAACGGAAACCTCAAAGTATTATTTTTAGTGAAATATTTCCACATTTTAGTTTTGAAAGTTCTGTTAAATCTTTCAACTACCGAACATTTCGTTTTGACATTGTAGGTGGTGGAAAACTGTACGTTATTCATTTTTAGAAACTTTTGAAAATCAGCGTTTTTAAATTCTTTTCCTTGGTCGGTTTGCAAAACCGAGGGTTTTCGCCCGTGAGAGAAAATTTCGCTGAAAGCCGCAACAGTGGAGGTTCCAGTTTTATTTTTTAGAGCTACGACCCACGCATATTTCGAAAAAATATCGATACAGGTGAGGAGAAATTTAATCCCGTCATTGTATTTACTAATGGACCTTACATCCACTAAATCTGCCTGCCACTGAGAATCAATGCAACTAACGATTGTTTTTCGCCTCGGAAAATTACGGCGAACGGGTTTGTGAGTAGTATATTGTAGAGGTTTCGACCCTATTCGTCCGGAGGGCTGGGCCGGAGATCTGGGCCCGGAGTCCTGGGTCGATGACGTCATCTTAATTAAAAAGTTACGTAAGGTAATTAACGTCACTTAATTAATATTTTTTTAATCACTTTAATGACTGTTGCATAATTAATGTAATTAATGTAATTAATGAGTGTAATTAGGGTTGATTATAATAATTAGTATATTAATAAATGAATTAATAATGACGTACTGGACATATATATGAATGCTATCGACTGACTGACCCGCAAAGGTAAACATGACGTGTCTGGGTGTAATTAAATCGATTTTTTCTTTTCAAACGCCAACTACTGACAGATGTTGAAGCAATTAAATCTATTATCACACTTTAACGACCGGTCATAAATATCATTAGACTGACGCTTCAACTTTAAGTGCTATTGAAATTGTAAGATACCAATCTGTTACCTTATTGATTTTAATAACGAATTCCTATTATTCAAAAGTTATGGGTGTAATAAAAACCTCATTAAATTAACGATCAACACGCAACCTTCTTCCAGACTCTGAGATTCAAATTTTCAAATTTCATCGATTTTTAATGGTCCAAATTCTGCGTTTTGACTGGTTCTCAAAAAATCAATCAGTCAATTTTAAAACGATGGGCGGGGCTTCAGTTTTTCGTTTAAGTTCTGCGAGATGAATCGACTCGTCACTTCATTGAAACAGTCGAGATGGCAAGCTCCAATAAATTTCAAATCGGTTGAAGAAATACTTTTATCAACGTGACACCGTTTCAGGGTAAAGTAAAGGTCCACGTAAGAAGATACACGAAAGACTCTTCGACACCGACTAAAACTGGAATCGCTTTGGACATAATCGAGTGGAATGACCTGAAGAAAACCATAACAGAAATCGACAGAAGAATTGCCAGCGAAGAATCAGATTTATTTAGAAAAAAAAAATGCGAATTTCCAACGTTCTCAAATCATGGAAAAAAGAATCCGACGACCGAACTTAGAAGAATACGGATCCAAACAGAGCTGAACCGAGCTTACACAACTATGATCCAAAAACATTTAGCTGAGGTGGTTAGTGAACTGTGCTATGGGTGTACTGTAAATCATGGCGGTCAAACCCATCACGATCTATGTTCAATATTTGAGTCCAATAGCGCTAAATAAGCAGAATCGGTATCCATTTCGCAGTACTCGAAATCACGCCTGTCCAAATACACATCCAAAAAATCGTAATAAAATTCCAACATTCTTAGTTTGGCGTACTGATATACGAAAAACCATATTTGAAGTGGAAGATCTATTTTGATGGTCTTTTTATTTTTTTCGACTTCGTAGAGATCGTCTTCCATACAGTTCAAGGCACGAAACGATTTATCATTTATTTGCCTAACTACTGTTGAACCACGGCAGTATTTAACATCCCGCTGTTATGTTTGTTCGTGATGCACTTCCCATAGCTAGAGTTACCCATCAGCTTAAACACATCAGCAATTATGGCTTTATCCAGGTCACTGTCGCCAGATCGGCGGGCCTCCGAGACAAAATTTGCAAATTTTTTAAAACAGTTTTTAGGTTCATACTGAATGATTTGATGAATTGTTGTTACGACCAGTCCGTGCTCTAGATACCACTTTAACAGAGGGGTTGTCAAAAGTATCTTTTCACCTTTATAACAGCCGATCAATGATCTTCTCGGTTGGGACATGATTTTATTTTCTTCGGCGAAAGCTTTCATATGCTCACCTATGTCATCTCTTGAAATATTTGCGTTTTTAAAAATTAGACACATTTCTTCAAAGTAATTTTTCAAATTATCTGGCACGTGTATGTCGCACTCAACCAGGCCAAACAACTGTCCATTTTTTACTTTATCCAAAACTTGCTGGTGAGACATTTTCCCATCCACTACAAACTTTGGTAGTAACTGTACAAACTGTGATGCCTCGGGGTCCGTTTTCTTTTTGACAAGCCACTCACATTCCCACATTTCAACCACTGTTAGATTTAAAGTATTTCTGAAATAACTGGTCATGTCAAGCGTTTCAGTGTGAAGGTCCTTCATAAGTTTATTATTTGTTTGATTTTTAATGAGAAACTGTCCATTTTTGTCTCTGTTTAAATTACACTTGTGTCCGTGAAAATAACAGCCGTGAAACTGATATACTATCCTATTTTCACTATCCCATCCATCCACGGGGATGCGCTGTCTCCCCAATCGTTTTTCTTTTCCATTAAATTGATGTAAAATGTTGACTTTCTCGGTGTGAGAAACAAATTCTAACCACTCAAATGCTGTTCACCCGAACGTACAGAATTTGACTGGTTTGAAATCATCTTCCGGTTTACGTCGGATAAATGATCCTGTTGGCATGTCTTGACTCAGAGCAAAAAGATAAAGGGCGTTCGCGTCATATCCCAACATGCCCTGGGCGACTTTGGCTTGACTGCCGTACTTCGAGGAGTGAATTAGTGTAACGCCCTTTTCTTGGTAGCGGCTGAATACGAGAGATGGACCGCCGACTATGTTGTTTCTAATAAGGTGATAGAGGTCACTGTTTTTCTCATTGAAAAGTGAAAACGTAATATTTTTCTTCAGTGTAGAGAATAAATATTTTAAAGTTATTCCGGGTACATTCACCGCGTCTTTGAACATGTCAACCTTCAGTTCTTGATAAAATGCAAATTGTTTTTCAACTGCTTCGAGAAAAGGTTTAACATCTAAATTATTGTACCAGACAGTGAAATCACGAAATGTAGACATACCTTCGTCGTCCCATACTTTCTGGCAAAAAGCGTAGTCCTCTTCAGAAATATTCTTGTTTTTTAACTTGCTGAAGAAATCGCTGTGATCCGGTAAATGATTTACATCGAGTTTATTCAAACCTGTCACCCATTCGTACGGGAAAAATCCTTTGACAGCCGACGCTCCATAAGCTTTCAGTTATTTATCATAGCTATAGCCTGGGGCTAAAAAAGCCATTATGTCCATGAATTTCAACAAAGGAGTTTTGACACACATAAAACTATTGTTGTTTTTAATGGTAAAATCAATGGAAGATGTATCCAATAAATATCCTGTCAGTTCTTTCTTGATTAAATTCATGTCATATCTGGAGCTATTGAATCCGGGTACTGGCATTTCTTGGTTGTAGCAGTCAAATTCCTCCCTTAAAATTTGAAGCGGGTGTTTTCCTCCTTTCTCTTTCTCGGGTTCAAGTTCGAGCGATGTATCGATGAGCTCTGCGAGCTGTGAGTATGTCGAGCTGTGTTTTATTGACATTTTCATACGGGCAGCGAATGAAATTTTTTCCAAGTACGTAACCATTTCCTCGACGAGTTTTTTGGAGTCACCGTCCCTCTACATTACTACACACAGAAACGCTGAGTGGGGCATGTCGAGCTTCCCACTGTCTTTTTTCCGTATTTTCGGGTAGGTCGTCTTGAACGAAATAGGATTCAAAGTCGAACGCTGCTCTGTACGGATAATATCTATCTTCCTCTGGGACAATAATTCCTTCTTCTTCCAATTTTTCGAAGCCTGATTTGTTCGGGTAATAAAAGCCGCCTTCAAAATGACAAACGACCTCGGCTTTGCAACGTTGTTCGTGTTGGTTAACGTGCCAGGATTCTTTAAACAGTTTGTTACATTTCCAACACGCATAGGATTTTGTATACGTTCTGATATCTTTGATGTAACTAAAATGGTTGTGATACAAATTCACGTACATTGTGTCCGAATTTTTACCCAGTGAACGCTGGACGAGTTTTGCTCTAGTTTCCTTTGTTGTTTCATCCTGACACAGTTCGTAAACCATAATATTCAGTTTGAATAGATCTTCAATGAGCGGTAATTCCCTCAATTTCACACCTTTGAATTTTTGTTTAGGTTCTTCCTGGAACTGATAATAATAATCCTCTGCAGTTTTTTCGAGTTTTTTCACATCGGCACCACTCCACAGAGCCAGACAACGGAATAAACACAAATTATCTTTGTAAGCTAGTCCACTGTTATCTGAATACAACAAACTGACAATTGAACGGTTATTGGTAACATAATCCGGAAAATCAACAGGTGCTCCAATGAGATGATCCATAATTTCATTAACGTAAAATGTTACATTGGTAATCCTTTCCACACTCCATTTTGTACTCGGTCGTCTTTGACCGAACAGACTCCAGAAAATCTTGATTATTTATTGTTTCTATAAATTTGTCAAAATCCTGTACGTTTTTTACCGTGTGCGGTTCTTCAAGAGTACGAGCATTGTTGGAGGAAGCGTGGAAATAACGAAGATCTTGTGTTTCTGTGTGTTGTAGAATAAATCCGAAACTGAGATTAATTTTGAATTTCGTCTGCTGTTTTGTGAATATAATATTCATAATATCCAGTTGGGTTATATCACTTTCCCAGAAATTATAAATATCCTGCACTGGGCGGTCCATAATAAAATGCGTGCAAATAGCTCCCCAGTGGTCACGATATATTTCTTCCACAGCAGAACTTTCCAAATCCGGTACAGCAGCTTCTTCAAAATCTATAGGATCGACATCGGAAATCTTCGTGGGTTCTCGTGGAATTTTTGATGGTCCGGGTGTCGCTTCGGTAGTACTTTTGCATTTTTTCGGTGCTTGATGAGCGGTAGCGTGATGACGGTTAAGTTGAATCAGCTGAGCAAACTTTTCTCCACAGGTAGAGCATGTAAACGTCGAGTAATTACGTTTAATCTTGTGTGCTAACAAATCTTCTTTCCTTGTATAGGATTTAAGGCATGTCTCGCAACGGAATTTCTTGACATCTCCAGTGATCAGATGGATCGTTTCTTCGTGGCGATCTTTGATAAATTTTGTGGAAAAGGATTTTCCACAAAACTGGCAAACGATACCTTCAGCGTGAGTTTTCATATGTTCAGCTAACTTGTCTTTTCTCTTAAACGTCTTGGAGCAGCCGTCACACTGGAAAATCATATTTTCATCGTGGATTTTCAAATGCTCCACCAAAGTGTCCTTTCTCTTGAAAGTCTTGGGGCAGAGTGAACAGCCATGTACAGCCTCTCCCCCGTGTACAGTAGCCTCGTGGCGATTTCTCTTGCTTTTGCTTGAGAATACCTTCTCACAGATTCCACATATCAATGCTTCGTTTTCCATTTCGATTACTTACAACGTGGTAGATACGATGCGAATGAAACTCGACTTGCCAACAAGACGTTTGCAAAACAAATGATGATAAATTTAGCCCTGCCTGACAGACGTGTGATTTATTTGTGGGCGTAATGAAAGTGGGAGTTTAAAATCAATAAGATGACAGATTGGTATCTTACAATTTCAATAGCACTTAAAGTTGAAGCGTCAGTCTAACGATATTTATGACCGGTCGTTAAAGTGTGATAATAGATTTAATTGCTTCAACATCTGTCAGTAGTTGGCGTTTGAAAAGAAAAAATCGATTTAATTACACCCAGACACGTGATGTTTACCTTTGCGGGTCAGTCAGTCGATAGCATTCATATATATGTCCAGTACGTCATTATTAATTCATTTATTAATATACTAATTATTATAATCAACCCTAATTACACTCATTAATTACATTAATTACATTAAATATGCAACAGTCATTAAAGTGATTAAAAAAATATTAATTAAGTGACGTTAATTACCTTATGTAACTTTTTAATTAAGATGACGTCATCGACCCAGGACTCCGGGCCCAGATCTCTGGACCAGCCCTCCGGACGAATAGGGTCGAAACCTCTACAATATACTACTTTTGTGTAAAGTATACGTATCCTGATTGCTTAACCATTTCGATACATCATTAGTTTTCTTTTTGGATACACGTTGGAGGGCAGAAACCCCACCAAAACTACCAGGCAATGATGGTGTGTAATATAGCTCTTCCAAACTCATACTGTTTAAAAGACACGACCGTATATTGTTTTTAAAGAGGGAGCCAATTCGGAACCCGCGAATTGGCGCGACTTCTGGTCGGTTTCGGAAACTGAGCAGTCTTTTTAGGAGCCTGAATATAGCCCCCTACGTTCTTTGTTTCCAATCAACTCTTGTGGGACGTTCGCATCTCGGAGGGCCTCATATAACATTCTCCAGCCTTCCGGGTCAAACTTTTTGCGCTGTCTTAATAGATCGTTGACGAGATATGTGATATTCGAGCCACTGGTGGTCTGATCTTTATAAGTTATGCAACCGGTAACGTCCCATTTCAAGTGTGGGATAGACTTTATGCGCTCTAATAATAAACTAGCTTTCCGTTGCATAGTCGAAGGGACAGAGTCTATTATGGTTTTGTCATTGCTTCCGGTGGGCTCAACGCTTTCTGTTTTGATTTTTACAGTCAGAGGTTCGATCGATTTTTCGTAAAATGTCAAATAGAGTTGTAAGACTTGATTGAACTTTGTTATTTTTTCCAATTCGCTTAAATTGGACTGATTTAATATTTCCATAAGTTCTCGGCCACAGGAAGAAACTGCCGTGTCATTCGGTCTTTTGCTTACGCGATCCAACATCCGAGGGTCAACTAAAATCATTTTCCTGGCGTTTTTCATTCCTTATGCGAGTAATCCTTGGGTTAACACTTTTAGGACCGGTCCGGTTAATGAACCTAGAAAACCACCAGATTGAATGATTTGACGTCTGACTTTATCCGATGTGTCTTTTTTTTCGCTAATTTTCCAACTTTTAATTTGTGAGGAAGTAACTTGAACAAATTATATCTGGAAATCGGTATGTTACCGGCTACAATATTTTTGGCACATTCACAAATTGACAAAATGAGATCCCTGCCGCCCTGCTGAATAATTCGTTTCAATGTAGAAGGATTAGCACGGCTTAAAACTCTAAGAGTTCCGATGTTGCGTCTCACGCAGGTAGACATCGTGTATGATGGGGTATGAAAAGTTGTGCCCTTTTATACCCTCGAGATGTAGACAGACTGAACCCCTCGTCGGTTTTTTGCCTCAAGTCGGCCAGTAAATAACCGCATGGTACAGATGTGACATCTTCGAAGACCTCCCGTAGAAATTTAACCTTCCCGGGGTACATTTGACTAGCTAGGTGACAAATCTGTGATCGATTCCGCGGATTTTTAAATAGAATTAAATAGTGACAGTTTAAAGATGAAATTTATTTTTTTGATCAAATAAATTTTGAACAATGTAAACGAAACTCAGATTTTGATGGTGGATTTTGGGGTAAACAAAAGGGCAACACGTTCGTCGGCCTGGGGCATCAGGTCATCGAGAATTACCAGGGAATTGGGCTTGACGTCCTGTGGGATGCCTTCGACAAACTAGACCCCCCCCCCCCCGAAAGTGTGTCGTATAATGGCTGCCATTCCCCGTAACACCAGATGATACGCTCGGGGATTGGGTATATCATAGCCTCTAAATTAGAAATAAATTTACGGATAAAAGTAGATTTTCCGCAAGAAGTCGGACCTACCAAAACGTATAGGGATGTGGCCATCTCGCATCCATTTCGAAAGTAAAATGACCACCTAGGGGGTGTTAGGCTCTTTATGTACCGCTAATGTTAAATTATGATAATGGGACGGGCTAGCGGCGAGGTGTTAAAATTCAAACGGGTATGTAAAGTTGATGAGATGCGATTGGTTAGAATAATAAGCCAATTACGAAAGTTCGATTGAGCGTGTTTGGGTGACTCTTCCCACTCAGGCATGTCTGACGGGAGGGGGGGGGGGTGGAGGGTCACATGTGTTTGTGTGATTAAGGAAACTCTTTTTTAAAAACCGCCATGAAAAGGGCCGTTTTTCCGTGTCATGATCTGTATTCGCTTGTGTCTTTTTTTCTTCACCATGCTGTAGAAATATTTTCTACAACCATTTTCTCTACCGCTTCTCTATTGAAATCGTCGATGCCAGTATATTCGTGCGGCATCACAGCAGGTACCACATTACTTATGTTCGCTGCCCAAACATCTTGCAGCTCAGCACGATCAATCTTCTCCAATGCAGTGAGGAAACATCTCTCGACCTTTTCTTCTGGACTAGCCATTAAACATAGATCGTGATGGGTTTGACGGCCATGATTTACAGAGCACCCATAGCACAGTTCGCTAACTGAGTCATCTAAATGTTTTTGGATCATAGTTGCGTAAGCTCGGTTCAGCTCTGTTTGGATCCGTCTACTTCTAAGTTTGGTCGTCGGATTCTTTTTCCCATGATTTGAGAACGTCAGAAATTTTCGTTTTCTTTTTCTAAACAAATCTGCTTCTTTGCTGGCAATTCTGCTGTCGATTTCTGTGATTGTTTTCTTCAGGTCATTCCACTCGATTACGTCCAAAGCGATTCCAGTTTTAGTCGGTGTCGAAGAGTCTTCTGTGTATCTTCTCACTTGGACCTTTACTTTACCCTGAAAAGGTGTCACGTTGATAAAAGTATTTCTTGAACCGATCTGAACTTTATTGGAGCTTCTCATCTCGACTGTTTCAGTGAAGTGACGAGTCTATTCATCTCGCAGAACTTAAACGAAAAACTGAAGCCCCGCCGTTCGTTTTAAAATTGACCGATTGATGTTTTGAGAACCAGTCAAAAGGCAGGAATGGGTCTGGTGAAAAATCGATGAATTCCTAAATTTGAATCTCAGAGTCTGAAAGAAGGATGCGTGTTGATCAGCAAATTCGAAGAGGTTTTTATGAGCCTATAACTTTGGAACAATAGGGATTAGTTATTAAAATCAATAAGGTGACAGATTGGTCTCTTACAATTTCAGTAGCGCTTAAATTTGAAGCGTCAGTCTAACGATATTTATGACAGATTATGACGGGTCGTTAAAATGTTATAATGGATTTTATTTTCCTCACCCGTGTTACTCTCGTGCCTTAATGACGAGTATACTAATTGACCAAAATTAGTAACGAAGCGATTATAGTAATCGCAATATGTTCAGACGATCCTCCATACCCATTTTCGCTAAACAGGTGTATAAAAAATAATATTAGACAATTACCTTAATGACGAATATACTAATTAACCAAAATTAATCAAAAATGATATTATATAACGGATTATGTGATTTATTTGACGCAACACCATTAATTACATGACGCAACACCATTAATTACATGACGGAACTCCTTAATTGCATGACGTAACAGTCATTAATCATATGACGTAACACTCATTACGTCATACCCCCAACCTACCTCCAACCACCCTCCACCTATCCAGGCTTCAAAGCCGACATACATTACTACTGTCATGACTTGATTTGGTAATGAACTCAATAAATACTAGCGCATATCCGTTTTGAAACTTATCTGAACGAAAGATGTTCGAGCTCAGTATTGCATTGAAATAATATTAATGTGAGTTTTATATTATAAATACGGAAATTGAAATTGGTTGAAATTATTAAAAAAAAAATATTATATACGTATATAAAGGAAAATGTAGAGGAAACTATTTAACGTGTGTCCTTCAGCTAAGAGAAAAGGAAAGTTAACCTTTTCTCCCAGTTGAATGACAACGTTATGTCAGCCATACAGTTCGTTAACCCTTTTACATCAACTGTTGAGATATTCTGTTGTATGCATGATTCGCTCATTAACCCATGTCACTCAGCGGAGACAAAAGACCAGACGGTTTTTGTCTGTGTTGAGTGATATTGGTTGGTGTGCGACCCACGTGTTAACCCCTCTCATCTACGAGAGATTGCTCCTCAATTAAACTCACTGTATTATTATTATTCAAAAATGTAAATACTATTCCAACTAAAAATAATTGTCAGTTTTTATTAGTGTTTGATTTCAATTGCTTTGATGAATCTTTGTAATATCTATTCTTAATATTGTGAAAAAGTACCTCTCATGCCAAGCGAGTGTGTTTATTATACAATTACCATGTTTATATATATGTTTTCGACACATGAGAATAAAATGTCTAATAGTGAATTCTATTCTGTTTTAAGGTAACTGCAATTCCCCAATCCACAGAAGTTAAATTATTATATTAATAAGGAGGGATTTCATTGTAACTTGGTAGGATGACTCCGTATGATGTCTAGAGGAGAATTTCCCCATTTGGGCGCGATCTGCCAACCGCGACGACTGCCCGAGCCCAAAATCCGAAAACCTTTCGCACAGTCTACAGGTCATATTTATGTAGGGATTTTTTGTAACTTGGTAGCTTAACTTCATATAATGATTAGATGAGAAAGTCCCTTTTGGACGTGATTGGGCAACTGTGGTGGCTACAGGGTCCCGAAGCCTGAAAACCTTTAGCACAGTCTACAGGTCGTATTCATGAAGGGATTTCATTGTAACTTGGTAGGATGTCTCCAAATAATGTCTAGATGAGAACGTCCCCTTTTGGTCGCGATCGTTCAGCCGTGATGGCTGCCCGAGCCTAAAAACCTTTAGCATAGTCTACAAGTCGTATTTATGGAAGGATTTCGTTGTAACTTGTTAGGTTGACTCCATATAATGCCTAGATGATGGCATCCCCTTTTGGTTATGATTGGTCAACTGTGACCGCTACAGGGACCCAAAGCCCGAACCTTGAGGACAATCTACAGGTCATATCTATGAAGGGATTTTATTGTAACTTCGTAGGTTCACTCCAGATTATGCACCGATGAGAATGCCCCTTTTGGTTGCGATCATTCAACCATGATGGCTTCCGGAGCCCAAAACAAGACAAACTTCAGTACAGACTACAGGTTATATTTGTGAAGGGATTTCATTGTAACTTAGTAAAATGACTCGGTATAATGTCGGATTGAGGACGTCCCCTTTTAGTTGCAATCGGTCTACTGTCATGGCTACACAGGCCTGAAGCCCAAAAACCTTTAGCACAGTCTACAGGCCATATTTATGAAGGGATTTCAATGTAACTTGATAGGAGGGCTCATTTTGGAATAATTTCACTGTAACTTGGTAACTTCCATTGACATACGTTAACTGGAGGGCCACAAACATTAACAGTGAGGTCATATTAATCCACCCCTCAGCTCTTTAGTACAGTGTACACCTCATATTATTTTTATTAAAACATAGCATACAGAGAACAGAAATTAACATATTTCCAATTATCACAATTCTTGTCTTATTTCATAATCCTTTCAAAAACATTGAACATTATCCTTTTCATCAAACACAACACACAGACAAGTTGAGCTACAGTGTCATTGACACTTTCATTGTGAATAGCGCTGGCCGGTTTTAAACGTTACGTTGGGTAACGGGTTAGGGGGTGAATTATAACTTAATTAGAAAACTTTGTCTTCAGTGATATCAAGTTTAACCCTTTACCGAACGCAGACGATATCAAAATTTATTATTTTAAATATCATTTTTTCAAATTTTTAAAAAAATTTCAACAAAACCTTATCATGTGACCCCTCGTTGGAACGAGCTCGTTCCAACGAGGGGTCACATAATATGGTTTTGTTGAAATATTTTGAAAAATATTATTTGTTTAACTGCTGAATTTGGATATTACGCGGGCGGATGCGGACGATTCGTTGGGTAAAGGCGCTTTTCAGGGACTCCACGATTTCCAAGGGCTGTTATAAACTTGATGTAAATGTTCAATGCCGTAGGTACAGTACAGTCGCCGTGGATTGGTCGTAATCCACACGTGGGTAGTGGTGTCCACGCGCATGTGTTGACAGTGCAATAAAAATCATCATCGGCAAAATTTGAATTTATGAAGCACCGGGTTGAACCCGGTGCTTCATTAATCAAATTTTTGATGATTTGTCCTATAATTAATGTGTGGAGTCTAATATTATTGCGTCCGTGGATGTATAGGTCACCCGTGGAAAGTGACCAATCCACGGCGTCTGTACTGTAATGTGAATTTAAGTACTTTTCAAGGACAGTGATAAAAAATCGCGACATCGACGCCGTAGCTGCGACGGGTGGTGCAATCTCACAAAATTCTAAGTTCATCAAGGGCCATAACTCCACATGCATTGGAACAACACATGCATTGAACAGTGGCTAGACATCAATAAGATACACTTACATGCCAAATATAAAGTCATTCCATCAAGTATTTCAAAAGTTATTGAGTTTTGAAACTCGTTGGTCACAGACAGACCTACAGTCCGACCGACAGGCCGACATTGCCACTTATTGAGCTGCTAGTCGTAGCTAAAAATATTAAGTACTTCTTCGAGTCTAGAAATAATTTCAAGCACTTTTCAAGGAAAGGGTCTAAATTCAAGGACTCTTCTTCATACTCGGACACTGGCTGGAATTCCAGCGAACAGAAGCTAATTTTATGATTTTGATATGTGTGTGCTATTCTCCGCTGGAAGTTTAAACGAGTTTTTCCTTGTAGTCGTTCGTAACAGACTTTCGGTACGAACGGTTTGGACGTGTCAAAAGTAATAGATACCTGCCCTGACAATGCAATTGCGATTCCAAATTGAAACTGGTAATCCCTTATACAATTCTGGATAAAATTATTTCATGCCTAAAAGGCAATTATTATCAACGACCCCCCCCCCCCCCCCCCCCCCAACACACACACATTGCTTTTTTTCTCTCAAAACAAAACATACAAACTGAGGAATACCCGACAGTGTGTTCTATATGCCAGTAGGGACATAGAACACATTGAACTAAGAGGACGAGTTGTGACGTTTTTGTTTTACACGTGCTGAAAATAAAAATATGGAACTCGAACTTGACAATTTAAAACGGACTGGCATTTCAAAATTATCACACACAACAAAACGGAACTATTTTCGAGCCTTGTATTTCTAAATATTTGAAGACATTCTGGAGTAACTTATGCAAAAAATATTACTCTTCTTTATCATTTACATAAACACTAAAATATGTCATTAAAATAAAATTACGAACGTAAAATGTTGGATAAGCAAGCTTTCAGTATGACATAGTCACGGACGGAGAAAGAAAATCCGGGCCCTGTCTTTATTCTGTCAGGCCAACTTACAGGACCCTTTCAAAAGTGTTTATGTATTGTGTGTGTGTGTGGGGGGGGGGGGGGGGGGGGGGGGGGGGGGGGGTCACGGGGTGTTTTTCTACGAGGGTAGAAGGCACGAACAATGATGGGGGTTGAGGTCCCTCCAAGAAAAGTTGAAATCTGCTATTAAATAGAGCCTTCTTGCGGCTTTAGGATGAAAATTCATGTTATCTTTTGGCCGTCAAATGACGTTTTTAGCAGCATGTTTCAAATTTACAAATTCATCGGTGGTCATCTAGTGACGCAGAATTATAGCTTCTGGCTGCACAATTCATCTAGTGATAACTTTATGACGTCAAATTGACGTAATAAGGTTATCACCCAAGAATCGTGTATCCCAAAGCTACAACCGTTGGTCATATGCAGAGAACCATTTGATGCTCCTTCTTAACATTTTAGTACTATACGACGCGGAACTTTGGGGTACCTGAACCTAACCCGGGAGTCATAGACTCCCTGGTCGGGCCCAGGCCCCCAAAAGTTTCCGGCCCAGGGGTTACTATCCCCCACACACTCTCAAATCGGCCTGGACACAAATTGACCCATTATCACGAAAGAATGTTTCTTTTCTTTTCTACAGCTTTTTCGAAATATCTTCTGGCAACCCCATCTTTGATGAGCTCCATTGACTGCATTTCAAGTGAAAGAGGAATAGCTTGTGGTGCCGAAATTGTACACCTGAAAGATATGATTGATTACCAAATGAGCAAAACGAGCTCTAGACAATAAAGTATGATAACCCCTTCTTCCTCCCCAGTACATCTGACAAGCTTTCAATATACAGACTCTACAGATTATACACCAGTGCTGGAAATGAACAAAATGGACGGGTGCAGTTTTAAGCTCCCGCGAAATCAGAGACGAGAGTAATTTGCATCCGTAAAATGTTAGTATATGAATTTTCGAGGGAATTCTGTCACCAAACATCTTAACCCGTTGAATCTGAGCCCCTGCTTTTCCAGCAGGGAGCATGATATGCCATAACGTCATTAAATAGGATGGCTGTTCAGTAAATGTGTGGGGTACACCAATGAGTATTTTCAACGTGCAGCCTCGAGGCTACACGTTGAAAATATTGATTGGTCTACCCCAAATAATGAATATGGACTCTTCTAATTGCTGCCATTGAACTGCATAGCAGACATCACTAGTGTTCAAAGGGTTAAATGTATAAGGAATTGCCGAATTATGACAGTAACTTGCCACTGGCCACAGTGTGTTGCTTTCTCAAAACAACACACATTTATATGCCCATACCAGTATATTAGTGCTCCACAATATTTTTCAACGAGTGCATTTTTTAGCTCCCGTAAAATAGAAATCACGGGAGCTGACGGGAGCAATTGATAACATTCACCTTCCACGGACGGATGCACTTTTCTGCTTGTAGTTGACTCAAGACTGCTGTCGTTCGTCAGTTCACAAGTTGTGCCCGTGTCAAAATGAATTTGATTGGTCAATAGTTATCTCGTTTAAACAACATAGCTATCTCGTTTTAAACAACTTAGCTATCTCGTTTAAACGACTTAGCTATCTCGTTTAAACGACTTAGCTATCTCGTTTTAAACGACTTAGCTATCTGGTTTAAACAACTTAGCTATCTCTATCTCGTTTAAACGACTTGGCTATCTCGTTTAAACGACTTGACAATCTCGTTTAAACAACTTAGCTATCTCGTTTAAACAACTTAGCCATCTCGTTTAAACAACTTAGCTATCTCGTTTAAACAAGATAGTAGGAAAACATAGAGTGTCGCTTCCACGCTGCCGTACAATTGCACTCCCACCCGTCTCATTTCCAGGACCGTTATACACGGTTCAGAACGTGGCGGTTGAATTGCCACTAAATCGCAGTGGGGTAGATTTTCGACCAGACAATAAAATCGAATTTTTTTCCGCGACTTAGTGGTAATCCTGAGTCCCTCCACATAATGTATATGTATAGGGCAGATTTGTTTGTAAAAAAAATTACTTATTATCGTCCCTCAGATATCATTCCAGAGTCCAGACTCTTCAAACTGGATAAACGAACCGAATGTTGGATCACACCATTCAGAAGATTAGATTGAAATGGTTTATACAGGGGGGGCGCGGTGGCTCAGTAGGTGGAGGTGCAGGCTGCAAGCCGAGAGGTCCTCGGTTCGAATCCCACCTGCAGCAACCGTGTTGTGTCCATGGGCAAGACACTTCACCCCCATTGCCCACGTGGGGACACGGTGACGTTGTGTACTAAGGCGTACTGCACGTTGATGGTTCACTGTCTTCAACCAATGCTAACCCTGCTTGTGTGGAGTTAGTATGTTGGGGAGCTGACAATTGCTCGCCGTTGCTCGGTGGTTCTCTCCGGGTACTCCGGCTTCCTCCACCCGTAAAACTGTCGAGGTCATGATTAGCCATTGTGCAGAAATATGTGACCTTAAACACCAATAAATAATAATAATAAAAATGGTTTATACAAGAAATTCGGTTCATGCCCACTAGACCAACTCCCACTAAACCAATTCCCAAAAGACCAACTCCCACTAGACCAATTCCCAAAAGACCAACCCCCACTAAACCAATTCCCAAAAGACCAACTCCCACTAGACCAATTCCCAAAAGACCAATTCCCAAAAGACCAACTCCCACTAGACCATTCCCAAAAGACCAACTCTCACTAGACCAATTCCCAAAAGACCAACTCCCACCACACCAATTCCCAAAAGACCAACTCCCACCAGACTAATTCCCAAAAGACCAACTGTTAAATTATGTATTAGGATAGATGAATACAGGATACAAAGAAAGAAGAGAAATGGAATTATCAAGTTTTACAAGGGACATATTTCAACACTTTTGCTTTTCAATACATTGTTTTTATAGCTATTTGGGTGTTTTTCATTGACCTTTGATGTTTATGACAATGTGGAAGCTACATGAATATCTAGCCAGCAGTGCTCAAAATAACTTTTTTACTTTGCGTAGCAAAATGCTACACATTTCCAAAAAATGAATAGCATTTTGTAAAAATTACATAGCTGTTTTTGTATGCCAGAGTTATGTTATGCTGTTTTGTATTGAATTCGTCTAAGTAGACAGAAAAGTTTCCATCCATTTATGGGCATTTCCAAATGATCTGCAACACATGAAACATTTACTACGTTTTTTTAACTGAACTGCCTTTAATGGTTGCATGGACTTGGATATTTTCAAATGGCGTCTTGTATGCTTAATAGAGTTCTCAAAATGGAAGTTGGGATTTTTAATTTGATGGGCTTGAAGTTATTTTTAATGGACATTTTATGCAAAATGTTGTAAAAACAGGAAGAATGTCAACTAATAGAATTCATCTTACATATGAAGTTGTTAATGATGCTTGATGGAGAGTTAATCTGAGTTATGCCTGGAATGTTCCACAATCAGAAGTAAAGCATCAGTGAGCGAGTTTTCAATTTTGTTTGCAAATTTTCATTTTCATTTTCATTTTTGCGATACAAGATAATCAACTGCAGCCTAATAGGCTGCAGTTGATTATCTTGTGTCGCAAAATGCTATACATAACTGGACATTGTGTAGCTTTTTGCAAGTTTTGCATAGGAAAAAGCGACGCGACACCGCTTATTTTGAGCCCTGCTAGCCAGGCAATATTCCCGATAAAACTCTGGAATCATCACCATACCCTGGCCCAGAGTACTAATAATAGTGTAGAGGGGTGGCACTATAAGCTAAATCGAATAGTTGGAATATCTCATCCAAACATATATGAACTAATTGACATATTCAAACAAAAAATACTGTCAACCAGGTTAAATTTGCACAATTAGAATGTGGTGCACTTCCTCCAAAATGCAAGAAGAAATACAATTGCATTGATGAACGACTCAAAAGGCTAAAAACTAATTTATGTAATGGTGAAGTGTGTGTAAATGAGTTTCTTGATCAAGCCAAATGGTCTGTGCTCTGTATGAATTAGGATACCTAGTGACTACAGGAAACTGTAACTAGGACTGTCATGATTAATCGATTAATCGACTGTTGATCGGTCACGGCGAAATCGATTAGTATTTTTCGTTGTCGAATAATCGGTAAATTGTAACCCGCTTTAGACGTTTAATAATTAAAAGAAAATTTGATGAAAAAAACTATTGTTTCTAAAGGTAAAGAGTTAAGAACATAGATGTTAAACCCCAAGAAGCCGTTAGAAGCATTTGTCTTTCAGGTACATTCATCAAAGCTTTGATGTTCTGAACTTTTGAACCGTCAGTGTAATAATCATGACCGGTCGGCAGTTGCGAAGTTCGCAACTGCCGACCGGTCTTGATTATTACACTGACGGTTCAAAAGTTCAGAACATCAAAGCTTTGAATGTACATAAAAGAGGATCGTCTTCGTTATTTACCGGAGGTAGGTCAACTGACTTGAACTTTATTTTTTATCGACTTCAGAGAGAGGGAGAGGGGGTCATCTAGGTACGATTAATCGATTATTTGCGACGATTAATTGATTCCTAAATTAAAAAAATCGTGACAGCCCCAACTGTAACTCCCTTCACTATAATTAATGTGACTAAATTTTTAATTATTAGGGAATTGATGCCTTCCTATATTCATCAAATATTTGATGAAAGTAATCAATATTAATATTTCTGTCAATCGAGTAATTTTTATTATCCAAGTTAAGCTTTGTGATCTCTAGATTATAGGAAAGTGTCAAATCACCATTCATTAAATGTTTCTGTCAATGAAGAAATTTTCACTGGCCAAATTTAGGGCTGCACGGTATATCGATAAACCGATATATACCGGTATTCAAACCAATATCGATTGAATACCGGTGTAATTATAAAAATATCGGTTTATCGTCATTATTTATTTATCCACAATTTAATTTTCAAGATATCTTGAGTTTTTTATCTGTAGCCCCGAAGAATAATATTATCCCTTTATCCAAGGAATCGTCTGCTTGTGCCCTCGTAATATACAAATTGAGCAGTTGAAAAAATAATTTTCAAAAATTTCAACAAAACTATATCATGTGACCCCGCATTAGAACTAGCTCGTTGAGCTCGTTCCAATGAGGGGTCACATGATAAAGTTTTGTTGAAATCTGGGGAAAATCTGATAAACTAATTTTAAAAATAATAAATTTTGATATCGTCTGCGTTGGGTAAAGGTTTTTCGAACCGCATCATCAAGGCATGCTAATTAGTTCCGACTGTGATGCCTCGAGTCTCGATTGTGGTACCCGTGTTCTTATATCTGAACAGTTTTCGATATACCGGTATACCGCGGTATTTTTTTGAATACCGATACCGGTATTCAGTTTTGAATATCGTGCAGCCCTAGCCAAATTACTACTCAATTAAACAATGAACAAGGTGACCCTCTTCCCAAAACATTGTTTTCTAATTGTCTGCATATTTTTTTCCATATCAGTGATTTGTTATGCCAGTGCTTCATATCACATTTTTGAACTTTGATTTGTGTTTTCCATATTTTATGATTTCTGCTTGTACATGTCATCTTACTTGTCTTCTGTATATTTTGGTTTTTATTTCAGTTTATGATATTATGAATAAAACATGTTGAAATAAATCTTTTTTTTTTCTTTTTTAATACACACTTTGATAGTTGGTCTTCAGTAGCTAGTCCCCATTATGTATTAAAATAGGAAAATAGATGAATCAAGGTATATATATCATGTAATCTAAATACATAATTTAACAGTCAGTCTAGAGGGAATTGGTCTAGTGGGAGTTGGTCTTTTGGGAATTGGTTTAGTGGGAGTTGATCTAGTGGGAGGACACCAAGAAATACAATTGCAGGAAATCTGTCTCCTATCTGTCGCCCAACTCATCTGCAGTGCGTTCACTCCGCCTCTGCCAGCTATCGCAAGGTCATACGCATTATGTTTTCTAAATATTTTAACCATAATTGTAACCGTACTAATGTTGATGTATTTGAAAGAAAAAAGAAGCTAGTGCCAATGACCGTTCACATCTCTACTTGTATGGTTTTATCGACCATTGTTCGAGCAAAATACTTCAAATTTGACATATATAGACAATTTCTTATTTTTCGCCGCTGTGATGGCTAGAGATAAAATCTTGAATGATACTGGCACGTCTGTTGAAAAAATCACTAGTTAGTTTATTCTCAAATTAATGGAAAAACTTATTAGAATAGCGGTTGGGGCAGACACTCGAATGAACCGTTATTGTATTAAACAGTGTTCAACCGATGATCGGAACCGGCCACCACAATCGGCCGATTATGGGCAATCGGATGACAACGGCAACCGCTCCTGGAACATCGGTTCAACCGATTGTTGCCAAGCAATTTGTGATTTTTCTGAATCGCATTTTATTATCTTCTGTAATTGTTCAATCGTTAATGTAAAATGATGTCGATGATACCATTCAATAAAGTTGAGAAACAACCACAATGTGTATTCCTAATCTCTCTACAAACCCCTTTACGGGATATACGTGTTAAACGAATGTAAAGCTTACAATTGAGCACACTTGCAGCAATCGCCAGTTCACACCGGAAAAGTGAAGGATGCACTCCATTGACTCAGGTCGCAGTAAAATTACCAGTCGCGCGCACTTGGGCGGTAAACGTGGCTCAGAGAGCCACGTTTACCGCCCAAGTGTACGCGTCTGGTAATTTTACTGGGACCCCAGGCAACGAAGTTTAACACTTTGAAAAATGTTCAGTTTAATGTAGTTCTTTCGAGCCTCGACTTGTCTTGTAGTGCACGGTATTACAATCGGAATCGGCATCAGAATCGGCCGATTGTGGGCTCAAATAACCGGTAATCGGTCAGCGACCATTTTTGGTAATCGGTTGGACACGAGAATTAAATTTATTAGAATAGCAGTTGGTGGAAATGTGTACGTCAACCTTTATGGTAATAAGTTTATTACAACAGCGGTGGTTGAAAATGTTTGCATCAACCGCTATTGTAACAAGCTTATAATAATCGATGTTGATGAAAAAGTTCGCACCAACCGTTATGGCAACAAGTTTTTTTATATACAATAGCGCTTGATGGAAAAAGTTTGTTTCAACTGCTATTGTAATAAGTTTCTATTACCAGGGACGTAGCTGGGTGGGGGGCATTGATCTATAAAGATTCCAACCAGGTATAAATACTTAAAGGGGTGCCCCTCCCCAGGGAGGGGAAAATGTTGACTCCGAGTGACTGTACTGGTAGCCTTTAAGACATTCGGAGAAAACCTCAAAGACGTTTAAATGGCTGAAGCTAAATATCTACATAATTTGAGGTTTTAAGACGGCACAAAATGACAATTTTTTGTGATACTGTAGTCTGTAAGGGGTACGGGAAGATTTGACCTCTGGAAGATTCAGTGAAAATGAGGTATAAAGGAGATGGTTCGTATGCTTATCGGAGAGACAGGGAAGCAACTGATGTAAATTTCAAGTTATGGCCCATGAAAAAGCTTGAGGCTATTACACGGGAGTGAAAGTACAAGCGAAAACTTAAAACTGGAGAGAGGTCTGATGAGCAAGACTAAAAACAATATATGAAGACATAACATTGGGGGTAACACTGAATGCATACAAGTGTCAATGTGTTGGCTGTAATTTTCCCATTTGGGTAATTATGCACCTGCATACACTGTATGCACGTGCATAATTACCCAAATGGGAAAAAACATCACAAAGTAGAACAGAAGGGCACGTGAAATAGCCCATGCTACTTCACGTGTTCTCAATAGAAAACTGACGTGCATATGTAGCGTCCCACCCGTTAACCTACCTCCATATGGGCCTGGAACTCCTGAGTTGTGTTCGGGCTCTACAAGAGCCCCATGAAATAGGTGACAAGAATTAAACTGACAATTCTTTGTTAATAAAATGACAGAAGTACAATAATCAAGTAATAACCCTTTGCACATCTATGGAGTCATACTACCCTTTTATAATAAACGTCGAATTACCTCTAAATACCGAAAAAAACAGCTTTAAATGGACTCAGCAACTCCCGAAGCGATAAACGTGACTTTCCTCCTCAAATTCAAAACACAGACTCCCTGAACCGGTAGCATGACGTCATGGAGGTGCACAGGGTTGTACACAAAACACAGAAGTGGGAACGGACGGCATATCTTCATCGAGAATTGCTGACGACTGAGAAATGGTGGAGATTGGCCCATAGGTAAGTTGGGTAAGTATAGTATATAGACAAGATGAACAGTCAGTTCGTCACGCCACCCCTCCTTAAAATGGATGTGTCATGCATCCCAAATTTCACATACAAAATCAATGTGTATCAAATGGTGTTTGAGCAAATCGAAAAACACTGGGATCAATCTTTCTGTGCTCACTGTAGGTGGTGACAGTCTTATGGTTTCTAAAAAATCGTGCCCACGGCAACTCGTACCAGTCAAGTTGTACCCAAAATTGGACGACTCATACCCATTTTTGTCTGGACAGCTCGTACCCACGATTGGACAACTCGTACCCACAGCCTAACAACTCGTACCTGATATGATTTACAGGAGGTGGGGAGGATAGTAACACAAAAATAACAGACCAATGGACATAATAATAATAACTCTTTGGCCAGCCGCTGATTTGTCGCGGTCCTCATAAGAGAAGGCCATCATTCCCCCTGCACCCCACCCCCTCTTCCTCTCCTCTCCTCCTAGCATTCAGATATAAACTGCTTAATAGTGTCCCTCACTTCCTCTTTTTCAATTTCTTCAATAAGCATTCCTACCCTCTCCCTCGTGTCCCCCTTCAGCCATCTATCCTTTGTTTCTTCACCCAACTTCTGCATTATTCTTCCAGAAAATTTTATTCTATGAGGTATATACTGGGGGCATTCCAAGAGAAAATGTTCCAGGGTCTCCACTACTCCAGAGTGGCACATTTGGCATCCCTTTTCCCCATCTCTCCCAATTTTTCCCCGAAGCTCCAGTGATCTTGATCTCAGTTTGAACAGCAGTGACCCTCCAAAGGTGCCATCTAGGTACTTCTCAAAAGCTGGCTTTTCTTTATATTGTAACCCCTGCAGTGATCTTTTCACGCTAACCCCTGCTCGCCAGTTTCGATTGCAATCTTCCATGACTCTCTCTTTGACAAACCTTTTGCCTTCTTTCATTCCTACTTCTATGTTTGTGACCTCTATAGAATAATTGTCCATTAGTTCCCTCACATGTTTTGACCACCCCGTTTCTATATTAGAATTCCAAATGGTATCGAGCATCAATTTGCACCACCGGTTGTCAGGCAGGTTTCTCAAGTAGTTAAAGTAACACAGTTTTCCCAAATCTACCCTGTCCTTGATTTTCATCCACCCAAGCTCCCCCCTTACTGCTTCCAAAGCTGCATCATTACTCGACCCTGTTATCCATCTGCCGGCATCATTCTGAGTACTTTCCAACTTCTTAATAACGGTTTGGTTTAATGGAATCACGTCCGTGCCATACGTTATACTTGGTAAACCCACCCTCTCCCACAGTGTTTTCCCCACAAAGACCTTGTTGAAACTATTTTTCCCTAAAAGTTTTAGTTGGTTCAGAATTCTTTTCCCCTTCAGAATCAGTTTGGCTGAGTAATTTCTGTACACCCCTCTTCCCGTTATATTTATGCTTACCCCTAGATACTCATACTCTCCCGTTTCTCCTACAGTGATTTGTTTTCTTTCCCCTTCGGGGATTGAGAACTCCCCCACTCTCCATCTCTTCGTTATATCTACCTTGCGTCCAATGGGTATTACCTTGCTTTTATTTTCATTTAGTTCGAGCCGCCAAGTGTTCCCATATCTACCAACAATTTCCAGCAATTTCTCTAGCCCCTGTTCAGTTCTAGACATTAACACCATGTCGTCCGCAAAGAATAAGCCTGGTATCTTTATGTCTCCAACATTTACCCCCTCCGCACTCTGAATTAGTTCGTCCCCTAAATCTTTAACATACAATGCAAACAAAATCGGTGAAAAGATACACCCCTGCTTGAGGCCTATATTCATAGGGACTCGTTTTGTAGTGATACTTCCTAGACTGAGTTGGCTTTGCACATCTGTATACAGTGCTTTCATGATTCCCACAAAGTCACCCCCAGTCCGATGCCCTCGAGCTTTCGCCACATACCTTCCCTCCACACTCGGTCGTACGCTTTTTTTCACATCTAGAAATGCCAGAAACATCTTTTTCTTTTCAGCCTTTGTTGATTCTATCAGTTGGGTGAGTGTAAATAGGTGACCAGTGACTCTTCGTCCTTTCCTGAAACCATTTTGAATTTCTCCTAAAAAACCTTTCTCTTCAATAACTCCCTCTAGTCTATCGTATATGACCTTACAGAATACTTTTCCGATGTTACTGCTAACTGATATCCCCCTATAGTTATCTAGAACTTCCTTATCCCCCTTTTTGTGTATGAACGACACCTTACTTTCCCTCCACTCTCTGGGGACCTCTTGCTTTCGCAGAGCCAGGTTGAAAAGGTTTGTCAGGACTTCAATAAGTGCCTCCCCTCCATTTTTGAGGAATTCGTTCGGAATTTCATCAGTCCCTCCCGCTTTACCATTTTTTAATTTCGAGACCACGTTCCGCACTTCTTCTGCCGTTATTTCGCTACATACACGATTGGATAGGTTCTCCTCCACCAGTGTATTTCTTTTTGGTGGGGACCCACTGCCCCATCGCCTATCGTTTATCTTTTCCCAGTGCTTGACTAACTCTGAAGCGATACGACCTTTATCTTCTGTACTTTCCCCATCCACTTTGATACTCTGCACACTACTTTTCCCCCGTTTATTTACCCAGTTCCAAAAATACGTTTGAGCTCGAACCCCCCGTTTTCTTTATTGTTCTGGCAAGACTGCAATTGCGCTCCTTCCTATTATTCTCCTTTATCTCATTCACCTTTTTCCGTGCCAGTTCATATTCTCCTTTCATTAGTCTCGTGTCATTGTTATCCACCCCTTTAAGCTTCCTACTTCTTCTGTAAGCAGCGCATTTTACCTTCCTTTCTTTTATAGCCTTTTTCAGACCCTCGTTAACCCTGTATCCAAGCTCTTTCGTTGGGACCCTCACCCTTCTTATACAATCCTTCCCTGCCTCTGTTAGGCTATTTACTATGCCATCTGAAATACTCTGGACATTTGCATCCCTAGGTATACATTCAAGATTTGGTTTTAGTTTTTCCCGAAACTGCTTCCAGTCGGCTCCTTGTTTTAGTCCCCAAACTTCCTTGAAGGTATTTCTGTCTCTATTCGTCTTTTTGCCCATAATCTTAACTGTTATCAGGTTGTGATCACTACCCAAGTCATTTTTTCCCTCGTCATCTATTTCTACATCTATAACCTCCCTCCATACGCTAATGTCAGTGAGTATATAATCAATTATTGTTTTCTTATCGTTCCTCTCCCAGGTCCATTTACCCTTACATTTCGCATCCCTGTTCAGGATCTTTAAACCAAGCTCTTTTGATAGGTCCAACATCTTCCTCCCATTCGTGTTAATTTTCTATCACCTCCCTGTATGCCCTCCTCCTTATCCCCGAGGTATCCATTGAAGTCCCCCATTAGGACAATACTGAACCCTCTGCTTTCAAGCTCTGTGATGCTATCATTATATATTTTTTTAAAAAATCACTATTGATTTGACTTTTGGAACATACACTTCTATAAGTTTATGCAATGAAAACTTGCTGTCGGAAATGTCTCACGTGTTTGGATAATAATTTGCCCTGTAAATTGCTGTTAGCACATGTTGCATTTGTGTTTTGATTATGATTTGCTTTGTATGTCTACTTTGTTGTGATAGTGAAATCTTAATTGTTTAGTTTGCAAGTAGGTCAATATTGAAATCGCCTATTATTTGAGAAATTACTTCTTGATTTATTTTATCGGTTATCTCGTGGTGTTTCGTTTCGTTTTTCATTCGCACCTTGAACTCCGAGATGCTAACAACTGAACAATAGAGTTCCCACTTGTGATCCAAGAAACACTTGTCAGAGTGAAGGCTACCCTTGCCACCACCTGGGGTATCCAGGTGCTCAAGGGTAAAATTCACGTGACAGTGGATTTTGATAAAGAATCTGAACCGCCGTCCTTGGAGAGGGGAATTTCCCCTCACACTGGTCACCCTCCTAGTGACACGGAAAAAGCTGGATGAAGGCCGTCGGAGTAGTTCAGCCACTTCCAAGAAGAAGAGGATGAGAAAGAAGGGACCCCCGCCAGACGACGAGATGCCCGCCGAATGACGGAGTTCCTGGAGAAGAAGAAGAAGAAGAAGAAGAAGAAGAAGAGAAGGAGGCAAGTGAGGGCGTCATAGATTCAACACCTGTCCCCCCTGATCAACCCCTGTCCAGCTCGGCACCCCCTTCCCAGAAGAAGGGTCTGGAGGACTGTGGCTCGTCAGGTGACAGACCAATCTCTATCCCATCTGGCTCTTCGTCCGAAGAGGAGATGGAGGAGGAAGATCTGTCTATGGTGCAGGAAGTTGTCCCAGACGACGCACCTTCCACCTCTTCTGCTCTTGCTTCTCCGGCTTCTTTGGATCAGGAGTCCGACCAGGAGGAGAGCTTCCCGCATCCGTGGAGGCAATCCTTGGGGAGGAGATTCAGGACGAGATTGTCCGAAACACGGTCCAGGACAACTACAACTTCTTTCTGGGAAGAAAATATCCAACAGACTCAATCAGGACAATCCTCTCAAGCAGTCTCAAAGGGTACAGACAGTCTCAAAAAACAGCAGACAGGGTCAGGCCGTTCCTTGCCAAGGACAAACATACTCCTCCTCCGGATCCAACAACACCACCAACATCAATCTCTCTCACACATCCTCCTCCCATCAAGAAAAACTGCGGGAGACACAGACGCCGGTGATCACCTTTACTCTTTCCCTCCACTACCACGCTCTGACATAACAAAATTATACAGTCAACTATTATACAGTCAACGAGGGTCGAAATGGGGCTTGCTCCCCAAACCGTCCCTGGGCGCCTTCGGTGCGTGAAACCATTCGTTCGGTTATCTTGTTGAGTTTGCTGAGGAACATATCTATGTCTGCTTTAGGCGCCGTGTTGGGTCTGTATACTATCCCGATAATTCTCCTAGTTTTGTTAACCCTTTACCTAACGTAACGAACAAAGCCGGTCAGCGCTATTCTCAAAAATCGCCAATTAATTTTCATTATTTTTTTCATTTTTTGTCTCAAAAACATAGGTTATGGCCCCTCGTTGGAACGAGCTCGTCGAGCTCGTTCAAACGAGGGGTCATAACCTATGTTTTTGAGACAAAAAATGAAAAAAAATAGTTATTCAAGAATTATTTTTGCAAGTGTCGTCTGCTTTTCAGGTTAGGTAAAGAGTTAATATGGATTTCAATGAAGAGTGATTCTAAGACGTGGAGGATGTTGAAGAAGAATGGTTTGGCGCGCAGGGATTGTATAATATTTGGTAGCAGCCTGTCAGGGCGTGGTAGAGGAGGAAAATGATTGCGGTACTCGGCAGATGTCCCAGGCTGGAAGGTCAGTGGTGGTGGATTGACTTTTCAGGGTAGTTGACTGAACCCCCTGGTGAGGATCAGAGCGAGGGTGTTGTAGCGTTTTTCAGGCAAGTATAATCTGCCACTTCTAGTTGAGTCGTGGAGCGATGGTTAGATGTAAGCCATCATTGGCAAGTAGAGTCTGCCTCGGGCTCTTTGATTAGTTCTAATTGTTCGGTTGGATGCGTTCTGGAGGACGACAGCAACAACGGCCCCTTTTGGGGATCACCCAAAGAAAGAAAGACCCGAACGTCCCTGGTTCGGGGGCAGGCCTGCATTGTAACCTATTTGGATGGGTCAAAGGTGCGCTCTACAGACGCTCACAAAAAAGGGCAGAGGCGGGGCGCAGGGCCAACGTTCGCCTCCCTTGAAGTGGGTGTCCACTTCTAGGGATGGAGCCGAGGATGTTCAGACTCCATAGCGGTTACTGTTTTCCATAACTGTTATAGTTTCCATAGCGGTCGAAGGGGCGCTGGTCATTAAAAATAAAGCATCTCTGTGTACCTTCTAAAAGAAGAAGGCAGAATTAGTTGGATATATAAAGAATAATGAACAAGAAAAAATGTTACTAAGGTAACACATGCCGCCCCCCCCCCCCCCCTGTGACCTTCACCTTGCAGATGCGGAGGAACCTATTATACGCGACACACCTTCTGACTGTCCTTAACATTTGTGAAAAGTTTATAATTGTAATATGATTTGTTTTTGAGTTGTGGCTGAGACACGAATATTGATGATTTTCAGTGTTACCTTGAAATGTAACCTTGACCTTACTGACCTGGCTGTGGTGTATGATACATCCACCATTGCCCTTTACAATTGAGCGAAGTTAGATGATTGTAGCCCCAACAGTTTTAGAGTTATGCTTGAGACACGATTTGTGACCCTGAACATATGAAGGTCAATTGTGACCTTCACCTTGTAGATGCTGCGGAAACTATTATACGCGACACACCTTCTGACTGTCCTTAACATTTGTAAAAAGTTTAACAATTGTACTATGATTCGTTTCTGAGTTTTGGCTGAGGCACGAATATTGACCGATTTTTAGTGTGACCTTGACCTTGAAGGTACGAACCCGGCTATGGTGTGTGACACGTCCTTCCATGGTCCTTTATAATTGTGTGAAATTTGATGACTGTGGCCCTAACGTTTTCGAGTTATCGGCTCGGACACACACACGGACACACGCACACTTCAATCACTATATGCCACCCGACTTAAGTCGTGGGAATAACAAGTTACCGTTTTCCTCTTACCAGTTTTGATTATTTTTTGGCGGTGAGTTATTGGTGTTTCCCTTTACCAATATTGTCGGTTCACAGGGGTTGGATATTGCTGAATTTCATATTTTAAGACGTTTGATTTTTAGTGTTTTAGTTGAGTTGGTGAAGGCAGCCCGTCCTGGTAGAAGGTCACAGCTTTAGCCGTTATCACTGCCTGTTAGTGCACCTTCCCTTTACCAATATTGTCGGTTCATAGGTGTTGGGACTTGCTGAATTTCATATACGGATGTTGAAGTTAATGTTTTCCTTTATATAAAATCCAACTCCACCTCTACCATCATTATCATCTGGTCTCTTTACTTTGACCAGTGGGTGATAGCCATAAATAGAGTAGGTCATATTAGGTTGTATTGTAAAGATTTCGGTGAGCCCAATTATATCAAAGGTATGTTCGGAGCCTTGAAGGTAAAACAAGAGATCTTGCAGTGAATTCCAGTGAGCGCTGAGACTTTGACAATTAATCGTCCCCTGAGTTCCAATGTGTTCTATGTGCCTACTGGCACATAGAACACATTGGAACTCAAGGGACGTAATCTGAAAGAGGGAGAAGGATTTTTCTTCGTTGCTGAATGAGCCGCGAAATTCTTAATTAATAATTACAGCTGTGTACTTGCGCGAAGAATGGTTAGGGAAATGATCCCGCAGAGGACTCTAATACAATTTTTGTATTACATTATCTACGGACTATACTAATTAGGCTATAAGTCTACGAGAGACCTGCTTCATTACAATTACACGTGCTTTATTGAAGATAATTTGAGTGTGCCCAAAGGCACGCTCCAAGCAGCTGCAATAAAACTAATTCACTGTACAAATTTATGAAAAAAAACAAATTTATTTAATTTTTTTGTTTCTTTTTTTTTTTTTTGTTCTTTTTTTTTTGGTTTGCCCATATTTCATATTTATTTAAAGCTAGTACCATTTTGTCTATTGGGCACTTGTTCCGTGACAAATCACTGGAGAGCACCCAAAGGCACGTTCCAATCATCTACAATAAAACAGTTTGCTTTACAACAAATTATCGGAGAGCGCCCAAAGGAACTTGGTCAGGGAAATGCTCCCGCAGAGGACTCTAATACAATTTTTGCATTACATAAAAAGGCAGTTCTTTCAACTGGCTCGTAACAAGTGAACAAATAATTTGAATCGTGAATAAGGGGGACTTTCATTATAATGTAACAAGCTTTTGCGTGGGCTCCCTAGACTCATTGCAATAGCGTTTGAATAGATGTGACTGAGGATTTGACTGAAGAGATCCGTGTAATGGGCCCGGTGAACTCTTAGCCGATGAATAATTAAACTGTGGATGGGATAGATTTCTCGGTATAAGTTAACAAGTCCTTCAAAAAGCTCATTCGAATGGTTCCAATTACAGTTTAAAACAGTGTTCAGTAATAAACACTCTCTCCGGGTACTCCGGCTTCCTCCACCCGTAAAACTGTCACGGTCATGGTTAGCCATTGTGCAGAATATGTGACCTTAAACACCAATAATTAAATAAATAGTAATAAACACTGAGTGTAACACTTCAACGCGTGGTCGGAGAGATGTTCTCGCTGGGCTGTCTAGTACGATATATACAGATGTAAAACGAAAAACTTTTTCAACTTGCACGAATAACTGTGGAATAAATAATATACTACTCAAAATTTGCTAAGCACCAAATATTTGACACATCATTTGGAAATTTGCTTGTGACATATTTGCGATATTTTTGGTGGATATGATTGAGGAATATATTGGGGTGGTCCCCAGTGTTTACATTAGCTCTCTTGACAGGCAGACTTTTCGTGACAGTCATGGAAAGCATGTACCTCTTGACTTTCATGATGTTTTCGTGTACTGTCTACATGTACATGACATGTAGAGTATTCAGTCTTCATTTCAACACAAACCCTTGTGATTTGATGATTAAATATGGCAAATGCAAATGTAAGAAGACATTTGTCTGAAGCAGAAATGTGGCGGGCTGTAGGGATGGTGGAGCAAGGGGCTACCCATCGTCAGGTTGGTGAAGCCCTTGGTGTGCACCATACGATGATCACCGGAGACTTGGCAAGACTTCAGCGGTATGGCACACCAGTAAGACGGCATGCTGGTGGCAGAGACAGGGCAACAGCTGCAGCTGAAGACCGGTTTTTGACCATTCGGGCCCGTAGGAACCGCTTTGCCACAGCCACCATCTTCGCGGTGATCTTCAGAATGCATCCAGGGTAGATGTTTTGACGCACACTATCCGTTTGCACAATGGTGGTCTCCGATCGAGAAGACCACGTTTTCGCATTCCGCTGTCCTAGAACCACCACCAGGCACGATATGAATGGGCCAAGGACCACGTTGGGTGGACCAGAGAAGATTGGCGACGTGTCCTTTTTACAGATGAGTCAAGGTACTGTCTAGACCACACAGATAGGCGGTCTAGGGTATGGAGAAGACCAGGAAAGTGATTTCATGCAGCCAACATTGCTGAGAATGACCGCTATGGTGGAGGGTCAATCATGGTCTGGGGTGGCACCAGCAGGGATGGACGTACAGAGCTCTGTGCCCTTGAACGTGGTACATTGACAGCACAGCTCCAGAGATCCTGGATGTCCACGTCAGACTGTATGCGTGTGCAGTGGGTGATAGATTCATTCTGATGGACGATAATTCCCGTCCTCATGTTGCCCATGCAGTCGGGGAGTACCGACAGAGGGAGGGGATTGGGCGCATGGACTGGCCAGCAAGGTCCCCTGACCTATATCCAATCGAACATGTCTAGAATGAGTTGCTGCTTGCAATTTCAGCCCGCCCAGTCCAGCCAAGAAGTGTCCAGGAGCTTGGTGCCATGCTGGTCCAAGAATGGAACAACATTCCCCAAAGGACTACCAGGAACCTGATTGGGAGCATGAGAAGGCGTTGTCAAGCTGTAATTAACAGTAATGGGTCTCATACTCGGTATTGAACCAATACCAGTTCGCTCCGTCAAGTTTTTGGCAAATTGAAAAATTTCCTCTTTTACCAATAAGAGGATTTATCCCTAACAGATAAATCCGGTTTATAGCAGGGAGGCAAAGGTGCTTTTCATCATTTGGTTATCTCTGTCAGGGCAAAGCCAGCCTAAATATAGGGGCAAGGGGCCTCATATATAAAGATAGTGTAAGTTCAAAAGATATTCCGCATCAAGGCGAAAACCCTACGTGAAATTTCCTTCTCTGTGAAGCTGGACATGGAAAAAACACACGTGGTGTATATCCAGCTTCAGCGCAGGGACCCAGGGGAGAAACGGTATGTTAGATAAGGTCTAATCTCATTTAAGTTATACAGTAGTCGCGAGTCTTACGAGACGTAATCTGTTGGTGGCAGGATATCGTCACGGCCAATTGAGAAACGAGATTCTAAAAGATAGAAATGTCTGTCGTGTCGTCACCTGATCATTAGTACAGCAATGACTGGCAGGGACGAATCGGTTCTCTCGACAAGTGAAATCGCCGTTAAGTCACGCGCGAGATGACTTGTATTGATTCTGCCTCGATATACGTCATCTCCCACCGTTTTGGCAGATGGACAGATGAGCGTCTGTCCACCCGACAGTTTTGGGTAAAAAGTATATACACCTTGAAGAGCAGAGCATTAGACACACACTTGGGGTCACACACACGTTGGTGAAGTCCAGGGCAGGCGGACTCTGTTTCCTGGCATAGGGGTACCTTCGATCACAGGACCCTGAAGCGGCTGGAATCGCCAGACAGGGCATTCCCCGATTGATTTAGCTTAAGGTTGATAGGCGGCTACAGTGCCAAATTCGTTGAGAAGGAAAACCCAAGGTGAAACTTTAAAGTTTAGATTGTCGAGTAGCAGGTATCAGCCTGCAATAGTCATAAGTGTAGGTTAATTGTATTGTGCGTATTAACCCTTTGAAGCGACAGGCTGATTGCGCTGGGAGTAGTTTGTTTTGCTGTCGAAGCATCGTAATACCGACTGGAGATCGGTGTGAGTGACAATTTCGCCCTAGCACAAAAAGGGGCATTTGTGAAACGTGAATTGAACCAGGAACAGTGAACATTTCAATAGGACTTTCACGGAGGACTTTCAAAAGGCACATAAGGTATGAGTAGACAATATCTGACCCAAATCAGAAGTACGGTGGCTTTATAGATGACGAACATTGCTGGTCGGAACCCTCCGACAGCCAGAGGTACAGTTACGCGCAGACGTTGACATTTGAGCCTAAGCGGGTGAAGCTCTTATGGCGAGCTCACGGTAATAACATTTCAGATTTGTGAAGCTCTTATGGCGAGCTCACGGTAGTAACATTTCCAGTGTGTAGACTATAGTGCCAGTACAGGGCTATAGAATGAATATATGATTGTTGAGAATTATTTAACCCTAGCAACCCATTTTCTGTGAAAAGAATCGAATTGTTGATTGTTGAAACATGGAAACGGCTTTATTCTTATGTGTAAATAAAAGAATCGTTGTTACTTTAAATCATTCTTTCCATTACACAGCCTGAAGTGATTAGGAATCACACCTAACGGAAATCGAACCTATTTCAGGCCAATTTGGCAGAGAAGGAATCACGGCGTCGGTCTAACTCAGCTCCCTGCGCCGAGTTCGCGACCCTTGGATTCCGACCCTCCACGTTGGTCTAATTTTCCCGCAACTTCATCAGCGGGACTAAATAACCCCACGTCAGCCCAGGCCTTACGGGGCCTCAGGTGTCCTGACATGATTGGCGAGCGCTAACCAGGATATTTCTAAAAGGTAAAAAATGGCAAGATGGAAATTTTGTTTTATTTTAACGGCGGTTCTGTTTATGTTTTGACGCGTTCGGTCAGTTGATGCCGTTCAAGGGTTTAATATCGCAATACAGTAGTCCCCAAGAGGATACTTAATAGCCACTATAACTGCGGTAGGTTTCCCCAATATTTGGGGCGTTTAATTACGTTAAATTACACAGGTAAATTAGGATTAATTGCCATTTTTTTTCTTTCTTTCTTTTCCTTCTTCATTCTTTCTGACGAGTGTTGAAGATAGAAAGGAAAAATCAAAATGGATGTTGTTACACCCCTCACCCAACTTGTATCATTAGGCAAGGAAATGGGCCTTGAGGGGGCCGAACTTCAGAAGTTCGTTAAAGATGAGCAGAAACGTGAGGCCAAGGAGATTGTCTTACGTAATGACGCAAGTGAGAGGGAGGCCCAAGCAGCAAGGGAGGCAAAAGAGAGGGAGATTCAATTAGCAAGGGAGGCAAAAGAGAGAGAGATTCAATTAGCAAATGACGCAAGGGAGAGAGAAGCCCAATTAGAACGAGAGCGTGAGAAAGACGCAAGAGAGGCGAGGGAGAGAAGGGCCAATTAGAACGAGAGCGTGAGAAAGACGCAAGAGAGGCGAGGGAGAGAGAAGCCCAATTAGAACGAGAGCGTGAGAAAGACGCAAGAGAGGCGAGGGAAAAGGAAGCCCAATTAGGCAGGGAGGCAAAAGAGAGAGAGATTCAATTAGCAAATGAGGCGAGAGAGAGGGAAGCCCAATTAGCAAGGGAGGCAAGGGAGGCAGAACGAGAGCTCGAACAACAGAGGCACGAAAGAGAATTAGAGCTCCTCAGAGCAAGGGCCGATGTGGAGAATGAAGGTCGGCGCTCAGGGGATGGGAGTGCAGGGGTAGCAATTCATGCCCCACGCCCCACCTCGCTCATTTTAATGAAAACACGAATGACTTGGACTCGTACTTGGAGAGGTTCGAGCGTTTTGCCTCCAGTCGAATGTGGCCAGAAGACACATGGGATATGTGCTTGAGCCTTTTGTTGTCAGGTAAAGCCCTCGAGGCTTATACCAGGATGCCTCCTGCACTTCTTAACGACTACAGTGAGCTGAAGAATGCCATCCTTCGGAGATACCAGCTCACTGAAGAATGATTCCGGACCAAGTTCCGAGAAATTAAGCAGGAGAAGGGAGAAACAGTACCTCAGTATTTTGCCCGAGCTAGGCGGTACTTTGACCGCTGGACTGATCTCGCCGAAGTGAATGAGTCTTATGGAGCCCTGCGAGATCTATTTCTCCGGGAGCAGTTTTTAATTACATGCTCCAAGGAGTTGGGCCTGTTCATCAAGGAAAGGGGTCCGCCCACCTATGATGAGACGGCAACTGTGGCAGAACGCTACATCGAGGCCCACGGTGGGAGTGTAAACGCACCCAAATTGGCTAGGGGTGGGGCAAACGGGTTGGCAATGGCACCCGTAAGGCAACACCACCCCAATCCGCCTGCGTCGCAGGCCAGCCGGAATGGGAACGCCCCCAAGACACAACTTGTTTCATCTGCAACAAGCGGGGACATATTGCCAGGGACTGTTGGCAGAAGCAGGTTAGGACCACTGGGAGCATTAGACCACCTCAGCAGGGGGCCGGGAACGCAGCACCAAGGGGTTGGAAGCAAGGTGACCGCGTAGATCCAGGGTCCAGTAGACAGACAGCAGCGTTCTGTCAAACTATCGGTCCAGAACACAGTCACCTCCTGGAATGTATACAAGAGAGAGAATTAAGGTTGGAAGGCGGGGAGGTTGTCCCGATAATAAGTGGCATGTGTGAGAGGCTCACAACTTCGCAGGAGAAGGTTGATATGCCAGTGTACACAGGGTATGTGGGACAAAGGGAGATCCGTCTGCTCCGGGATTCTGGGTGCTCCTCTGCAGCGGTTAGAAGGCAACTGGTTGACGACAAGCAATTGTTGGGGCGCGACCATTTGTGTATTTTGATAGATGGAACCGTTAGAAGGTTCCCCATCGCGAGGATAACGGTGGATACCCCATTTTATTGTGGCGAAGTGGAAGCCATGTGCATTGAATCACCTGTGTATGACCTGGTCATAGGTAATACACTGTTAAAACATTTGGTTCCCCGGAGAACCAAAATTGGTTTCTAGCAATGTCTCCTATGCGGAACCAAACAAGAACCAAACAAGAACCAAATTTGGTTCCAGTTAGGTTCCTCATAGAACCAGTTCGGTTCTTCAGTTTGGTTCTTCAATTTGGTTCTCCATCGAACCAGTTCGGTTCTTCAGTTGGTTCTTTATAGAACCAGGATAGTTATTCAACTTGGTTCTTCAGATGGTTCTTTAAGGAACCAGCTTGGTTCTTCAGTTTGGTTCTTGGTTGGTTCTTGTTTGGTTCCCCATAGGAGACAAATCCCCAGAACCAAATTTGGTTCTCTGTGGAACCACGCAGGTTCGTAAATTTGGTTCTTGGTTGGTTCTTGATTGGTTCCCCATAGGAGACAAATCCCCAGAACCAAATTTGGTTCTCTGTGGAACCAGGCAGGTTCTTAAATTTGGTTCTTGGTTGGTTCTTGTTTGGTTCCCCATAGGAGACAAATCCCCAGAATCAAATTTGGTTCTCTATGGAACCAGGCAGATTCATCAATTTCGTAGTCCATCCACCGCATAATGGTATTTAAGTCGTGATAAATTGACACAAAATATTAATTTTCTGTAATTTTTGGAAAAAGCCAATGTATTTTCATTGTGTTGTTCATGGTAGTTGTTTCATTGTGCAAAGGATTAACTGTCCGTACTTTAACCCTTTACCTAATGTAACGGCCAAAACCCGCCAGCGCTCTACACGAAAATCGCCATTTAATTTTTTTTAATACTTTCATTTTTGCTTTCAGAGCATAGGTTATGACCCCTCATTGGAATGAGCAGATCGCGCTCGTTCCAATGATGGGTCATGACCTATGTTTTGGAAGTAAAAAATGAAAATTTTTAGTAATTTCTAGCGTTAGGTAAAGGGTTAACATTTTTCTTGATAATTTAATCGAATCAACAAATAGAGACAGAGTCAGCCATGTCTTGGTTTGATTACATTTTCAAGAAAAATATTAAACACAAGGACATTAAATGATTTCATTAATATAACATTTGCCATTCTGTTCATTCTGTTCGACGCAAATAGAGTGGGGAGCGGCAAACCACCCTCACGCCACATGGTTACCTTTGTCGGAAACTTGGCCTCTTTTTATTGGAATTTATGTGCAAAATGTAGGTTTTATAGTCATTTTCCGTATTTTTAAAAATGTCGGAAAATTTCAAAACTTCCCACCCACATAGAAAAAGTCTGGCTTCGGGCCTGCCATGTACTATAGTGCATCGAAGGTGGATTACTACATCTGTGCATAATCTAAAGACATTTGCCTGGACAATCTATTTTTTGATGTGCACACAAGTAACAAAGCGGGTCTGGCAATAAAGAGCTTACAGCGTAACCCGTTAGCAGGTTATGCAACACAACATGGTGTTAACCTACAGGTAAAGGAAAATGTATTGTGATGCTTTTCTGGGTTCTCTGTTTCACAATGCCACTCATGCTTTGTCTTCACAGAATTTTCGCAAAAAATATACCAACAACTAACGCACGATCTCGCCAAAGCGAGAAGGCGCGTTAGTTGTTGGTATTTATTTTAACAAAAATTCTATTGTGAAGTCAACGATAATGTCACTCGATTCATACATGTATTATGTGGGTGTATGTACATGTAATGTGCCTGGCAAAGTTAGGGCCATTTTCCAGGTGGGCTATACCCGTTAGGCAAAAAAAAATAAATGATTGGTTTCTCAGACATTTTTTTTTATAGATTCAATGAGGGAGGGGGCACTTTACTTTTATTTTTTATTTCTGATAACCAAGGGTGTCATTATGTAATTCCAGCCTGAGGCATCCCGAGTGCCAGGTTTGACATGCAAGAGCACTATTTTGTGTTCTTAAATCAGTTTATTATCATAATTTTAAAAATAAAACTGTCCTCTAAAAACAAACTGAAGGTACTACAGTTCAAAGGCTTAATTTCTCTTGATGCCCTTCATATTATCTTTAAAGAAAAGTTATTTAATCTACTAGTATGGGGATTTTCCTTGTTACAATTTATGGGAGAGTGCTATAGGCACTTTCCCATAAATTGTAACAAGGCAAATTCTATGGGGAATTGCCTCATTATAGCTTATGAGAGATTGCTGTAGGAACCTTCCCATAAATTGCAATGAGGCAAAACCCCATAGAGGCAAACATATTGCAGACACAAATAAATAAATATTCATCAATCAAAAAAACGTAAACTGTTTTGAGTCTCCTGAGTTCGTACTAATATTAGAAGACAGTGAAAGGCATAAAAATGCCAAATGAGGGGGTTCAAATTCAATGAGGGAGTATCTGAGAAACAAACCACTTTTTGTGGCCTTAGCTTAACTTATTCACAATACACCCCCGAAAATTGCTAAGCATAAAATAAACAAATTTTATTCTTGAACCGAATGTTGCTTTTAATAAGACAATGAAAGTTCTGTTTTTCAAATTTTATAAATTTTTGCTAGGCCTATTATTCGTTCATCATGAAGACGCCTTGACGCCACTCGACGATCATGGACAAGAATTTCAGGTTCAGTCTGAGGTACACCTTTCAGCATGGTAGGGGCGTTAATATATACATCCTTGTTACAAAATAAATCTTGAACCATTATGCCTGTCTGTCATGAATCATGATTTGATAAAACTTTTGAAAAATATTGCTCACTATTTCTGTATAACTCGAAGCGTTCAATTATTTACCGATCACTTGTGGAACTACATGTACCACAACTGTCACAAACATATGACACCAATCCACACGGTGTGACACCAGTCATAGTCTTAAATGTATTGCAGTGCTTGCATGTCGAAAATGTGGTGGGTTGTGCATTAACTTTCTCATGTTTATGTATGGGAATTTCTGTAGCGCTGTGAAATCCGTTACTTATTCCCAGTTCCTTATTCGACTTTCTAAATTTAGCAGAAATTCGAAAAATAAATGGCCTTCTTGGGTGACGCCCTAAGACACAGGACTATTCAAACCCTGGGGTTCACTCCCCACCCCTCTTTAGGGGCCAGGTTTGACCCTAAAAGAGACAAAATGGTCCAAATCGTAATTATTGACGGAAATTCGCGGAACAAACGGCCTTATAGGGTGGCGCCCCAAAGTGCAAGAATTTTCAAATCCTAAGATTCATCCTCCCACCCCTTTTTAGGGGCCACATTGGACCCTAAAAGTGACCAAATGGTCAAAATCGTAATTATTGACGGAAATTCGCGGAACAAACGGCCTTATAGGGTGGCGCCCTAAAATACAAGATTGTTCAAATCCTAAGGTTCACCCTCCCACCCATTTTTAGGGGCCAGATTTAACCCTAAAAGTGACCAAATGGTCAAAATCGTAATTATTGATAGAAATTCGCGGAACAAACGGCGTCATAGGGTGGCGCCCTAAAATACAAGATCATTCAAATCCTAAGGTTCACACTCCAACCCCTTTTTATGGCCCACATTGGACCCCAAAAGTGACCAAATGGTCAAAATCGTAATTGTTGGCCGTAATTCGCGGAACAAACGGCGTTATAGGGTGGCGCCCTAAAATGCAACATTATTCAAATCCTAAGGTTCGCCCTCCCACCCCTTTTTAGGGGCCAGATTGGACCCTAAAAGTGACCAAACGGTCAAAATCGTAATTATTGACCGAAATTCGGCGAATACACGGCGTTATAGGGTGGCGCCCTAGAAGACAAGATTATTCAAACCTAAGGTTCACACTCCCACCCCTTTTTAGGGGCCAGACTGGACCCTAAGAGTGACCAAATGGTCAAAATCGTAATTATTGATGGAAATTCGCGAACACACGGCGTTATAGGGTGGCGCCCTAAAATACAAGATTTTTAAATCCTAAGGTTCACCCTCCAACCCCTTTTAGGGACCACATTGGACCCTAAAAGTGACCAAATGGTCAAATCGTAATTATTGACGAATTTCGCGGAACAAACGGCCTTATAAGGTGGCGCCCTAAAATGCAAGATTATTCAAATCCTAAGGTTCACCCTCCCGCCCCTCTTAGGGTCCAGATTGGACCCTAAAAGTGACCAAATGGTCAAAATCGTAATTATTGACGGAAATTCGCGGAACGAACGGCGCCATAGGGTGGCGCCCTAAAATACAACATCATTCAAATCCTAAGTTTCACCCCAACCCCTTTTTAGGGGCCTCATTGGACCCTAAAAGTGACCAAATGGTCAAAATCGTAATTGTTGGCCGTAATTCGCGGAACAAACGGCGTCATAGGGTGGCGCCCTAAAATACAACAGTATTCAAATCCTAATGTTCACCCTCCCATCCCTTTTTAGTGGCCACATTGGACCCTAAAAGTGACCAAATGGTCAAAATCGTAATTATTGACCGAATTTCGCGGAACAAACGGCCTTATAAGGTGGAGCCCTAAAATGCAAGATTATTCAAATCCTAAGGTTCACCCTCCCACCCCTTTTTAGGGGCCAGATTTAACCCTAAACGTGACCAAATTCAATTCAATTCAATTTATTCAAATCCTAAGGTTCACCCCCTCCCACACACCCCCATTTAGGGGCCAGATTGGACCCTAAGGGTGACTAAAGGGTCAAAATCGTAATTATTGATGGAAATTCGCGGAACACACGGCGCTATAGGTTGGCGCCCTAAAATACAAGATTATTTAAATCCTAAGGCTCACCCCACCCCTATTTAGGGGCCAGATTGGACCCTAAAAGTGACCAAAAGTCAAAATCGTAATTATTGACGGAAATTCGTGGAACAAACGGCGTTATAGGGTGGCGCCCTAAATACAAGATTATTCAAATCCTAAGGTTCACCCTCTCACCCCTTTTTAGGGGCCAGATTGGAGAGTGAACCTTAGGATTTAAATTATCTTGTATTTTAGGGCGCCACCCTATAGCCGTGTGTTCTGCAAATTTCCATAAATAATTACGATTTTGACCATTTGGTCACTTTTAGGGTCCACTCTGGCCCCTAAAACGGGGTGGGAGTGTGAACCTTAGGAGTTGAACAATCTTGTATTTTAGGGTGCCACCCTATAACGCCGTGTGTTCGCCGAATTTCGGTCATTAATTACGATTTTGACCGTTTGGTCACTTTTAGGGTCCAATCTGGCCCCAAAAAGGGGGCGGGAGGGTGAACCTTAGGATTTGAATAATCTTGCATTTTTGGGCGCCACCTTTTAAGGCGAAATTCGGTCAATAAATACGATTTTGACCATTCGGTCACTTTTAGGGTCCAATGTGGCCCCTAAAAAGAAGTTGGAGGGTGAACCTTAGGTATTAAAAGTCTTGTATGTTAGGGCGCCACCCTATAACGCCGTGTGTTCTGTGAATTTCGGTCAATAATTCCGATTTTGACCATTTGGTCACTTTTAGGTCAAATGTGGCCCCTAAAAAGGGGCCGGAGAGTGAACCTTAGGATTTAAATGATCTTGTATTTAGGGCGCCAACCTATAGCGCCGTGTGTTCCGCGAATTTCCATCAATAATTACGATTTTGACCATTTAGTCACTATTAGGGTCCAATCTGGCCCCTAAATAGGAGTGGGGGGTGAACCTTAGGATTTGAATAATCTTGTATTTTAGGGCGCCATACTATAACGCCGTGTGTTCGTCGAATTTCGGTCAATAATTACGATTTTGACCGTTTGGTCACTTTTAGGGTCCAATCTGGCCCCTAAAAAGAGGTGGGGGTAAACCTTAGGATTTGAATAATCTTACCTTTTAGGGCGCCACCCTATAACGCCGTTTGTTCCGCGAATTACGGCCAACAATCACGATTTTGACCATTTGGTCACATTTAGGGTCCATTGTGGCCCCTAAAAAGGGGTTGGAGGGTGAACCTTAGGATTTGAATGATCTTGTATTTTTGGGCGCCACCCTATGACGTCATTTGTTCCGCGATTTCCATCAATAATTACGATTTTGACCATTTTGTCACTTTTAGGGTCCAATCTGGCCCCTAAAAAGGAGTGGGAGGGTGAACCTTAGGATTTCAATAATCTTGTATTTTAGGGCGCCACCCTATAACGCCGTGTGTTCCGCGAATTTCGGTCAATAATTACGATTTTGACCATTTGGTCACTTTTAGGGTCCAATGTGGCCCCTAAAAAAGGGTGGGAGGGTGAACCTTAGGATTTGAATAATCTTGTATTTTAGGGCGCCACCCCATAACGCCGTGTGCTCGCCGAATTTCGGTCAATAATTACGATTTTGACCGTTTGGTCACCTTTAGGGTCCAATCTGGCCCCTAAAAAGGGGTGGGAAGGCGAACCTTAGGATTTGAATAATCTTGCATTTTAGGACGCCACCCTATAACGCCGTTTGTTCCGCGAATTACGGCCAACAGTTACGAGTGTGACCATTTGGTCATTTTTAGGGTCCAATGTGGCCCCTAAAAAGGGGTTCGAGGGTGAACCTTAGGATTTGAATGATCTTGTGTTTTCGGGCGCCACCCTATGACGCCGTTTGTACCGCGAATTTCCATCAATAATTACGATTTTGCCCATTTGGTCACTTTTAGGGTCCAATCTGGCCCATAAAAAGGCGTGGGAGGGTGAACCTTAGGATTTGAATAATCTTGTATTTTGGGCGCCACCCTATAAGGCCGTTTGTTCCGCGAATTTCCGTCAATAATTACGATTTTGACCATTTGGTCACTTTTAGGGTCCAATCTGGCCCCTGAAAAGGGGCGGGAGTGTGAACCTTAGGATTTAAATAATCTTGCATTTTAGGGCGCCACCCTATCACGCCGTTTGTTCCGCGAATTACGGCCAACAATTACGATTTTGACCATTTGGTCATTTTTAGGGTCCAATGTGGACCCTTAGGATTTAAATGATCTTGTATTTTAGGGCGCCAACCTATAGCGCAGTGTGTTCCGCGAATTTCCATCAATAATTACGATTTTGACCATTTAATCACTCTTATGGTCCAGTCTGGTCCCTAAAAAGGGGTTGGATGGTGAACCTTAGGATTTGAATGATCTTGGATTTTAGGGCGCCACCCTATGACGCCGTTTGTTCCGCGAATTTCCATCAATAATTACGATTTTGACCATTTGGTCACTTTTAGGGTTTAATCTGGCCCCTAAAAAGGGGTGGGAGGGTGAACCTTAGGATTTGAATAATCTTCTATTTTAGGGCGCCTCCTTATAACGCCGTGTGCTCGCCGAATTTCGGTTACGATTTTGACCGTTTGGTCACTTTTAGGGTCCAATCTGCCCCCTAAAAAGGGGTGGGAGGGCGAACCTTAGGATTTGAATAATCTTTCATTTTAGGGCGCCACCCTATAACGCCGTTTGTTACGCGAATTACGGCCAACAGTTACGAGTTTGACCATTTGGTCACTTTTAGGGTCCAATATGGCCCCCAAAAAGGGGTTGGAGGGTGAACCTTAGGATTTGAATGATCTTGTATTTTGGGCGCCACCCTATAAGGCCGTTTGTTCCGCGAATTTCCGTCAATAATTACGATTTTGACCATTTGGTCACCTTTAGGGTCCAATGTGGCCCCTAAAAAGGGGCGGGAGTGTGAACCTTAGGATTTGAATAATCTTGCATTTTAGAGCGCCACCCTATCACGCCGTTTGTTCCGCGAATTACGGCCAACAATTACGATTTTGACCATTTGGTCATTTTTAGGGTCCAATGTGGGCCCTTAGGATTTAAATGATCTTGTATTTTAGGGCGCCAACCTATAGCGCCGTGTGTTCCGCGAATTTCCATCAATAATTACGATTTTGACCATTTAGTCACTCTTAGGGTCCAGTCTGGCCCCTAAAAGGGGTTGGAGGGTGAACCTTAGGATTTGAATGATCTTGGATTTTAGGGCGCCACCCTATGACGCCGTTTGTTCCGCGAATTTCCATCAATAATTACGATTTTGACCATTTGGTCACTTTTAGGGTTAAATCTGGCCCCTAAAAAGGGGTGGGAGGGTGAACCTTAGGATTTGAATAATCTTGTATTTTAGGGCGCCACCCTATAAGGCCGTTTGTTCCGCGAATTTCCGTCAATAATTACGATTTTGACCATTTGGTCACTTTTAGGGTCCAATGTGGCCCCTAAAAAGGGGTGGGAGGGTGAACCTTAGGATTTGAAAAATCTTGCACTTTGGGGCTCCACCCTATAAGGCCGTTTGTTCCGCGAATTTCCGTCAATAATTACGATTTGGACCATTTTGTCTCATTTAGGGTCCAACCTTGCCCCTAAAGAGGGGTGGGGGGGGGGGGGTGAACCCCAGGGGTTTGAATAGTCCTGTGTCTTAGGGCGCCACCCAAGAAGGCCATTTATTTTTCGAATTTCTGCTAAATTTTGAAAGTCGAATAAGGAACTGGGAATAAGTAACGGATTTCACAGCGCTAATTTCTGTTGCATTCAATACTGCCGGAGTATCTCCAAATTTTTGTTTATTAAAAGTCCCTTGTCATGTTCACCTCCACATTTTCTTTGCTTGGCCAAATATGATATCCAGCTTTTTGGTCTGAAAATACGGTAAATTTATCCAGGTCACTATACGTTTACATATACTGTTGATTTGCTTATATGGAACTATATACTGAGAAATGTGTCTTCCACGCCTGAGCGTAATTTCCTGAGAACTAAAAAAGGTTGATCATTTGGTGGGAACAAAGAACAACGGTAAATGCGTTCAGCAAAAGAACAGAAATGTTCACAGTTATTGAATCTTGTGAAGTAAGAGATGGCCCTGCCATCGTTCTCATAGCGATCAATGGAACATGCACTATTTCTGTCAGTAAGTAAATAGTTCACACTGTACTGATGCCGAAACTGAATTTTCCATGTGGTCACATGTATGTATCAATTCCTTTTGGCACAACCACTTCCACCTCATTTCCCAACATTGAAATCCGCATATGCTAATAAACAAGTACTCGTCTGTCTGTCATCTTCAAATTTCAACTTCTTTGAGACTCGCTGCTGTCTACAAACAGCTGGAGGAGACAATGGCCTTTTGAAAAGAAATTTTGTTGGAATGGCTGTTGAATTAAATCGTTTTCTGGTTCCTAAAAAGACAAATAAATACAAAACATCAAGAGCGGATTACCACTGACTGCCCCTCCCTCTCCCCACAATGCAACACTACTAATAATTTCCAACCTCCTCACCTTCCCTCAGGCTGCTCGAGAATATTTGTCAGAGCCTCAGAATTTGAACACAAATTCGGGGTGGGGGGTAGTGGGCTGATCTCTTAACAATGGGAGGATGCCCCATTCCCATACCCTTCCTGTCCCAGCCCCAGGACGCCTGGATATTCCTGCAGGATTCCATCTCACACCCCTGGAAAACTTGGATCCCCCCCCCCCAGACATTGGGATCCTCCCCTCCCTAAGTTGGTTCCTGGCTCCGCCACTGGTACCCAGAACAAATAGCCGTGTGGGTTAAAATTGTTTTGTCCACCTTTCCCAAATGCACAATGACTTAACCCTTTACTTACCCAACGTAACGACCAAAATCCTACCGAGACCACTGGTACATTGAATGCGATGGATGTGATAGTATTTCGTTTGATTGCAGAGCTTAACCAAGGAATTTTTCCTAAATTGTTGCGAGAGTGAAAAATAGGTCTCGCTATATCAAAGTTGTGCAACCTCTGCGTAACGCTTAACCTGAGAGATCGCTCCTGCAATTTTGGCAGGCCTGTTTTCATTTTTTGTCTCAAAAACAAAGCTTATGACCCTTCATTGGAACGAGCTCAGCTCGTTCCAATGAGGGGTCATACGCTATGTTTTTGAGAAACTTTTTGGTTATTCAAGAATTTTCTTTGCAAGTGTTATCAGCTATTCGCGTTGGGTAAATCGTAAAGGGTTAAAAGGAATTCAAAAATCAAAATATAGATAGACACGTGGGGGGGGGGGGGGGGGGGGGGGCAAATCTCCAAAGCAGGCGGTTAAACACTTTCATCGTTTCAGGCCGTTTCTGTAATTCGGCACATCGCAGATAAGACTTAGTTGAGAACTTCACCTTTCATAAAAATACGATCCGCATTCAAAAACAACGATGTTTGGCTGTAATTTGTGGGGCTGAACAGCCGACCATTTGTTGTTATCTTGGCATATTCTTGTTCTATTTATAATCGCCAGCTAGATGGGATACGGTACCCGTCTTTAGACAGGAAGTAAAACATATTTAGACCAGGGGTGAGCATTAATAAGCCATGTTGTCCATTTTAGAGAGGGTTTGCACCTCCCAAGCATTGGTGACTGGGTCCTATTTTACCAGTAAAACAGAGCCTGTTTACCACAGTGAACAGGCACTGCTTCACTTCCCGGGGTTCCCGCGGGGATACATGTGAAATATTTCATAATTTATTCAGATTCTATTCGGTGGCGATGTGGTATAATTATTGATGCCTTTCACAACTTATAAATTATAGACACAAACGGACAGCGTCAAGGAAATTGGGTTGTTTTTTTCTTCAGTTTCAAAATTTTACCATGGGGAAGCCCATATGCCCTGTCCAACGGGAGGGGGGGGGGGGGAACCTCTTGTGCTAGCCCCCAGCTCGCTGCTATGCAACTTGAATGATGCTGCACAACATATTCTGTATGCCCCCCCCCCCCCCCCCCCAATAAATATTACTCCTGCCCCATCCACCTAACTTTGATATCCCAGCTATGCACCTTATATAAACTAGGAGTAGATAGAAACTTGCGATTTACATGTAATTACGTTGAATGTCAGTATTCACTAAAAACAGTCACAGGAGAGGAAATTCAGGCCCTTGTCTCCTGAGTTGATTTTATGGCAGGCCCCTTTTTGAAAGTGTCGGGATACTGATGCAGATGTCCAAATACATGAGCGATTATAGGTGGTTTGGGGTGGGGTAGGCCCTCCCTCCCCCCTCCCAAGAAAATTTGGAAATCAATTATTAAATGGAGACTTCTGGTGGCTTTTGGGATGAAAAAATACGTCATTTTTTTGCCGTCAGAATAGCGTTTTTAGCCAGTTAAGGGGTGCATCGATTGCCTGATATTGAATAAGAAAACCATAATTGTTTTCTGTTGAATGTGCGGTCTAGATGAGGTTATAACTGTGATTAGGCTAAATTGACCAGTGATAGAGGCAAAAGCTTGATATATATTCCTATTTTCGAGTTTTGAGTTCCCATAAAAAACTCTTTAGTACAGTGAACACCTCATATTATTTTTATCAAAAACATAGCATACAGGGAACAGAAATGAACATATTCCCAATTATCACAATTCTTGTCTTATTTCATAATCCTTTCATAAACATTGAACATTATCCTTTTCATCAAACACAACACACAAGCTACATTGTCATTGACACTTTCATTTTTTTCATTTTAGCCGCATCGATGAAAAGGTCTATTCGTTTCGGCGCCATTACCGGGTTATTGTTTTTACTGTTTTATATTTATACAAAAACATGGCCGATTTCGAAATCTCCGTTGACGCCTCGCGAGTACTCAAATAACGACAATTAAAGAATAAAACATAGTTTGGATCAATAAATTCTGCCCAAATGTAAGGAAATACGTGTACTATCGATTGCAGCCGGTAATATGGGGGAAAGCTTGATATATATTCATAATTTCGAGTTTTGAGTTCCCATAAAAACTTGATGGGAACTTTTTCTATAGGATTGAATGGGAAGAATCTGAACGTAGACGGGTAGCCACTACGTTCGGATCGCTGAACTAGTTTTCGTAAAGCATGTTGGTCGCCTAGGGTTAATAATATGGACGAGAATGTAACTATAATTCATGTGCTTTAAGACACCTGTTCAAACAATACAGAAGTGAAAATTCTATGGCGATTCTATAGTCTTTGTCTACTAAATAGCTTGACCAGCTATTCAAGTTTTATTACATCGCTCAAGGGACTTCCTACCATTGTCCAGTATTACATAAAGATGGATTTATTTATACCCTAAGTAACAGTGTTGGGAAGCAGAACCCAATAACGTCTAATTTGGAAATCACTTCTAATAAGATAACACGCACATTTCAAAGCATCCGTCCTATTAATTTTCAACGTGTCACACTATACAACAATGACCAGCGTCCCATATCAACTTCACATGCAGCTGTCATGAAGGTACAATAAGTCGGCCCTTTGTCTCAAAATGGAATATATAGAGACCGAATTTACCACCTCCACACATGAGAATAAAATGTCTGAGAGTGAATTCTATTCTGTTTTAAGGTAAGCTTAGTTTATTTCTGTTTATATATATATGTTTGTTTTACGTAGTTAGTAAATATAATCTGAAACACGGAACTCTGCTGGTTAAAATAATATCTTTATATTTCAAGCTAAATAAGTTTATTATTTCAAATATTAATGAATATTATTCCTTGGTTTCTTTATCAAATAAAGTCATGGCAGGCAGCCATGACATGATTTGATAAGGAACTCAAAGTTCACATTTATTTATTGATGTTTGAGGTCACATATTTATGCACAATGGCTAATCATGACCGTGGCAGTTTTACGGGTGGAGGAAGCCGGAGTACCCGGAGAAAACCACCGAGCAACGACGAGCAGCTGCCAGCTCCCCAACATCGTAACTCAGCACTGCCTTGCGGCAGTGCTGAGTTACGATGTTGGGGAGCTGGCAGCTGAAGATATGCGTACCATCGACGTGCAGTACGCCTTAGTACACGGCGTCATCGTGCCCCCACGCGGGCAATGGAGATGAAGTGTCTTGCCCAAGGACACAACGCGGTTGCCGCAGGTGGGATTCGAACCGAGGACCTCTCGGCTTGCAGCCTGCACCTCTCTACATACTGAGCCACCGCGCTCCCCCAAAGTTCACATAATAGCTTAAAGCCTAATTGCTAGCCTTTATGTTTGAACTCGTTTTGTAAATGAATAATTTTAAGTAACCTTGATTTCAAAGTTGATTTAACATTATAAAGTACGCGTCAGATATGTAAGATTAAAATATCAGCTATCTGCCCGTTATAGATGAGAGCTCAGTAAGATATATTATTATGATAAGAGCTCGGAGCTCCACGAAGTAAAATATTAGAGAATTATAGAATTATAAAAGTTCCAGCGTTGTGAGCTGCTTTAATTAAAATACATAAAATTATTTGATTGAGTAATGTTCAAAATATTGAGTATTAATTCTTGATTTCTTCTTCAAATAAAGTCATGCGAGTCATGACTTGATTTGATAAAGAACTCAATAAATACTAGTGCATATCCGTTTTGAAACTTATCTGAACGAAAGATGTTCGAGCTCAGTATTGCATTGAAATAATATTAATGTGAGTTTTATATTATAAATACGGAAATTGAAATTGGTTGAAATTATAAAAAAATGTAATTTACGTATTAGTACACGCTAAAAACTAAAGTGTTAAAAACTACACTTGAAGTGCTGTATTTAACACTTACTAAGTGTTGAACTAGCACTTTGTCAGCTCACCTGAATGAAAGTCAGGGTGAGCTTTTCGTCCGTCGTGAAGGTGGTGTTTGGGCCTTTTTCTCCCAAACTACAGGCCGCATATTAATGAAATTTCATGTGTGTAGGGGTTATATAAGGGCATTTTGATTTTTTGTCAAATTAGGTTTCGGCTCATATTGAGCAGAGGGATGGGGCAAAAGTGCTCCAATTCTTAAAAAATCTTCTTCTCAAGAACCAGCAATAACAGAGACTTGATATTTGGTATGCAGCTTCCTTTTGAGGTGTAGACTCAAGTCTGTTCAAGAAAAGTTCGAGGGGCTATATTTGACGATGTTAAAGGAGGGGCAAAAATTTTGGCCCCGCCCCAAATTTCTATTTTCCAAACCGCGAGGCCGATTTGAACCAAATTTTATGTGAGTGCTTATTGGGTCATAAGTACCTAATTTGTGCAGAATTTTTTTTCCCATAGAACCCCGGGGGAACCACACGAGCTATAAATAGAAAAAAATTAAAACGCCCATATCTCCAAAACTGTACTGCAGTAAGAATTTTTATTTGGTGTGAAGCTTCCTTGGGACCAACAGAAAGGATTGGTAAAAAAAATTGCCATCGGATTTATCATAGGGTACAGTTTCGGGACTTTGAAAAAGTGCCGAGTCATCACTTTTTAACACTATAGGCAATGGGGAAAACATTAAAAAATCTTCTTCTCCAGATCCAGCAGGCAGAATCTTTTGATATTTGGTATGCCACATTGTAGGGTGGATCTGATTCAAGTTTGTTCAAATTGGCCCCCTGGGTTCATATTTGGGCTCAGTATAGGAGCCCGATTTCGAACTTAGTGCATTTCAGGCAAATTTCTTAAAAAATCTTCTTCTCCAGATCCAGCGGGCAGAATCTTTTGATATTTGGTATGCAACATTGTGGGGTGGATCTGATTCAAGTTTGTTCAAATCGGCCCCCTGGATTCATATTTGGGCTCACTATAGAAGCTCGAATTGGAACTTGGTGCATTTCAGGTAAATTTCTTTAAAAATCTTCTTCTCCAGATCCAGCAGACAGAATCTTTTGATATTTGGTATGCAACATTGTGGGGTGAATCTTATTTAAGTTTGTTCAAATCGGCCCCCTGGATTTATATTTGGGTTCACTATAGAAGCCCGAATTCGAACTTAGTGCATTTCAGGCAAATTTCTTTAAAAAAAAAACTTCTTCTCCAGATCCAGCAGGCAGAATCTTTTGATATTTGGTATGCGACATTGTGTGGGTGGATCTGATTCAAGTTTGTTCAAATCGGCCCCCCTGTGTTCATATTTGGGCTCAGTATAGGAGCCCAAATTTGAACTTAGTGCATTTCAGTCAAATTTCTTTGAAAATCTTCTCAAGATCCAACAGGCAGAATCTTTTGATATTGGGTATGCACCATGCTAGGGGGATGAGATTCAATTTTGTTCAAGCCAAGTCCCTGGGTTCATATTTGGGCTCACTGTGGGAGCCCGAATTATAACTTAAAACTTTAAAAATCTTCTTCAGATCCAGCAGTCGGAATGTTTTGATATTTGGTATGCAGCATCCTTGGGGGGGGGGGGGGGGGGGGGGATTCAAGGTTGTTCAAGCCATGTCCCTAGGTCCATATTTGAGCTCACTTGGGGAGCCCGAATGATAACTTAGTTCAAAATGAGGAATTTTCTTTAGAAATCTTCTTCTTCAGATCCAGCAGTCGTAATGTTTTGATATTTGGTATGCAGCATCCTTAGGGAGGTGAGATTCAAGTTTGTTCATGCCATGTCCCTAGGTCCATATTTGGGCTCACTGTGGGAGCTTGAATTGTAACTTAGTTCGAAATGAAGAATTTTCTTAAAAATCTTCTTCAGATCCAGCAGTCGGAATGTTTTGATATGTGGTGTGTAGCATCCTTGGGGGGGGGGGGGGGGGGGGATTCAAGTTTGTTTAAAGCCAAGTCTCTGGGTCCATATTTGGGCTCCCTGTGGGAGCAGGAATTATACCTTAGTCAATATGAGGAATTTTTCTTTAAAAATCTCCTTCAGATTCAGCAGTCGGAATGTTTTGATATTTGGCATGCAGCAACCTTAGGGGGCTGAGATTCAAGTTTGTTCAAGCCAAGTCCCTTGATTCACATTTGGGCTCACTATGGGAGCCCGAATGACAACTTAGTTCAAAATGAGGAATGTTCTTTAAAAATCTTCTTCAGATCCAGCAGATGAATACTTTTGATATTTTTTATGCAGCATCCTTAGGGGGTAAGATTCAAGTTTGTTCAAGCCATGTCCCTAGGTCCATATTTGGGCTCATTGTGAGAGCTTGAATTGTAACTTAGTTCAAAATGAGGAATTTTTCTTTAAAAATCTTCTTCAGATCCAGCAGTCGGAATGTTTTGATATTTGGTGTGCAGCATCCTTAGGGGGGTGAGATTCAAGTTTGTTAAAGCCAAGTCCCTGGGTTCATATATGGGCTCCCTGTGAGACCCGAATTATAACTTAGTTCAATATGAGGAATATTCTTTAAAAATCATTTTTTTAGATCCACTGGTCGGAATCTTTGGATATTTGGTAGGAGGCTTTTCTTAGGAGGAGCAGATGCAACTTGTTGAAATCAATTCTCTGGGTCGATATTTAGGCTACCATGTCAGGTGAGCGCCCTCAGGCCCCCTGGGGCCTCTTGTTCAAGTTGTAGATATCCCAGAACTTGACAGGTGTTACAATAATACCACTTGACAAGTGTAATGCCGAGACACTTAAAAGGAAACAACACAGATGACGCGGTTCACGTCTCCTGATCCGCGTCATCTGCGTTGTGTCCTTTTAATTATGTATCCACCAAGCGCAAATCAAATTATGGACGATTCTGGAAGAACCACCAATGCTAGACACATGAGAAGTGCCATCCATTCAAGTTTCAGATGTCTGACGATTGTAATGTCTACGTGCTTAAAGCATTGCACTTTAAGTCATAAAATCAAACCCTAAGAGTTAGAATGGGTTTAACGTCTTCCTAATAAAAGAATTGTTTTGTTTTTTTTTTGTTTGTTTTTTTTTCACTGATTAACACTGAACGCCCATTCTGTGCTTTCTTCTGAAATACATGTATGGCAATTTGAAGACCTCACATCGCGTGGATGTAAGCTAAAATATTTAGCCTGTAAGCATTTGCCTGGTTGCAGTTGATGGGAGAGCGTTTACATGCACTTTCCAATCAACTGCAACAGGGCAAAAGAATTGTGAACAAATCCATACAGTCCCAAGGCATGATTCGATACCCTATCGGTGAAAGCCACGATAGTGACCAACAGTTTTTCCGCCACAAATTCGATTCGTTATTGGAGAGTGCCATTAGACTTTAATAGTTATTCGGGCAGTCATGCATAGTTTGCACCATATGCATAGAAGCCACGGAAGCGACCAATACCCCCCCCCCCCCCCCCCCCCCCCCCCCAAGTTTATTTGTTACGAGCTATGGAAGAGTTTCATCGAGCACCCCCTAGTAATTTCTAACAAAACAATTCTCCGCTGGAAAAATGTCTTTGCCTTTGGATCATCACGCTGGAAGAACCAAAAAATAATGATGGCAGTGGGATAAACTCAACTGATTATTACTGGATGCCCATTTTGGGCTTTACTTTGAAATGACCTTGAAATGTTTTTGAAATACAGGTATCTCAATCGAAAAACCTCTCATCCTGTGGATAGAAGTGAAATTATATAGCTTGTAAGCACTTGCCTGGTTGCAGTTGATGGGAGATGGTTTGCATGTACTTTCTGACCAACTGCAACAAGGCAACATGCTAGCGAATAAATTTTGACAGGCCTCAGGCACATTTTATAACACTATTGGTGAACCAAAAAACACGGACTACAGCAGGATAAACTCATTTTTCAACTGATTAGTACTGAACTCCAAATCTGAGCTTTACTTTTGAATATTCTGAAATGCAGGTATCGCAATTCAAAGACTTCACATCGTATGGATGTAAATTAAAATATTTAACCTGCAAGCATTTGCCTGGTTGCAGCTGATGGGAGAGTGTTTACATGCACTTTCCAGTCAGCTACAACAAGGCAAAGGACTTACGAATAAATGTTGACAGTCCTTGAGCACAATTTATAATATGGCACCCTTGCAGTGAACAAAAAATATAAAGATTGCAGCACGACAAACTCAACTTTTTAAATTGATTTGTACTGGATGCACATTTTGTGCTTTATTCTGGAAAACTTTTCAAATACTGGTATCGCATTTCAAAAGAATTCACATCCTGCGGACGGTATTTACATTTTCCTTGAAGAGAAAGTATTCAGCCTTTACGTATTTGCCTTGCGGCTGTTGATGGGAGAGCGTTTACATGCACTTCCCAATCAACTGGAACTTGGCAAGAGACTTGCAACGAAATTTTGATATTCCTGAGCTTAATTTGTCACCCTACTAGTAAACTAATAAGAAAGTTTGTAGCGGGACAAACTCATTTTTTTTTTTTTTTTTTTTTTTTTTGAACTGATTAGTACTGGACGCCCATTTTGGGCTTTACTCTGAAATACATGTACTACAATTCAAAAGATATGACATCCTGTGGATTGTCTTCATATTTTCGATGAAGTGAACTTTTGTTAACTTTTTTGAGTGCCATCAGGTACCCATCAATAATATCTAATAGAACAACTATTTATTTAGCAAATGTTATTGCCTTTGGGTCCTTATAATGCATGAATCAAGAACACGAAGACTGCAGCAAGACATACTCATTTTTCTCTAAGTAACCAACTGAGTGCCGGACACACATTTTGAGGCTTTAGTCCGAAATACTGATACCACAATTTAAAGACTTCACATTTTGTGGATGGTCTTCATATTTTCTTTGTAGTCACATTATCTGTCTGTAAATATTTGCCTTCCTGCTTTTTATGGGAGAGTGCTCATAGGCACTTTCCCATAAATTGCAGCAGGGCAAGGAATTGTGGACAGATTTTGATAGTCCTTTGGACAGTCAGGCATAGTTTGGCACCGTACTGATAGAATCCACGATAGTGACCGACATTTTCTCTCCATATTTTAATTATATTTTAATTATTACGAGTTAGTGGAGAGTTTCTCCGGATACCCCCTAGTATTTCCTAATAAAACATTCTCCACTGGGAAAATAGTTTTGCCCATGGATCAACATAATTTAATGACTTTTGTGGATGGTGTTCATATTTCCATCGAAGAGAAATAACTTAGTTTGTAAGGATTTGCCTTGCTGCATTTGACTGGGGAGTGTTCACACGCACTTTCCAGTGAACTGCAGCAAGGCAAAAACTTGTGAAAAAATGTTGACAGTCCTTTCGACACTCATACAAAACAAGGACATCATTTTCCTGACTGATTGGGTATCGGACGCCAATTTATGGGCTTTAGGGTGAAATTTGGGTACCAGCGTTTAATGTCCCTACATTTATGTTATGCGTGGCCTATAGGAGAAATTTCCTTTTACTCATCGCCACATAATTCGACCAAATAGTACAAACCCACCCGTGTAAGGTCTTAAAAATCATTTAAGCTTCATCTTCTTTCCCTTTAACGGACTACAGCCCGTGACCCTCGTTGATATGAGCCCGGTGGACTCATCTCAATGAGTGCCATGGACAGTGGTGTACGGGGGAATGGGCCTTTGGAATAAGAGATACTCCAGCCAACCAAAAAACCAAACTACAAGCCGATCTCGCCACTCAACACACCCAACAGGAGATGTGTATCACATGTCTAATCTTGTTACAAACTGTATATACTTGTTACCTCATAACTTCCCTTTTTCCTTTCACTTTCTTTCAATACTGCCACTCACCAATTTCACTGCCACTCAATCAGTTTATTTCAAAAACACAACCCGCCTTCCATGGTGCGTTGGTGGGCCCCATTTCCATCTGTTGTCTAACTTATCTAGACGTTAACCATGGCTGTTAGTATCGAGCAATACAGGACTACAGTAGGACTTCATTACAATTTCCTCGTGTGCAGGTACTTTGTCACGAGTAGATCGGTTGGACTCCCGCACCGTATAACGATTCGTACGGTAAAAATCCGTTTCACGCTGGTTTTATGCGTTATCCTTGGAATCATCCTTTTGACCGGGGACATTGAAGTCAACCCAGGGCCATCTCGAACTGGGCCGGTAGACGTAAGTAGCATTCCTATAATTCATTATAACATCAGAAGCATCAGGAATAAACTTGATCGTATTACAGACGACATTGATGAATTCGATATTATTTGTTTTACCGAAACGCACCTTGATCCCAGTTTCAATTCCGACAATGTGTTGATTCCCAATTACCTCCCACCAGTTAGAAAGGACAGGAACCAACATGGTGGCGGTGTCGCGGTCTATTTCTCCAAAGAAATTCATGCCAAGCGTGTGCCTGAACTGGAATTCGATCAGTCAGTCTTATGGTTTGAGATTACCTCAAAACGCAAGTTTTTGCTCTGCCTGGCATACCGATCGGTTCAATTCTCTTGCAATGACTTCTGGGAGAAGCTCGAAGGCGCCATTGAAGATTCCTTCAACATAAACCCTTCCCTAATAATTACCGGAGACTTAAATAGCGACCTTCTTAACCCCTCTAGTCGATTACACGAAGTTATAAACTGTTATAACCTACAAAACGTCATTAAAGAGCCGACTCGTGTAACGCCAACCTCAAGCACCTTATTAGACCCAATAATAGTTAGCGATAATGTTGTAATTTTGAACTCAGAAGTTCACGAACTTGGTGTTTCCGACCACAAAGCTGTATCAGCAGTCATAGAGACTGGAACCGCACAACACGAAATAAAAATTCGACAGATATGGAACTACAAAAGAGCAGATTTCCTCAAAATGAATAATTTGATCTCCGAAACAGATTGGTCTTTCATTTCAGACACGACTATGCCCGATACGTCATACCATGAATTTGCATCTAAATTTCTAGGTATTGCCAGAGAATGTATTCCGTCCTACAATGTGGTAATACGTCCCCACGATAAACCTTGGTTTGACTCGGCTCTACGTCGGGAAATTCGCCACAGAGATCGTTTCCGGAAACGAATCTTGAAAAACCCAAACCCACAAATAATTGAAAGATATAAACATTCCCGAAACAAAGTAAATAACATGAAAAAGAAGGCCAAATCCATTTATTATTCAAACCTAGATACTTCACTTTCGGTAAGTAGAAACCCCAAAGTATTCTGGCACACTGTTAAACAGCTACTGAATAATTTTGAAAGGAAACCCTCGATCCCCTTTCTTAACCAAGAAGATGATGCGGGTAGTACAGTTATGGTAACAGACGACAAAGACAAAGCCAACTTGCTCAACAAAACATTTCTGTCAAATAGTAAGATACATGACGAGGGACATAGTTTACCTGTCTTTAGAAGAAAGTGCTCTCAGAGTATGTCTGAAATAAACTTCTCTGAAGACGAAGTGACTCGAATCTTGGGCAATCTAGATACCAAAAAAGCAACTGGGCACGATGGTATAAGCAACCGCATGCTTAAAGAAACAAAAGCCACAATATGCAAACCTCTGGTTCACCTATTTAGGCTTTCGTTTTCTTCACGCGTCTACCCATCAGAATGGAAGATGGCCACCGTTGTGCCGATATTTAAAAAGGGAGACGCACACAACCCCAGCAATTATAGACCCGTTTCCCACCTAAGCTGTGTCAGCAAAGTTATGGAGAGGATTGTTTTTAACCAAATGTATGAACACTGTTGTGCTAATAATTTATTTTTTAAATATCAGTCTGGCTTCCTACCCCAACATAGCACCGTTTATCAGCTCATTGAAATATATCATAATCTCTGTTTAGCCTTTGATAGGAACCAGTTTTCTCTTGGAGTATTTTGTGACATATCAAAAGCATTCGATAGGGTTTGGCATGAAGGGTTAATTTACAAACTGAAACAAAACGGTATATCTGGCCCACTCATCGAGTGGACCAAAAGCTATTTGTCAGATCGTAAACAAAGGGTAACTGTTAACGCAACTCCCTCTGAGTACTTACCTGTTAATTATGGAGTTCCCCAGGGATCTGTCTTAGGACCCTTCCTCTTTCTTATATACATCAATGACATTACTGAAAACTTAGATTCACCGGACGCCTGTAGATTATTTGCAGATGATACAAGTATAACAGAAAGTGGATTTGAACTGGATGACATTGTTTCAAAGTCTAATGAAAACCTTGCGGCTGTTTCCGAATGGGCAAACACGTGGCTTGTTACATTTAACCCATCAAAAAACAAAATCGTTTTATTCACCAAAAAACGTGTTAACCTAAGTACTGTTGTGATGTTTGGTGACACGCCACTTGAACTCACAAAGTCTCACACCCACCTTGGCCTGTCCTTACAGGGAGACTTAAACTGGCATGCCCAAATTAACAGATTATGCCAAAAGGCTAATTCCAGGCTATCTCAGTTAAGAAAATTAAAGTATATTCTAGGTCGAAAAAGCTTAGAGACGCTATACAAATCATTCATACTCCCGATCGTTGAATACGCAGACGTGGTGTGGGCCGGTGCACCGGATTACCTACTTACCAAATTGGATAGAATCCACACGGATGCAGCGAGAATAATATCCGGTCTAACAAGATCAACCCCGGTATCTGCTCTATATGCAGAACTTGGTTGGGAAACCCTTGGGCAGAGGCGTCATCTCCACAAAATGATAACGTTTTTTAAAACTGTAAATAACCAGGCCCCTACATACCTCTCTGACTTATTGCCACGAACCTTTGAGGACATTTCCCCGTATAGCACCCGGTCCCATTCCAACTTTCAATTACCACTCACATACACGGAAACATATAAGCGCTCATTCATCCCCTCGTGTATCTCTGAATGGAATGCACTACCTTTAGAAGTAAGACAGTCGAGTTCACTGAACAACTTTGTCAAATATTTTGATGGAGGCAACTGTAAACCACCTAAGTACTTTAATAATGGCGATAGGGCCGTCAATATTATACACTGCAAGCTGAGGAATTCTTGTAGCGACCTAAATTATGATAAACACTCCAACTATATTCATAACACACCAAGATGTTCTTGTGGTTACGAGGCTGAAGATGTGAACCATTACTTTTTCAACTGTAGTAACTATTCAAATGAAAGACTAGTCTTACAGAGAAATCTTGTGCATCTTACAATAAGATCGGTCAATGATCTTCTTTATGGTATTCCAAACTTACCGGAATCCGTCAACATCCACCTTTTTCGAAGTGTACAAAATTTTATCAAGGCCACGAAGCGGTTTTAGATAAGACGACAACCGAGCAGATATGACTCACAACATCTTAGTCAAATGACCTATAATATGAACTCGTGTCCACCTCTGTTTCCTTCACACATGACTTTCCGCATGTTTGTCCTGCATGTCCTGGTTATAACATTGGTATGGGGCTCCGCTGGATTCGTGGTTGTGTTGAAAAATGACCCGTTGGTATGTAATTTAAAACCAACAGTGTTGTAGAGTGGCAGCTCACTTCTCTTCTCTTCTCCCTCTCATCTCTCTGCTCTGACTCTTGTGAAGTTGAATACCCGTTAGGTTTTATTTCGAACTGTGTACATACACAATATTGTATCAATATATACACATGTTTCTCTTGCCATTATATGCACATTATAACTTCTTATAAATATTTGTAAACATAATTTGTAATTTTCAGATGTATATTACGGAAAGGATATAATCTAAGTGCTAGGCACTTGTTATCCAATCCCTTTTGTTATAACAAATAAAATACGTTTAATCTAACGTCTTGAAAGCGTCAGTTTTAACACTTTAGTTTTTAGTGTGTAAAGGAAAATGTAGAGGAAACTATTTAACGTGTGTCCTTCAGCTGAGAGAAAAGGAGAGTTAACCTTTTCTCCCAGTTGAATGACAACGTTATGTCAGCCGTACAGTTCGTTAACCCCTTTACATGAACTGTTGAGATATTCTGTTGTGTGCATGATTCGCTCATTAACCCATGTCACTCAACGGAGACAAAAAAACCAGACGGCTTTTGTCTGTATTGAGTGAAATTGGTTGGTGTGCGACTCACGTGTTAACCCCTCTCATCTACGAGAGATTGCTCCTCAATTAAACTCACTGTATTATTCAAAAATGTAAATAATATTCCAACTAAAAATAATTGTCAGTTTTTATTAGTGTTTGATTTCAATTGCTTTGATGAATCTTTGTAACATCTATTCTTAATATTGTGAAAAAGTACCTCTCATGCCAAGCGAGTGTGGTTATTATACAATTACCATGTTTATATATATGTTTTCGACACATGAGAATAAAATGTCTAAGAGTGAATTCTATTCTGTTTTTAGGTAACCACAATTCCCCAATCCACAGAAGTTAAATTATTATAATTGGTAGAGAATCAAAATTTAACATTGGATGTCAGGACTGTCAGCGCCGGTTAATTATAACCTAAGAAGCAACAAGACACAACAGAAAGCTATTCCAACATTGATTATGCCTTCCATTGTTCATATCGATAAATTTCACGGCGACGGCAAACAGAATGCAGCAGCATGGTTAAACATGTTCGATCAGTGGTGTAAGTTCAATGAACTCAGTGACGAGAAGATGACTACGGCCCTGCCATTTCAATTATCGGGACCGGCATTTTGTTGGCACCACAGTCTACAGGACAATTTATCTATAAAACCATTAAAGGAGAAATTTTTTCAGAGGTTCACTGTAACTGACTCTTACAGTACACAATTGTATACCCAAGCGCAGCAGCCACACGAAAGTGCCTTTGAGTACCAAACAAGATTACAGGAGATGGCACTTAGGCAAAATGTACCTGAACTTATTCTGGTGTCCGTGGCAGTTAATGGGTTGAAGCCACATTTAAGAGCCACCATTATTCCCAAGGAACCAAAATCTATGGATGAAGCAAGACATGTCGCATTACTCACAGAACAGGCGACTGTACCCGATGCTAAGCATGACTTTTCACTAGTTATGTTAACTGAGGAAATCAAGAGACTACATTCAAAGTCTGATGAACACTAGAAACATGTGCTAAATATTGAGCGGTCACACAGCTCACAACCAAAACCACGGAACAACCGATGGCAGGAGAACAGAGGAGAGAACAGGTATAAAAATAACATTTCTTATGACAATGACCACTCTTGTTTTCGTTGCGGTAGAAAATATAATTTTTGTCACCAATGGCCTGCAATGGGTAAAACATGTTTAAACTGTGGAAAACTTAACCATTTCCGCTCAGTGTGTCGTCAAGTCAGGAAACAATAGGGATTTTCGCCTATCCAGGGCAAACATCCCTGGGTGGGCATAGATTACATAATGAAATAGGCAAGGTAAATGGACAACCGGATATTAATTTTACTATGCCCATCCAGCATAACAATATTTTGGTGAAACTTGGTCAAAAACAGTTTAGTGCACTTCTCAACACGGGCAGCTATCAGCTCTATACCCGAAAATATTTTACAGAAAATTAAAATTGTTTCAAGGCAAAATTCAGATATACAACAAGCTGTAGGTGTTGGGGGTGAAAGTCTCCAAATAAAAGACGTGGTTCAACTACCACTTCTGTTTGGAACTTTCAAAATCAACCAAAAATTTTATGGGTTCGAGAAGCTGCATCATCAAATAATCTTGCGTGTGGACTTTTTACAAAATAACAAGGCCACGATTGACTTAAGCTCCCGACAATTAATTTTGGAAAATGGCCACGCACATGTGGCTCTAGTTCAGACAAATACTCAGTTTGCACGCGTTAATACACGTGTTGAATTGATGCCCTTGTCTGAAACAGATTTAACTGTTCGTGTATCAGGAAAACACAATCCGGATCTGATTTTACTCGACCCTTTACCAGGGCTCAAAATAAGTGGTTTCTCATCGCTATTTGCTATGCAAAACATGCTAAAAGCTACACAATTTTCAATTATGTATAGCATTTTGCTATACAATATATTCAACTGCAGCCTAATAGGCTGCAGTTGAATATCTTGTATTGCAAAATGTAAAAATGAAAATTTGCAACAAACTTTGCAGGCTAGTTTGCTGATGCTTTACTCCTGATATAAGATTAACTCTCCGTCTCGCATTAGCAAATTCATTTATACTTGAATTTTATTGGTTTAAATTCATCCTGCATTGTTTCTGCATTTTGAATAAAATACCCAGTCAACGTAACTTTAAGCCTATCAAATTAAGAAATGTTACGCATTTGGAAATATCTAAGTCCATACAGGTTTTAAAGGCAGTTCAGTTGAAAAACATAGCTGGAATGGATGGACATTATTCTATCTGCTCAGAAGAGTTCAAAACAAAACAGTATGGCATAACTCCGGTATACAAGAACTGCTATGCAATTTAAACAAAATGCTGTTCATTCTTCGGAAATTGTAGCATTTTGCTACGCATAGAAAAAAAGGTATTTTGAGCCCTGCCCTTTACATAACTTAGCAAACAGTAAATTGGCAGGAGCCCGATGTTTAAGTAAACTTGAAAATGGTTAGGCTCGTTTCCGGATATTAAATCCAAATAACTGTAGAATAACACTTACTCCTGGACGTGTTATACAGTACGTGGAGAGTGGATTGTAACTAAATCACCCGCGGAGTGGAGTTATCACCCAAACTATAACTTTCAAATTTTGTACATATGGACAAAAAACACAAGCAATGTTTCATCCAATGGACCTCCGGGTTTAACCCGGAGGTCCATTGGTTGAAACTTTGCCTGTGCTTGTTATGCTTTGCAACAAATTTGCAATTATTGCTTGGGTGGAATCTCCACTCTGCGGGTGATTTAGTGATAATACACTCTCCACGTACTGTAGCAACTGTCAGTTATATAGAAGAAGATTCAATTTCTGACCTTGATGACACACAAACTATAACAAATGACCCGGTGTCTAATAATTCGTCGAGTGATTTTGATATTGACAAATCTAATCTTACTGAACATGAACAAAACCAGCTACACCAACTCCTTACCGAAAACCGCAATATTTTTGCAACAGATATCTCGGAATTAGGACATACATGTACAAACGTTTTTGCACACAGAATTGATACGGCAGATGCGGTGCCAATACGACAACGCTTCTATCGCACCAATCCTGTGATCAAAAAAGAAATAGACACTCAAGTTGCTGACTTATTGAAGCATAATTTAATTTCACCATCTAATTCTAATTGGTGTAGCTCAGTAGTAATGGTCAAGACAAAGACGAGGGACTACCGTTTTGCAGTAGATTACAGAAAACTTGATGCAGTAACAAAGCCTCAAGTTTTTCCGTTACCTAGATTTGAAGATGTAATAAATAGATTGTTTGGGTAGAAGTCAAGCTTCATATTTTTCCACACTTGATCTTAGCCATGGCTTCTGGCAAATTCCCATGGATAAGGAAACGGCCCACTGCCGCATTCATTACCCATGACGGCGTTTACCAGTGGCACATCATGACCCAAGTACTGAGAGGGTTAAACTGGAAATTTTCGTTAATATACGTCGATGACATCCTCATCTTTAGTCAGACTTTCACCGAACATCTTCAGCATCTTCAAATGGTATTTAACAGTCTAAAGGAAGCCAATCTCAAGCTAAAACCAAGTAAATGTAAATTTGCTTCGATTCACGTGACATATCTAGGGCACATAATTACCAAACATGGAATTAAAGTAGACCCATCGAAGGTAGAAGCTGTCCAACCCTCCCCAGTTCCAAAAAATGTAGGAGAACTGCGGGGATTTTTAGGACTTTGCAATTATTACCGTAGATTTGTCAAAAGGCTTTTCACATATTGCTACACCAATGAATAAGTTGTTGCAAAAAGATGCAAAATTTAATTGGTCCACAGAGTGTCAAAAGTCTTTTGAAACACTTGAAACAGCTCTAATTAATCCACCTATTTTGGCCTACCCCAACATGAACAATGAATTTATTTTAACTACAGACGCTAGTGCTCTGCAATTGGATATATATTGGGCCAGCTTGACCAAAATGGCCAGGAACGGGTTATTGCTTTTGGTGGGCGTGCGCTAAAAGACTTTGAACGTAGGTGGGCCATAACTGAATTGGAGTGCCTAGCTGTGCTAGAGGGCATTAAATCATTTCACGTGTACCTTGCGAACCACAAATTCACAATTCACACCGATCATAAAGCTCTCAGTTGGCTTAAATCTACCAAACCATATACAGGTGTTTAGCTAGGTGGGCACTCCAATTACAAGGCTATAATTATACTATTCGGCACCGTCCAGGGAAGAAAAATGTTAATGCTGATGCTCTGTCCCGACTCCCATATGTTGCTGAACATGAAATATCAACACAAGCCACATCGGGCCCAATACTGTCTGTCATTATCTCAACCTGAATTGTCTCTTCAAAATTCTCAAAATATACAGGTTGAATTGGAATACGCGGGCAACAATAACTTGGGTAAAACTTCAATCAATTCTGTACACTTGGTTGGTAGCATTACTGAGGACGCAGCACAAATGTCACAACTACAGAGACAATGTCCTGATTTTGGACCGATAATAGACTATTTGGCAAATAGTACACTTCCTGATGACGAGAAATAATGTAGAAAAATTGTTCATGAAAGTAATTACTGTGAAATTTTGGATGAAGTTCTTTATCATTTCTATCAACCAAGGTGCAAAAGAGCTTTTATTTGACAAACTGCCATGCCACAACAGTTACACCAAGATGCTATTATTTCGTACCATGATAGTATTGCGGGTGGATGTCATTTGGGGTTCGATAAAACCTACAATGCTTTACGCCTGAAATATTTCTGGCCTGGCATGTCTGAAAATGTTAAAGATTACATCAAGTCATGTGACACATGTCAAAGGGCAAAACGTTCATTTCATAGTCAAAAAGCTCCATTACACCCCTTACCGGTGGACAATAAATTTTCACGTTGGCACCTTGACATACTTGAGCCACTTAAAGAAACGCCAGATAAAAAATAAATATATTCTTCTTGTAGTAGAAAGTTTATCACACTGGTGAAGCATTTCCTCTGAAATCTCAAGATGCAAAAACAATAGCCGATAAACTCTATAATGAAGTATTTACTAGATTTGGAGCCCCACATATTTTAGTTTCGGACAGAGGTTCCAATTTTATGAGCCAGCTAGTTAGCTCCCTTTGTGAAATATTTCAAGTGACAGAACATCACACCAGTGCATATCACCCTCCAGTCCTGGAAATGAGACGAGTGCGGGTGCAATTGCTCCCGTCAGCACCCGTGTTTTCTATTTTACGGGAGCTGAAAAATGCACTCGTTGAAAAATATTGTGGAGCACCAATATACTGTGAGTGCATATAAATATGTGCTGTTTTGAGAAAGCAGCACTCTGCAGCCAGTGGCAAATTACTGACCTAATCCAGCAATTCCTTATAGACCCTTGAACCCGATTGGTCGCTTTTCTGGACAGGAACATATGTCATAACGTTTTAAATAGGATGGCTGTTCAGTAAATGTGTAGGGTAGACCAATCAATGTTTTCAACGTGCAGCCACGAGGCTGCACGTTGAAAATATTGATTGGTCTACCCCAAATAATGAATATGGACTCTTCTAATTGCTGCCATTGAACTGGCGTGGAAGATACCACTAGAGTTTATAGGGTTCAGGTTTTAGGTGTTTGGTGACAGTATTCCCTCGAAATTCATATACTAACATTTTACGGGTGCCATTTAATCCCGTCTCTGAATTCACGGGAGCTTAAAACTGCACCCGTCAATTTTGTTCATTTCCAGCACTGACCCTCAAAGCAATGCTGCATACGAGCGTACCAATAGTGTGATTGCTCAAACACTTAGAGCTTATTGTGATGAACAATAATCAAATTGGCCTGCTTTACACCCCAGTGTGATTATGTCATTTAGAATGACACCCTCTACCCAAACAAGCGAGTACACACCATTTTACCCCCTTTTTGGCCAGGAGATGAATTTGCCCTTTGACACAAATATTATTCCAAAACAAAACTTATCTCGAGATACACGGGCATATGTAACAGAAGTGACGGACAAACTGAAAATAGCAACCGAGATTGCAATAGAAAATTTGACCAAAGCTCACGCACGCAACAAAACGCATTATGATTTGACTGCGAAAACTCCTTCATTTGGAGTTGGTGACAAAGTCTTACTTTATAGCCCTAAAACTCCACGTGGATTGTCTGCAAACTTATATAAGCATTGGAATGGTCCGTATTATATTATCGAAGAAGGCCCCAACCACACTTATAAGTTACGGACATATGCCACCCACCTGTTGTTGAAATCACTAGTCCATGCTTATGGACTAAAAAAATATTGTGACCCAGACACATCGGAGTTCCACCAAGATGCCAGCAAAATTGTTCAGGAGAGTGATGCGGATCAAAATGCCGATGTATCTCCTGAAACAAATTTGTATGAGGTAGATAGACTTCTGAAAGCCAAACATCTTAAAGGTAGCAAACATTACTTGGTGAAATGGAAAGATTCTAAACAAAATACATGGGAACCAGCCGAGAATATCCCCGATTTTCTAAAGCAAGCTTACCATATAACTCACACAATGTCAGACAAAAAGAAACATAAAAACAAAAAGAATAAATTCCTTCAGCAGCCAAACGTAGTATAATACCCCCCCCCCCCCCCCCCCCTTAAGTAGTATACAGTGATAGTATCAACGAATTAATCAACGTAAACCAACAGCTGAATCTTAGCTAATTAGTGCTAAGGGGTCTCTGATCAATTCCCCACGGGTTTACTTTGACTAATTCTGGTTTCATGCCTATCACTGTAGATCATTAAATGGTGCCCAATTAGTATGGCTATTAATTACGGTACCTCAGTGGGTGTCCCCAGCGTACGCTTCACACGACGTCACCCATCGTATCAATTATGGTGTGATTTTTCATGAACAAGAAAATATCCGCCTGGCTGAAGAATACTGGAGGCACACGTTTGAAGTTAAGTTACTGTTTAATAAGCTCGAAGAATTACGTTTGGGAGTTTATGATTTGTCTAAACACCAACTCTCTCCCTTAATTCTTCCAGCTAGTGAAATACAATCTGGTATTGAACATATTAACCCTTTACCTAACCCGAAAAAAAGACGACACCTGCAAAAGAAATTCTTGAATAACTATTTCTTTTCATTTTTTGTCTCAAAAATATGGGTTATGACCCCTCATTGTAACGAGCTCGACGAGCTCGTTCCAATGAGGGGTCATAACCTATGTTTTTGAGACAAAAAAAATGAAAAAATAATGAAACTTAATTGGCGATTTTTGAGAATAGCGCTGGCCGGTTTTGGCCGTTACGTTGGGTAAAGGGTTAAGAGAATACCCAGGCAACATTACCCACAACTACACCATGTGTACAAACATCCAGGTTATTTTTACCGCAATGCAAGATTTGTTGCAGCTAGGAATGCATCATATATATATATAACAATAAAGATTTCTATATCTTCTAACAAACACTCATCAAAATTATATAAAGTTTATACTGTCCCAGTTCCAACTAATCAAACGTCCACGCATGGGACGCACTGTTAGATCTCCAAGAGAATTATATAATCTCTCCAACTGGTGAACACTCAACACTCAGTGAAACTTGGCTGCTCCAATGTAGGAAGCTACATGTATATCATTGTCCTTACCACATTACATTTTATCATTCATCCATTTTCACCTGTGTGCATGCTTTATATGAAGATAATACTGTTAAAATACGTGAAATGTGTAATTTTAGATTTGTACTTGATATTATCACCCCTTCGATGCGAGAAATTGCACCATCTCTAATATTATTGTATCAAACAAATGTGCTGTCAGTTAATTGCCTACGCACACAACGAATGGTTACCGGTTGTGATTTTTGTGATGGAAAGCTACCATGTATGTGTTCGATTTCATCTGAAACTCAAACTATTCCATTAAGAATAACGGAGTGTCTTGTTGGCACAGAGTAAATTGAACAGTATCACCCTATAAATTTGGCTCTCATGCAAAACTTTTTTGCGGCATCCAAATTGAAAGGCATACGTGGAAACACACTTTATTCCACGGCTGCTGATGTCGGCCTTCCAAACTTTGACCTTTTTAATCATGATTTTAATGATATTATTGCAAATGACCATAAGGCACATTTAAATTTAACTGAAAAAGGTTAAAAGAACGAAAGCACGTGACACCATTTTTCACTCTCTTGCAGAACCGTTGTTACGTGGAAAACTAACATTACCAACGCAATGGCCGAATACAAATTTCTACTTTGCAGTTAGTGCACTAGGTACTGCTATATTGTCTGTAATGGGATTTATTTTTGCTATATTATAAATTCAAAACATTGTCCGCTGCCATGGTATTGCTAAGTTCTCACGTGAAGGCATCAAAAGCACCTTTATGTTTGAACTCGTTTTGTAAATGAATAATTTTAAGTAACCTTGATTTCAAAGTTGATTTAACATTATAAAGTGCGCGTCAGATATGTAAGATTAAAATATCAGCTATCTGCCCGTTACAGTTGTGAGCTTAGTACGATATATTATTATGATAAGAGCTCGGAGCTCCACGAAGTAAAATTTTAGAGAATTATAGAATTATAAAAGTTTCAGCGCAGTGAGCTGCTTTATTTAAAATACACAAAATTATTTGATTGAATAATGTTCAAACTATTAAGTATTAATTCTTGGTTTCTTTATCAAATAAAGTCACGCGAGTCATGAGTAGTAATGTATGCCGGCTTTGAAACCTAGCTAGGTGGAGGGCGGTTGGAGGTAGGTTGGGGTATGACGTAATGAGTGTTACGTCATATGATTAATGAGTGTTACGTCATGCAATTAATGAGTTGCGTCATGTAATTAATGGTGTTGCGTCATGTAATTAATGGTGTTGCGTCAAATAAATCACATAATCCGTTATATAATATCATTTTTGATTAATTTTGGTTAATTAGTATATTCGCCATTAAGGTAATTGTGTAATATTATTTTTTATACACCTGTTTAGCGAAAACAGGTATTGATGAAGGTCTGAACATATTTCGATTAGTATAATCGCTTCGTTACTTATTTTAGTTAATTAGTATACTCGTCGTTAAGGTAATTGTGTAATATTACTTTTTAGCTCACCTGAATGAAAGTCAGGGTGAGCTTTTCTTATCACTCTTCGTCTGTCGTCTGTCGTCCGTCGTCCTGCGTAAAGGTGGTGTTTGAGCCTCTTTCTCCTAAACCACTGTCCACATTTTAATTAAATTTCATGTAAATAGAGGTTATATTGGGGCATTTTGATTTTTATCAAAATTAGGTTTCGGCTCATATTGAGCAGAGGTGTGGGGAAAAAAATGGCCAAATTTTTTGAAAATCTTTTAATGAACCACCAGTAGCAGAGACTTGATATGTGGTACACAGAGTCCTTTTGAGGTTTATAATCAAGTTTGTTCAAGAGAAGTTTGTCGGGCATTATTTGCCTTCGTTATGGGAGGGCAAAAATTTTGGCCATGCCTAAAATTTCTACTTTCAGAACCGTGAGGTCGATTTGAACCAAATTTGATATGAGATGATAATGAGTCATAAGTAGTTGACTGATGCAAAAAAAAAAAATTCTCCTTGCCCCGTGGGAACCTCGGGAGCTAAAAATAGGAAAAACCTTAAAACTGCCATATCTCCAAAACTACACGGCACAGAGAATTCTTATTTTGTATAAAGCTTACTTTTATCCAGTAGAATAGAATGGTTAAGAAAAATCCCTATCGGTTTGATCTCAAGGTACTTTTTTCAGGACTTTGAAAAAGTGCTGAGTCAGCACTTTTTAACACTGTAGTCAATGGGAAAAACATTAAAAAATCTTCTTCTCCAGATCCAGCAGGCAGAATCTTTTGATATTTGGTATGTAACATTGTAGGGTGGATCTGATTCAAGTTTGTTCAAATCGGCCCCCTGGGTCCATATTCGGGCTCAGTATAGGAGCCCGATTTCGAACTTCGTGCATTTCAGGCAAATTTCTTAAAAAATCTTCTTCTCCAGATCCAGCAGGCAGAATCTTTTGATATTTGGTATGCAACATTGTGGGGTGGATCTGATTCAAGTTTGTTCAAATCGACTCCCTGGATTCACATTTAGGCTCACTATAGAAGCTCGAATTCGAACTTAGTGCATTTCAGCCAAATTTCTTCAAAAAACTTCTTCAGATCCAGCAGGCCGAATCTTTTGATATTTGGTATGCAACATTATGGGGAAGATCTGATTCAAGTTTGTTCAAATCGGCCCCCTGGATTCATATTTGGGCTCATTACAGAAGCCCGAATTCGAACTTATTGCATTTCAGGCAAATTTATTAAAAAATCTTCTTCTCCAGATTCAGCAGGCAGAATCTGTTGATATTTGGTATGCAACATTGTGGGGTGGATCTGATTCAAGTTTGTTCAAAACGGCCCCCTGGATTCATATTTGGGCTCAGTATAGAAGCCCGATTTCGAACTTAGTGCATTTCAGGCAAATTTCTTTAAAACAATCTTCTTCTCCAGATCCAGCAGACAGAATCTATTGATATTTGGTATGCAACATTGTGGGGTGGATCTGATTCAAGTTTGTTCAAATCGGCTCCCTAGATTCATACTTGGGCTCACTATAGAAGCTCGAATTCGAACTTCGTGCATTTCAAGCAAATTTCTTCAAAAATCTTCTTCTCCAGATCCAGCAGGCAGAATCTTCTAATATTTGGTATGCAACATTGTGGGGTGGATCTGATTCAAGTTTGTTCAAATCGGCCCCCTGGATTCATATTTGGGCTCACTATAGAAGTCCGAATTCGAACTTAGTGCATTTCAGGCAAATTTCTTTTAAAAAAATCTTCTTCTCGAGATCCAGCAGGCAGAATCTTTTGATATTGGGTATGCACCATGCTTAGGGGATGAGAAGTTTGTTCAAGCCAAGTCCCTGGAGTCATATTTGAGCTCACTGTGGTAGCCCGAATTATAACTTAGTTCAAAATGAGGAATTTTTAAAAAAATCTTCTTCAGATCCAGCAGTCGGAATGTTTTGATATTTGGTATGCTGCATCCTTAGGGGGGTGAGATTCAAGTTTGTTCAAGCCATGTCCCTAGGTCCATAGTTCGGCTCACTGTGGGAGCCCGAATTATAACTTAGTTCAAAATGAGGAATTTTCTTTAAAAATCTTCTTCAGATCCAGCAGTCGGAATGTTTTGATATTTGGTATGCAGCATCCTTAGGGGGGTTAGATTCAAGTTTGTTCAAGCCATGTCCCTAGGTCCATATTTGGACTCACTGTGGGAGCTCGAATCGTAACTTAGTTCAAAATGAGGAATTTTCTTTAAAAAATCTTCTTCTTCAGATCCAGCAGTCGGAATGTTTTGATATTTGGTGTGCAGCATCCTTAGGGTGGTTGGGGGGGGGGGGGGTGAGATTCAAGTTTGTTAAAGTCAAGTCCCTTGGTTCATATATGAGCCTGAATTATAACTTAGTTCAATATGAGGAATATTCTTTAAAAATCTTCTTTTTTTTAGATCCACTGGTCAGAATCTTTGGATATTTGGTATAAGCTTTTCTTAGGAGGAGGAGATGCAACTTGTTGAAATCAATTCTCTGGGTTGATATTTAGGCTACCACGTCAGGTGAGCGACCTCAGGCCCCTTGGGGCCTCTTGTTATACACCTGTTTAGCGAAACAGTTATGGAGGAATGGAGGAAGGTCGGATTATATCGTGATTAGTATAATCCCTTCGTGATTAATATGGGTTAATTAGTATACTCGTCATTAAGGTAATTGTGTAATATTACTTTTTACACACCTATTTAGCGAAAAAATGCATGGAGGTAGATCTGAATATATTGCGGTTAGTATACTTTCGCTTTTGAGTAATAATCGATACGCTTTCCGTTAAAATATAGCGTAATTACTGGTAATTACATATATTTTTTCTCGTATTTAAACTTGATGGTTATACTGGTTACGTATATTTAAATCGATTTTTTTTTCAAACACGAATTACTCCTCGCAGATGGCACGAGAGTAACACGGGTGAGGGAAATAAAATCCTTTATAACATTTTAACTACCCGTCATAATCTGTCATAAATATCGTTAGACTGACGCTTCATATTTAAGCGCTATTGAAACTGTCACCTTATTGATTTTAATAACTAATCCCTATTGTTCCAAAGTTATAGGCTCATAAAAACCTCTTCGAATTTGCTGATCAACACGCGTCCTTCTTTCAGACCCTGAGATTCAAATTTAGGGATTCATCGATTTTCCTCAGACCCATTCCTGCCTTTTGACTGGTTCTCAAAAAATCAATCGGTCAATTTTAAAACGATGGGCGTGGGTTTTTTCCCGTATAAAGTCTGCCCATTCGAACTTCGCTTTCATAAGAAACTGTTCGGTCTGAAAAGTCAACATGGCAAGCGATAAATGTATTATTGTTTCTAGAAGTACACTCATAATCGATTCGCCATTTCAGGGGCCGACAGCGACTGACTACACTTCCGTGGAAAGCTATGAGCGAACAAAGAAGCAGAGAGCTGAAGAAGAATTTGCATTAGCGTTGAAAAAGTGAAAAAGTGGTGGTCAGCGACGCTCCCCATGAAGGAACAAGAAAAAAATCTTAAAGACCACCCTTTCGTTGAGGCTGTCAGACGTCCGTTCGGGGAGATCCAGTATAAAAATCGATTTAAGCACTGGTTTGATCTTCCCGTACACATGCAGGAGGAAGCACTTTTGGGGGCAAGGTCGTAGATGCCGTTAACATTCGAAGAAGTTTGGCATAGCGAAAAAGATTGGCAAAATGAGTTCTTCACCGAGGCGGAGATGGGAGGAAAAAAATAGCTTTCTGTGGAAAGAAAAAACGGCCCTTTCCAGGGCCACCATAATCTTAAAAAGAGCTGCTTTGTCATAAACACACACTTTTTCAACCAATCAGAACCTCCATTATCCCACTCCCTCACCACCACTCCCCTGTAACCCCTCACAATACCTAAAACTTTCATAAACCCTCCTCCTCCAACCAATCCAATACCAAAAACTTTTGGAAACCTCTAACCCCTTCCCCACCCCTCATAATAGCTAAATTATCTTGAACCCCAGTCCAGTTCTCTAAATGTAATGGGCATGTCAGGCTCGGATACCCCCTCCCCACAATTTTGAGCAATCAAATTACCCTGGATTAGTCTCCTCTCATAACTTACCGCACTCTTAACCCTTAATCGACGTAGTTCCCCTAATAATCCTATGTAAAAGGTAGCTCCCTCTAACCTAACCCCAAAGGTTAAAGGACTTCTTAGGAAGTGCCTGGTGAGCTTACGTGTATAGCATTGTATCGCAATTCGCGTATAGAACGCTGTATGAGTAAACGAAAACGGAGCTTTTTGTTTTGTCCCGCGCCCAAAACGATATATTGTCTAATAAACAAACCCGCGTTTCCGAGCAAACGGGGGTATTTTATTTCTAAATGGTATCATTCATAAAAAATGAGACTGTCATTTTTGTTTACAAAATATTTATTAGTCGAACCTCCCCCCCCCCTCACCCCCCCCCAAAAAAAACAAACAAAACAAAACAATTAATATGTACAGGTTTAATATGACAATAATGCAAAAAAGAGAAAAAATACAATTCAACAATCAGTTTTACGAAATTAAAATCTGTCAGTTTTAAAACCATTTTTACAAAATTGAAATCCGAGCATCGGTTTTAAAATCAACTTTATCACTCGTTAAACCCGATAATCGGATTTAACCCTTTACCTAACATGAAAAGAGACAACATTGCAAAAAAAATTCTCGAATAACTAATTTTTTTCATTTTTTGTCTCAAAAACATAGGTTATGACCCCTCGTTGGAACGAGCTCGAGGAGCTCGTTCCAACGAGGGGTCATAACCTATGTTTTTGAGACAAAAAATGAAAATATTTTGAAAATTAATTGGCGATTTTTGAGAATAGCGCTGGCCGGTTTTTGCCGTTACGTTGGGTGAAGGGTTAACGAGTGATAAAATTGATTTATTTCACATCGAGATTACATTAAACGATATAAACTTTTACAAATTCAGCAACAGTTTTCCGGCATACGGGGCAAAAGTTCAGTTCTCTACAGCATTTATCGCAACAACATATGATACCCCGCGTTCGTTTCGAAGGGGGGCGTTCGTTCATTTGACCAGGGGGTGTTCAGAAACGCCTTTGACGAGAGCTTCTTTAAATCGCCTCAACCCTGCCTCCTTAACGTTTTTTCCAAAAGCCACATCTCCGACAAAATCAATACTTTTTCAGCAGTTGTTTTCCGACATTTTTGGCGAGTGGAAATACCGCGTGTTTTAGGGATCCAAATAGGCTTCCGAGTCCATGTCCCCTTTGAATTTGTGCCCAGGCGTGGCATTCTGAAAAATGCAGGAGGGCAAAAAATCGCTCTCCTCAATCAGCTTAGGAGAGCAATTAGCTTTACACAGCATTTTAAGTATCCAGTTGAACGAACTCATTGAAACTGAAACCAACAGACTACATCAGTGATTTTATTAACTTGACTAAGGTAAAGCGAAATCTCTTAGACATCCAGATGTCTCACTCAACCGAACACACAATTGACAAGACCTGTGTGTGTACCCAGACCAGTTGTCCAAGAAAGTCATCTGCCTACCACTACCACCTTCAACCCCCCAAGGGTTGAAGGTGGTAGTGGTAGGCATATGACTTTCTTGGACAACAGGTCTGCATGAATCTACAGTCACATCCTGGTGCAAGTGCTTCAAGTGACAGGATAGTAGTAATGGTAGTATATTATAGTGTCAATATTCCTTGAATAATTACCCCTCAAACTGTGATGTCAGTTGTTGAACTTGAAACTGACAGAAAAAAAATATTGCTGTGACCCATTTTGCTTCAAATGATTGCAACTGTGTTTGGGTATGGTTGCAGCCATTAACTTTTAACACTAAACCACTTTCAAAATGAAATTACGTGATGTTATGTGACTTCGAAGTTAAATTGCATTTTTGCTTTACAACAAAAATTTAATGTGAGCATAATACATGTAATCTCAATCATCCCAGACCAAAATATTTAGGAGGGCAATTTTTCGCTCTCCTTAATTCTTTCAGGAGGGCATTAAGGAGAGCTAAAAAAAATCGCTCTCCTGAAATTGCCAAGCCTGTGTGCCCCGGTAAATACTGGTCTTCCAGAACCTACTTGACTGAGATAATAATCTTCGAATAATTTAGCGTCGCAGCAGTTCGACATGGTTTAAAATGGAGTGTCACGGTCAATTTTCCGCGTTCAAATGGCACGGGCTTACCAGTGTCGTTTCTTTTATATATTTCCACAGCATTGAAATGTTTTTGAGAAAGGGGGAGGTAATACGCGTTTTCGAAGGTCCTGGTCATTGTTTCACCGTACGAACCGTCGATTGGGACTATTCGTAATAGAGGAACTCTAACATCTCCAACGATCTGATCTTTCACTAGATAGCGGCGTGAACCCCGTTCCTAGTTCCTAGTTCAATGTGAATCCCACTCCTAATAAACGGATAAGGAATAAAAACCGCGGTTTACATCAGCCACGCGGTCAACTCTGAACCAACCTTGGTGGAATATATTTTTATCAAATCCGAAAATATTTTGAAGTTTGCACTGACTCAGCTCAACGGTTGCCCCGTGTTTTACAATAATTGTAAGCTTTTGGGGATATTGTGTCGAATTCGAATGATAAACAGTCTGGCCTAAGAAGAAGCTTCTCTTTTCCCCTCTCTAGCTCGGTTATGATTTGAGAAGGATTCGTATATCGATCTCCCGGGTTTTACACCGACAGCATGCTCCCTATCTTTATATTTGACATTTATATAGGCCTCTACATCTTTCACGTTGAGCCAGGTATTAGGATACTGAATTTCAGTTAATCCCACCTTCCATTCACCCTCGAGAGTTATTGGTTGAGATAACTGAGTCCGAAAAGCAGTTAGCGTATTGTCGGGGGAATGTGTCCATTGAACTGTTACTGAGTAAATGTAAATAGAACATTAGCGTTTTTTAATAGTCGAGTTAGGGAGTAAATATCCTATAGCGCTACCTAATAAAGCTGTCCACAACTGCGGGTTATTTGTCTCCAAGCTTAAGTTAACTGGTAGAGTGCGAAGATTTTTTGGTTGTCAAAATTTTGTTCACATGTTATTGCCTTGTTACAGTTTATGGGAGAGTGCCTATAGGCACTCTCCCATAAATTGTAACAGGGCAAATCAACCCATACTAAATAATATCACAGCAAAAATTAATTGAAGCCCATCCAAAGAATATGAAGCCTTTAAGCTGTGGTACAAACACTTCAGGATAAAGCCCAAAAATGGGCTTCCAGCATCCAACCAGTTAACAATACTCGTAATGATGATTATGTACAGAATAATGACCTGAACAAAATAAGTGATTTCGCTTTTGGGAAATTTATTACCACACAAAATCCACGATCTGCTACTGTCGGAATCATCCATATTAATGACAAATTTACTTGTGACACCTTCCCTTTTATCGAATAATCTGAATCGATATGATCCAAGAGTTGAAAGATTTGGGGTAACCATACCATTTTACGAGAAGTTCTTCTGTTTTTCCCTTTCCACGCGTTTTAATTACTTTTTCTATCCTGTAAGCGGTTTTTCACCCACACGCTGAAGTTATTGACGCTAGAAAGTCCCTTCCAATAGCGCCCCATTAAAATCTTTCAACAGGTATGTGATGAGGGAACCCTGTTTTATTTCAGCTATGGGAAAAAGTTCATCTGTCCAGTTGGGTAGGTAGCCTTTTTCAAACGTTCGTTTTACTTTACTTATTCTAACTTGACCCCCTACCTTGTACCTCTGACAGGAAGTTGTTGATTCATCGTAAAGTTTGAGCCAAATTCGCTCTGGATCTTTAAAAGTAACAGAGGTCGGTGCCATGCCGATACTGCGATGGTAAGTCTCATTATAAGAGTCTTGTTAACAGAGCCTGTAACGGAAACCTCAAAAGTATTATTTTAGTGAAATATTTCCACATTTTAGTTTTGAAAGTTCTGTTAAAAATCTTTCAACTACCGAACATTTCGTTTTGACATTGTAGGTGGTGAAAAACTGTACGTTATTCATTTTTAGAAACTTTTGAAAATCAGCGTTTTTAAATTCTTTTCCTTGGTCGGTTTGCAAAACCGAGGGTTTTCGCCCGTGAGAGAAAATTTCACTGAAAGCCGCAACAATGGAAGTTCCAGTTTTATTTTTTAGAGCTACGACCCACGCATATTTCGAAACTATCGATACGGGTGAGGAGAAATTTAATTCCGCCACTGATAATCAATGCCACCTACGATTGTTTTTCGCCTAGGAAAATTACGGCGAACTGGTTTATGTAAAGTATACGTATCCTGATTGCTTAACCATTTCGATACATCATTAGTTTTCTTTTTGGACACACGTTGGAGGGCAGAAACCCCATCAAAACTACCAGGCAATGATGGTGTGTAATATAGCTCTTCCAAACTCATACTGTTTAAAACACGCGGCCGTATATTGTTTTTATAGAGGGAGCCAATTCGGAACCCGCGAATCGGCGCGACTTCTGGTCGGTTTCGGAATTTGAGCAGTCTTTTTAGAAGCCCGAATATAGCCCCCAACGTTCTTTGTTTCCAATCAACTCTTGTGGGACGTTCGCATCTCGGAGGGCCTCGTATAACATTCTCCAGCCTTCCGGGTCAAACTTTTTGCGCTGTCTTAATAAATCGTTGACGAGATCTGTGATATTCGAGCCAGCTGCGGTCTGATCTTTATAAGTTATGCGACCGGTATCGTCCCATTTCAAGTGTGGGATAGACTTTATGCGCTCTAATAATAAACTAGCTTTCTATTGCATAGTCGAAGGGACAGAGTCTATTATGGTTTTGTCATTGCTTCCGGTGGTCTCAACGTTTTCTGTTTTGATTTTTACAGTGGGAGGTTCGATCGATTTTTCGTAAAATGTTAAATAGCGCTGTAAGACTTGATTGTACTTTGTTATTTTTTCCAATTCGCTTAAATTGGACTGATTCAATATTTCCGTAAGTTCTCTGTCCAAGGAAGAAACTGCCGTGTCATTCGGTCTTTTGTTTACGCGATCCAACATCCGAGGGTCAACTAAAATCATTTTCCTGGCGTGTTCCATTCCTTGTGCGAGTAATCCCTGGGTTAACACTTTTAGGACCGGTCCAATTAATGAACCTAGAAAACCTCCAGATTGAATGATCTGACGTCTGACTTTATCCGATATGGGTTTTTTTCGCCAATTTTCTAACTTTTAATTTGTGAGGGCGTAACTTGAACAAATTATATCTGGAAATCGGTACGTTACCGGCTACAATATTTTTAGCACATTCACAAATTGACAAAATGAGATCCCTGCCGCCCTGCAGAATAATTCGTTTCAATGTAGAAGGATAAGCACGGCTTAAAACTCTAAGAGTTCCGATGTTGCATCTCTCGCAGGTAGACATCGTGTATAACGGGGTATGAAAAGTTGTGCCCTTTTATACACTCGAGATGTAGACAGACTGAGTTTCCCCCGGGAATATGCAAGATCTAAGTTTTAACCCCTTGTCGGTTTCTTTCGTCAAGTCGACCAGTAAATAACCGTATGGTACAGATGTGACATCTTCGAACACCTCCCATAGAAATTTAACCCTCCCGGGAGACATTTAACTAGCTAGGTGAGAAATCTGTGATCGATCCCTCGGATTTTTAAATAGAATTAAATAGTGACGGTTTAAAGATATGGTACGATGAAATTCATTTTTTTGATCAAATAAATTTTGAACAATGTAAACGAAACTCAGATTTTGATGGTGGGATTTCTGGGTAAATAAAAGGGCAACACGTTCGTCGGCCTGGGGCATCAGGTCATCGAGAATTACCAGGGAATTGGGCTTGACGTCCTGTGGGATGCCTTCGACAAACTCGACCCCCGAAAGTGTGTCGTATAATGGCTGCCAGTAGTGTATAGGTACCCCTTGAGACCCCGTTTGCCGGAGGACGGTACGAGGACGGTACGGGGTATGACGTAAAGAGTGTTACGTCATGTAATTAATGAGTTGCGTCATGTAGTTAATGAGTTATGTCATGTAATTAATGATGTTGCGTCACGTAATTGATGAGTTGTGTCGCGTAATTAATGATGTTGCTTTATATAATATTATTTTTGACTAATTTATGTTCATTAGTATACTGGTCATTAAGGTGATTGTGTAATAATAATAATAATAATATAGGTTCGTGTAATAATTATACGTTCGTTTAGCGAAAGCGGGTAAGGAGGTCGGTCGAAATATATTGTATACTTTCTCTAATTGCCAGAGGACGGTACGAGGACGGTACGGGGTATGACGTAATGAGTGTTACGTCATGTAATTAATGAGTTGCGTCATGTAGTTAATGAGTTATGTCATGTAATTAATGATGTTGCGTCACGTAATTAATGAGTTGCGTCGCGTAATTAATGATGTTGCTTTATATAATATTATTTTTGACTAATTTGTGTTCATTAGTGTACTGGTCATTAAGGTGATTGTGTAATAATAATAATAATAATATAGGTTCGTGTAATAATTATACGTTCGTTTAGCGAAAGCGGGTAAGGAGGTCGGTCGGAATATATTGTATACTTTCCCTAATTGACTAATAATCGACACACCTTTCGTGAAATCATCTATTTTGTCCCTGTATTAGAGCTTAACGGGTATATTAGACGCGTATTCGAATATACGTACTTTTCGAACGAGCCGGGTGCCAGGTGCCTAGTGCAAGCGGGTGGTAATAAAATTCATTGTATCATTTTAACGACCCGTCATAATCTGTCATAAATATCGTTAAACTCACGCTCCTAATTTAAGAGCTATTGAAATTGGAAGAGACCAACCTGTCCACTTATTAATTTTAATAAATATTCTTTTTGTTCCAATGTTATAGGGCCATAAAAACCTCATTAAATTCGCCGACCAACACGTGTCCCTTTTTCAGACGCTTAAACAATCCATCCGATCGATTAAATGTGGATAGATCTGCAGAATAGCGATGGAAATATCATTTATGAAATAAAAGTGTAACTAGTCAGTCACAGCTTCGTTTTGTCATTGTGGAAAGAGTATCGTATAGAAAAGTATGGAAATTGAAAGAAATACTTGCAGAATATGTCAAAAGACATTTTCCAGCATGAGACATAGAAATCGACACGAAGCTACAGTGCACGGAGGAGAAGCCGTACATGCCTGTACAGTGTGCCACAAAATGTTCAAAATTAAAGAAGAGTTAACCAGACACCTGAAAACTCACCAAGAAGGGACTTTCCTGTGTCAATTTTGTGGGATGAAATTCAGGAATAACTTCAACAGGAATAGGCACGAGATGGAAAAACACAGTGATTTGGGGGGTATGACGCCACTATTATTCCATTGTGAGAGTTGCTCCAAGTCGTATGCCCGGAAGGAAGACTTACTAAAGCATACCCTGACGTGCGGGTCTTACACGTGCAAAACATGCGGTGAAGAATTCCAACAACTCGTTCACTACGAACGTCATAATGCAGTGGCGCATCGAGCAACAAAAAGGAAGAGTTCTACACACACAGCTCAACCAAGGCCTCGGAAAATACCCCATACACTGACGAGGCGTGCAGACATTGATCCAGAGGAATTTGACGAAACTTTGTTGCTAGAAACCGATGACCCGGAAGTGTTAGATGTGTATCGCCGACAGTGGGGAGCCATTCGCACCCATTACATCACCGAAAGACCAGTTCAAGAAGTGTATAATTTTCGCGAAGATGACATATCAAACCTGGATCTGACGAACATTATATTTTTAAGTCAAGAATGGAAATTCAAAATAAATCTGAGTTTTGGATTTATCCTTTAAAACGTGGAAACGGGCGACCTTCGCTACTTTCACGCCTCTTCAAATAATGCTCGGGCTTTAGATGAACCGCATCTGATCAAAAATAATTCGGACTTTGAGAAATTTGTAAACGCTGTGAAAGATCAAGATTTTCTGGAAACTGTTCGCCAGCAACGACCGTCAACAAAATGGACTGTAGAACGCATTACAAACAATACATTTTATATCAATAAAATACCAGAGCATTCAATCGGAACACCGACGAGTTTGCCAGATTATATTGCGAATAACAGTGCCATTGTCAGTTTGAAATCCTCCTCCAAAACTGGAAGGGCTTACAAGGACAATTTGTGTTTTTTTCGCTGTTTAGCACTTTTTAATGGTGCTAATAGGGATAGCTTGGAAAGAATGACTGAAACGTATTTCTACCAGATTGAAGAGTGTGCATCAAAACAAAAATTTAAAGGCGTAAGACTGAGCGATTTGCCACAAATCGAAGATATTTGTGAAATAAACGTCATGGTGTACGAATTGCAAGAGAAACGGGATAACAAAGAGATTGTAGCTAAGCTCGTACAACGTTCCTTATGTAAATATTCGACAACTATGTACGTGAATCTGTTTGAAGATCACTTCAGTTTCATCAGCGACATCGCCAAGTCTTACGCATGCCGGAAATGCGACAAACTTTGGCAAAGTGAAAAACAACTTCACCGACACGAAACACATTGCAAGGGAGAAGTCACATACCATTTTGAAGGCGGTTCGTTCTACCCTTCAAAATCAATTTTTCAAAAACTCGAAGACGAAGGAATTTGCGTTCCAGAGGAGGATCGTTTTTACCCCTATAGAGCAGCATTTGACTTCGAGGCCTACTTTGAAAATAACGACATGCCTGAAAATTCGGAGAAGAGGGAGTGGGAAGCTCGCCATGTCCCGCTAAGCGTATCCGTCTGCAGTAATGTGGAGGGCTACACAGAGCCTAAATGCTTCATAACAGAAGGAGATTCGAAAAAGCTCGTCGAGAAAATGATAACATACTTGGAAAAAATTTCTGTGGCTGCTCGGATGAAAATGTCAATAAAACACAGCTCGACATATTCACAGCTCCGGGAGCTTATCGACGCAGCTCTAGAACAAGAACCCAAAACTCAGAATGGGGGAAAACACCCATTAGAAAATTTAATGGAGGAATTTGTTCGCTATAACCAGGAATTGCCTATTCTCAGATTCAACTCGTCTCGTTATGACATGAATTTAATCAAGAGAGAATTGATCGGCTATTTATTGGACACTTCGTCGATAGATTTTGCAATAAAAAACAGCAATACTTTCATTTGTGTCAAAACATCCTCATTGAAATTTATGGATATTATGGGGTTTCTCGCCCCAGGCTTTAGTTACGACAAGTATCTGAAAGCGTATGGTGCGAGTGCAGTTAAAGGATTCTTCCCATATGAGTGGATGACGAACTTGACAAAGTTAAACATTGACCATCTACCCGCTCATGAAGACTTTTTCAGCAAACTGAAAAACAAAAACATTTCGGAGGAGGAGTACCGCTATTGTCAAAATATTTGGAAAGAACACGGAATGACAACGTTCAGAGATTTCACTGTGTGGTATAATAATTTGGATGTCAAACCATTTCTAGAAGCAGTGGATAAACAGTTCGCTTTTTACCAAGAACGAAATATTGACATGTTTAAAGATGCAGTTTCCGTTCCAGGCCTCACACTGAAATATTTGTTTTCGACTGTTGACGAAAATGTGTTCTTCACGCTATTTAACAAATCTAACAGCGACCTCTACCATCTCATCAAAAATAACATTGTTGGCGGTCCGAGTCTTGTGTTTAACCGTTACCAGGAGAAAGACGTTACCAGCATTCGCCTTAACTCTTATGGGTCAAATTCAAAAATATGTAGGGCCGTGATTGGCTATGATGCGAATGCCATATACCTTCACTCACTCTCTAAGCCCATGCCAACTGGCCCATTTATTCGCTGTAATTCGGAACATAATTTCAAGCCTGTAAAATCAAATATTTACGGACGTATGGCATTTGAATGGTTAGAGTTCATGGCGCATAGCTGGGGAATTAAAATCCAACACCAATTCATAGAAAAGAAAAACGATTAGGAAGGCGTCGCCTTCCGGTTGATGGTTGGCACAGCGATAGTTCGACAGTTTTTCAGTTTGCCGGATGTTTTTTTCACGGTCACCGGTGCGACATCAATCGGAGTAAGGACGGCGAGTTTATCAGCATAAATGAAACAAATGGTAAACTAATGAAGGACCTTTACAGAGAAACTCTCGAAATATCAGACTACTTTCGAAAAACACTCAAATTAAATGTCATAGAAATTTGGGAATGTGCGTGGTTAAAACAGAAAAAATCAGACCCCGAGGTAAAACGATTCATGCAATCTTTACCTAAGTTTGACATTAAGGGTAAAATGACTCAGCCGGAGATGTTAAATGAAATAAGAAACTGTAATTAATTTGGGATGATTGAGTGTGACATTTGCGTTCCGGACAATTTAAAACCACATTTTGAAGAGATGCCACCGATCTTCAAAAATGTAAATATTTCTAGAAATGACATCGGAGAGCACATGAAAACTTATGCCTTGGAGCACGATGTTATGAACCAGCCAAGACGGAGTTTGATCGGCAGTTATTTCGGAAAAAAGATTCTCTTAGCAACACCTCTTTTGAGGTGGTATCTCGAACACGGACTCGTCGTTGATACAGTTTATCAAATCATTCAATATGAACCCAAAAACTGCTTCAAACAATTTTCGGATTTAGTGTCAGATGCGCGACGTGCCGGCGATATGGATCCCAACAAGGCTATAGTTGCTGAAACTATGAAGCTTGTGGGTAATTCTGCTTATGGGAAGGTGTCCATGAACAAAGAGAAACAACGCGGCGTAAAATACTGCAAGGGCTCAACAGTTGTAAAAAAAATCAATGACATGTCACTTCGAGCTTTAAACTACCTCGAGGAAGATCTGTACGAAGTAGAAAAGAACAAAAAAAACATAAAAATAGACCTCCCACTTCATATTGGCTTTTTCGTTTACCAGTACGCTAAAATGAGAATGCTGGAATTTTATTATGACTTTCTGGACGTATTTTTGGACAGAAAAGACTTTGCGTACGTTACCATGGACACTGATTCAGCATACTTGGCAATTTCTGCTTCGGAAATCGAAGATCTCGTCACCCCCGAAAAGAAATCAGAGTTTTATAACTGCTGGAACAACTGGCTTCCAGCCGAAGCTTGCGACATTCACCAGTCATCCTTTATTTCATCCAAACTCAATGGTCGCGAATGGGTGGCAGAAAATTGCTGCAAAGCCAAGAAAGTTTACGCCAAAAGAACTCCGGGTCTGTTTAAAGTAGAGTGGAAGGGTGAGGGAATAATCGCCCTGTGTAGCAAAACGTATTTCTGTTTCGGCGCAAGCGATAAATTCAGCTGCAAAGGGCTTAACAAAAGTCGCAACGCTTTCAAAAAGGAACAATACCTCGAAGTGTTGAAAACGAAACAAAGTGGCAGCGGTGTCAACAGGGGATTCATCGTAAATCAAAACAACATCATGACATACACCCAGAAGAAAACTGGGCTGTCATACTTCTACCCAAAAAGAAAAGTGGATTCAGACGGGGTCTCAACAACACCGCTAGACATTTGAATGAAGGAAAAACGGACTGGATATGGATACAGACTTTTGATGAGATGGTAGGGGGGGCGGAGGTAAGACATCTACTCCTGGGCTCCTTTTAATAAAGTCCTATGTAAAAGGTAGCCCCCTCTAACCTGACCCCAAAGGTTAGAGGGCTTCTTAGGAAGTGCCTGATGAGCTTACGCGTATAGCCTTGTATCGCAATTCGCGTATAGAATGCTATATGAGTAAACGAAACGGAGATATTTTTGTCCCACACCCAAAATTATATATTTTTAATGATCAAACCCCCGTTTCCGAGCAAACGGGGGTATTTTGTGTTTTTAATAGTAACATTAATAAATAATGAGGCAGTCATTTTCGTTTACTACTATTAGACAAAAAAAAAAGAAGAAAATATTACGATAATTACAGAATGACAAAACTGTGCATTTTAATATTGTAATAATACAGAAAGAAAAATACAATTTTAAAATCAGTTTTTACATAATTGAAATTCGATCATTGGATTTCAATTGTGTAAAAACTGATTTAAAAACCGATCGTCGGTTTTTAAAATCAGTTTTTACACAATTGAAATCCGATATGAAGCGATAAAATTGAATTTTTTTTTGTTTTTTTGTTTTTTTTTTCACATCGAGATTACATTAAACGATATATACTTTTACAAATTCAGAAGCAGTTTTCCGACATACAGGGCAAAATGTCAGTTCTCTACAACATTTATCACAGCAACATAGGTGGTTGCATGGACGAATTAAAATACATGTTTGTGAATCCAAACACACACAACACTTCAATGAAGTATTTTCTTCGCAAAGATTTATGCCCCCTTCTTCCTTTTCTGTTTCATTTTCCTCTTCTTCTTCTTGTAGAGGTGGAATGTGACCCAGAAATGAGCAAAAGGGACTGAATTTTTTGTACTCTCCGAAAATATTGTCACTTTTTTCCCATCTATGGATTTTTACACCGCAGTGAAAACATTGGGTTTTATCGTCTGTCCCTAGATAGAAAAAGCCACATCTTGCTAGTTCTCTCGGCAATTTACAACACTCCCGCGGCAACATGGAATCGAATGTCTTTTGTCTGTGTTCTTCTAAAGCGTATTTCGAGTAAAGCGGCGGAAGGTTAATCACACCGTCACGCAAAATATTTTCCAGTTCAGCTTCTAAAAGATGCCGGAATTCAGTTTCGAATGAGACACTCGGTGTTGGAGGTTCTGATATAAACGGACTTGGAAAGTCGTCAAAACCTTTTCTTCTGTTTCCTGTTCTTTGATTTCTTCTTGTTGACCCCATGACTCAAGTATAAATGACGATTACGTATAAAGTCCTCCACAAAAATATCATTTTCGTATAAATTATCCATGAATGCGCTAATTAATGTCGTCATGGTTATGCCTCGACTTCGATTTAACAAGTAATACAAGCAATAATGTCCACACATGGGTAGTCCCCCTTGAATGCGCCTCGAATTGATTCGCCACTTGTTAGAATGTTTATTCAGGAATCGTTTGAATGTCTTATGCATCGGCGCTAGTCCATAAGAGTAAAAAAAAACTCAGCTGTTCCATCTCCGACATAAAATGCTACCCAATGCTGACCTGCTCTGTAGCTGGGGTCGGTATTAGCTATAAACATAACCAGCCTATGTGTTGGTGGAGCTCTCGGTAGGCGATTCCTGGCAAAAACACCCAGGCTCAAATGTTTGAGATATCTGTCAGAGTTCATTACAGTCTGCAATTCGATCGTATTCATGTTTTATAATCGAAAATAATCTGTCTACTCTTGTAGATTTCGATAATGTTTTGAAATTCGGCAGAAACGACTACGTTCACAGTGATCGGTAGAGGGTCATCGAAATGTATTTCTAATCTCAAATTTCCTCACTTTTCCAGCTGAAAATGTTCACCGTGAGATAAATCTGGTGAAAGGTCGAATGCGAACAGCGTGTAACCCTTTGCGTATTCAAGTCGGTTAATGTGGTTCCCAGTGTCCTCAAATATTTTAGAAGTAGCTTGAAACAAATTTCTGTAACTCCGAGCGATCTCTCCGACTTCAAAACGAGGTTGTAATGGTTTGGAAGGAATTTGTTGTCCGTCTATATACACGGCAGCGAAGTTGGTGTTACAATGTTTAAAATGGAATGGATTTTTAGAAAAAGTCCCGTTGAAGGTGTCGTTGTCCACCAAGCCCACTATAAGTCTTTTCAGAAGCTGGCCTAAAAATAAATTTTCCTGCGTCAAAGTAAAGTTCCCTTTCGGCACAGAAAACACTTTCGTTTGGACTCTATTTATTGGATATTTCGCAGTGCCCTTTTCTAAAGCTTTTATGTGAGCCAAACGTACTGAAGGGTTCAGAAGTTCTTTCCTTATAAACAGAGAAACTTCATTTATTTTCATTTTATAATTTGGGGTACCACCAATCAATGCGAAAGCGTCCTTTGACCTATTCATTTTTAGGTGCACATTGACCCCATTTAGAAGGTAGCGTTCTTGATTACACAAATCGACGTGTAAACGACAAGTCTTATCTACGATTCGACTCCCCTTTATGAAATTCTTTCTGGTAGTAAATCCGTTATTCTCAGCTAAATCGTCAAAATGCCCAGCAGTGTCTTTGTACCACAATGCGGAGGTTAGCTGAGACTTTTTAGCGGAGGGACCGTAACTCAGTAAGGTTTCCAGGTAAGCCCTGTAAGGGTAAGTATTGCTCGATGTGGAAATAAGTTTTTCGTTAAGACTAATTTCAACCTGACTAAACATGGAGTGCAGCCATAAATTAACTGGCCCCACATTATCATCATCTGTAAGTTCAGATCCGTCGGTTTTTAATATTTTAGCCTTCACGAGCAGGTAACTCTGAGCTAAATTTAAATAATCGTCCCCACTTCCAGATACGTAAAATTCTATCGGTCCGCTGTTACCGATTGTTGCCAAAGGCCAATATTCAATCCATTTTCCAAAGTCGACACTCGTTTGAGTCGGGGGAATTGAAAATAAATCCAGTTCGCTGTTTACACATTCAGAAGATTGTGGGTTAATCAGACATTTCCAAACACGTCTGTCTTACCCTTGCGCTTTCGTTTTTTAGATGTGGCGGATTTTTTCGCGGCTCGTCCTTTTATACCCCACGTTCGTTTTGAAGGGGGGCATTCGATCATTTGACCAGGGGGGTGTTCAGAAACGCCTTGGACGAGAGCTTCTTTAAATCGCCTCAATCCTGCCTTCTTAACATTTTCTCCGGAAGCCACATCGTGAACAAAATCGATACTTTTTTCAGTAGTTGTTTTCCGACATTTTTGGCCAGTGGGAATACCGCGTGTTTTAGGGCTCCAAATAGGCCCCCGAGTCCATACCCTTTTTGAATTTGGGCTCCGGTAAATACTGGTCTTCCAGAACCGACTTGATTAAGATAGTAATCTTCGAATAACTTAGTGTTGCAGCAGTACATCATGATTTAAAATGAAGTGTCGCGGTCAATTTTCCACGTTCAAATGGCACAGGTTTACCAGTGTCATCTCTTAAATATATTTCCACAGTATTGAAATGTTTTTGAGAAAGGGGGAGGTAATACGCATTTTCAAAGGTTCTGGTTATAGTCTCGCCGTTGGAACCATTGATTGGGACTATTCGTAATAGAGGGACCCTAACATCTCCAACAATCTGATCTCTTACCAGATCGCAATATACGTATAAGGAATAAAAACCCCGATTTATATCGGCCACTCTATCAGCTCTAAACCACCCTTGGTGGAATATATTTTTATCAAATCCAAAAATATTTTGAAGGCACTGGCTCAGTTCAATGCTTGCACCATATTTTACAATAAGGGTAAGTTTTTTAGATATAGTGTCGAATTCGAATGATAAACAGTCTGGCGTAAGAAGAAGCTTCTCTTTTCCCCTTTCTAGCTCGGTGATGATTTGACAGGGGCTCGTATATCTACCGGGTTTTATGCCAATCGTGTGCTCCCTATATTTATATTTGACATTTTTAAAGGCTTCAAATTCTTTCAAGTTGAACCAGGTGTTGGGATACTGAATTTCAGTTAATCCCACCTTCCAATCACCCTCGAGCATTATTGGTTGAGATAATTGAGTTCGAAAAGAAGTTAGCGTATTGTCGGGGAAAATGTCCATTGAGCTGTTACTGGGTAAATGTAAATAAAACATTATCATTTTTTAATAGTCGGGTTGGGGAGTAAATATCCTATAGCGCTACCCAATAAAGCTGTCCATAGTTGTGGGTTGTTTGTCTCCAAACTTAAATTAACAATACTGGTAATGATGATTATGTACAGAATAATGACCTGTACAAAATAAGTTATTTCGCTTTTTGGAAATTTACTACCGCACAAAGTCCAGGATGTGTTACTGTTGGTGTCATCCATATTAATGACAACAGTACGCGTAACACACGCTCTTTTATCGAATAATCTGACCTGGTTTGATCCAAGAGTTGAATGCTTTTGAGTAACCAGACCATTTTACAAGCAGCTCTTTAGATTTTCCCTTTCCACGCGTTTTAATTACACTTTCTATCCTATAGGTGGTTTTTTCTCCTACGCACTGCAGCTCTTGAGCATAAAATGACCCCTCCAACAATTCCCCATTATTGTCTCTTACCGTGTACGTGATTGGATGCCCCTGCCTTATTTCCGCTATAGTAAACAGCTCTTCTGTCCAATTGGGTAAATAACCCTTCTCAAAAGTTTGCTTAATCTTAGAAATCCGAACTCGATCCCCAAGCTTGTAACGTTGTCTCGGCTCAGTCGAGTCTCCATAAAGTCTTTGCCATATGTGTTCCTGATCGCTGAAGGTAACAGAAGCTGGTGCCATTCCAATACTTCGGTGGTAAGTGTTATATGAGTCTATCAAGGCCTCTGTCGGGAAAGTTAATGTGTTGTTTTTGGTAAAATATTTCCACATTTTGGTTTTGAAAGTTCTGTTAAATCGTTCCACAACAGAGCATTTCGTCTCGACATTATATGTGGTGCAAAACTCTACGTTATTCTTCTTCAATAACTTTTGAAAGTGGACATTTTTGAATTCTCTCCCCTGATCTGTTTGTAATTTCAGCGGCTTACGCCCTCGAGAAAAAATTTCGCTGAATGCTGAAACAATGGAAGTACCGGTTTTGTTTTTTAAAGGGATCACCCACGCGTATTTTGAGAAAACATCGATACAAGTCAAAAGGAACTTAATCCCGTTATTTTGTTTACTTATGCCACTAACATCTGCTAAATCCGATTGCCATAAACTGTCGATTCCACTGACTAAGGTCTTTTTTCCAACAAAATTACGACGAACTGGTTTTCGTAGGGTATACGTATCCTGATTACTTAACCATTTCACTACTTGTTTAGTTTTCTTTTTGGACACGTGCCAGAGGGCAGAAACACCGCCGAAACTGCCGGGCGCTGATGGTGTGTAATACAGCTCTTCCAAAATCGTACTGTTCAAGACGCGCATTCGTGTATTGTTTTTAAAGGGGAAGCCAGTTGGGAACACGCGAGTCGGCGCGACTCCTGGTCGGTTTCGGAGGTTGAACAGGCTTTTTAGGAGCCCGAATATAACCCCAACGTTCTTTGTTTCCAATCAACTCTTGTGGAATGTTCACTTCTCGGAGTGCCTCACTTAAAACTCTCCAGCCTTCGGCTTCAAACGTTTTGCGCTGCCTCAATAAATCATTGACAAGGTCTGTGATATTAGAGCCATCCACAGTCTGATCTTTATAAGTTATACGCCCAGTATCGTCCCAGTTCATGTTTGGAATAGACTTTAGGTGGTCTAATAATAAACTAGCTTTCCGTTGCATAGTCGCAGGTACAGAGTCTATTATGCTTTTGTCATTGCTTCTGGTGGGCTCAGCCTTTTCTGCTTTGATTTTTACAGTGGGGGGGCTCAATTGATTTTTCGTAAAATGTCAAATAGCGCTGTAAGACTTGATTGTATTTTGTTACTTTTTCGATCTCGCTTAAATTGGACTGATTTAATATTTCCGCGAGTTCTCTGTCCAAGGAAGAAACTGCAGTATCATTCGGTCTTTTGTTGACACGATCTAGCATTCGAGGATCTATTAAAATCATTTTCTTAGCGTGTTCCATTTCTTATCCGAGTAATCCTTGTGTTAACACTTTTAGGACAGGTCCGATTAATGAGCCTAAAAATCCTCCAGATTGAATGATCTGACGTCTGACTTTATCTGATGTGTTTGTTTTCGCCAATTTTCGAACTTTGGATTTGTAAGGACGTAACTTAGACAAATGGTATCTAGAAATTGGTACGTTACCGGCTACAATATTTTTAGCGCATTCACAAATTGACAAAATTAGATCCCTGTCACCCTGGTGAACAATTTGTTTCAATGTAGAAGGATTGGCACGGCTTAGAACTTTAAGAGTTCCGATGTTGCGTCTCACTCGGGCAGACATCGTTATGACGGGAGTATGAAAAGTCATGTCCTTTTATATCCTCGAGATGTAGACAGTTTGATTTTCTCCAGGAAAAATGCAAGATCTAAGTCTTAACCCTTCGTCGGTTTGTTGTCTCAGGTCAACAAGTAAATAACCATATGGTATAGATGTGGCATCTTCAAAGACCTCCCGTAAAAATTTACCCCTCCCGGGGTACATTTGATTAGCTAAGTGAGAAATCTGTGATCGATCCCTCGGGTTTTTAAATAGAATTAAATAGTGACAGTTTAAAGATATGGTACAGTGAAATTTATTTTTATCAAATACATTTTGAATGATGTAAACAACGCTCAGATTTTGATGGTGGGATTTCTGGGTAAACAAACGGGCTACACGCTCATCAGCCTGTAGCATCAAGTCATCCAGAATTACAAGGGCATTGGGCTCGATGTCGTGTGGAATACCTTCAACAAACTCAACCCCAGAAAGTGTGTCGTATAATGGCTGCCATTCCCCATAACACCAGATGATACACTGGGGGATTGGGTATATCATAGCCTCTAAATTATAAATAAAGTTGCGGATAAAAGTCGATTTACCGCAAGAAGTACAGGGGTGTCGCCATCTCGGATCCATATCGAAAGTAAAATGACTACCTAGGGGTTGTTATGCTCTTTATATACTGCAAATGCTAAATTATAATAATGGAGTGGGTTAGCAGTGTGGTGTTAGATTTTAAGGGGGGTGGGGGTGGGGTGGGGTGGGGGTGGGGTCACCGAGTATTGCGTTTGTGTGATAAAGAAATCTCTTTTTAATAATTTGGTTGGCCCTGAACAGAGCCGTTTTTCATGTCGTGATCCGTATTTGCTTTCTTTTTTTCTTCTCCATGTCGTGAAAATATTTTCTACAACCATTTTCTCTACCGTTTCTCTGTCAAAATTGTCTATGCTGATATACTCGTGTGGCATCACAGCAGGTACCATATTACTTAGGTTGGCAGCCCAAACGTCTTGCAGTTCAGCTCGATCAATCTTCTCCATCACAGCGAGGAAGCATCTCTCGACCTTTTCTTCTGGACCAGCCATTAAACATAGATCGTGATGGGTTTGACCTCCATGATTCACAGTGCAACCATAGCACATTTCACTAACCACGTCATCTAAATGTTTCTGTATTATAATTGCGTAAGCTCGATTCAGTTCTGTTTGGATACGTCTTCTTCTGAGTTCGGCCGTCGGATTCTTTTTCCCTTGATTTGAAAATGTCGGAAATTCCCGTTTTCTTTTTCTCAACAAGTCACCCTCTTCGCTGGCGATTCTTCTGTCGATTTCTGTGATGCTTCTCTTCAGGTCAGTCCACTCGCTTACGTCCAAAGCGATTCCAGTTTTAGTTGGTGTCGAAGAGTCTTCGGTGTATCTTCGTACATGCACCTTTATTTTACCCTGAAATGGTGTCACGTTCATAAAAGTATTTCTTGAACCAATCGGAACTTTATTGCAGCTCGCCATGTCTAACGTTTCAATGAAGTGACCAGCCAATTCATCTAGCAGAACTTAAAAGAAAAACTGAAGCCACGCCCCATTTCAAAATTGACTGACGATTGATTTTTTGAGAACCAGTCAGCGCGCTGGTATCGGACTGGTAAAAAATCGATGAATCCGTAAATTTGAATCTCAAAGTCTGAAAAAGGGACACGTGTTGACCGGCGAATTTAATGAGGTTTTTATGGCCCTATAACTTTGGAACAAAAAGAATATTTATTAAAATTAATAAGTCGACAGGTTGGTCTCTTCCAATTTCAATAGCACTTAAATTAGGAGCATGAGTTTAGCGATATTTATGATAGATTATGACGGGTCGTTAAAATGATACAATGAATTTTATTACCACCCGCTTGCGCTAGGCACCTGGCACCCGGCGCATTCGAAAAGTATGTATATTCGAATATGCGTCTAATATACCTGTTATGCTCTAATACAGGGACAAAATATATATTTTCACAAAAGGTGTGTCGATTATTAGTCAATTAGGGAAAGTATTCAATATATTCTGACCGACCTCCTTACCCGCTTTCGCTAAACGAACGTATAATTATTACACGAACCTATATTATTATTATTATTATTACACAATCACCTTAATGACCAGTATACTAATGAACACAAATTAGTCAAAAATAATATTATATAAAGCAACATCATTAATTACGCGATGCAACTCATTAATTATGTGACGCAACATCATTAATTACATGACATAACTCATTAACTACATGACGCAACTCATTAATTACATGACGTAACACTCATTACGTCATACCCCGTACTGTCCTCGTACCGTCCTCCGGCAAACAGGGTCTCAAGGGGTACCTATACACTACTATTGCTGCCATTCCCCATAACACCAGATGATACGCTCGGGGATTGGGTATATCATAGCCTCTAAATTAGAAATAAATTTACGGATAAAAGTAGATTTTCCGCAAGAAGTCGGACCTGCCAAAACGTACAGGGATGTGGCCATCTCGCATCCATATCGAAAGTAAAATGACCACCTAGGGGCTGTTAGGCTCTTTATGTACAGCTAATGTTAAATTATGATAATGGGACGGGCTAGCATCGAGGTGTTAAAATTCAAAAGGGTGTGTAAAGTTGATGAGATACGATTGGTTAGAATAATAAGCCAATTACGAAAGTTCGATTGAGCGTGTTGGGGTGATTCATTCCACTCAGGCGTGCCTGGGGGGTGGAGGGTCACCGAGAATGTGTGGGTGTGTGATTAAGAAAAATCTTTTATAATAATTTCGTTGGCCCTGAAAAGGGCCGTTTTTTCCGTGTCATGATCCGTATTCGCTTCTGTCTTTTTTTCTTCACCATGCCGTGGTAATATTTTCTACAACCATTTTCTCTACCGCTTCTCTATTGAAATCGTCGATGCCAGTATATTCGTGCGGCTCACAGCGGGTACCATATTACTTATGTTCGCTGCACAAACATCTTGCAGCTCAGCACGATCAATCTTCTCTAAGGCAGTGAGGAAACATCTCTCAACCTTTTCTTCTGGACTAGCCATTAAACATAGATCGTGATGGGTTTGACGGCCATGATTTACAGAGCACCCATAGCACAGCTCGCTAACCAAGTCATCTAAATGTTTTTGGATCATAGTTGCATAAGCTTGGTTCGGCTCTGTTTGGATCCGTCTTCTAAGTTCGGTCGTCGGATTCTTTTTCCCATAATTTGAGAACGTCGGAAAATCTCGTTTTCTTTTTCTAAACAAATCTGCTTCTTCACTGGCAATTCTGCTGTCGATTTCTGTGATTGTTTTCTTCAGGTCATTCCATTCGCTTACGTCCAAAGCGATTCCAGTTTTAGTCGGTGTCGAAGAGTCTTCTGTGTATCTTCTCACGTGGACCTTTAATTTACCCTGAAAAGGTATCACGTTGATAAAAGTATTTCTTGAACCGATCTGAACTTTATTGGTGCTTCTCATCTCGACTGTTTCAGTGAAGTGACGAGTCGATTCATCTCGCAGAACTTAAACGAAAAACTGAAGCCCCCGCCGATCGTTTTAAAATTGACCGATTGATTTTTTGAGAACCATTCAAAAGGCAGGAATGAGTCTGGGGAAAAATCGATGAACTTCTAAATTTGAATCCCAGAGTCTGAAAGAAGGACGCATGTTGATCAGCAAATTCGAAGAGGTTTTTATGAGCCTATAACTTTGGAACAATAGGGATTAGTTATTAAAACCAATAAGGTGACAGATTGGTTTCTTACAATTTCAATAGCGCTTAAATTTGAAGCGCCAGTCTAGCGATATTTATAACAGATTATGACGGGTCGTTAAAATGTTATAATGGATTTTACTACCCTCACCCTTGTTACTCTTGTGCCATCTGCGAGGAGTAATTCGTGTTTGAAAAAAAATGATATTTTAGCTACACAGGTGTATAAAAAATAATATTAGACAATTACCTTAATGACGAATATACTAATTAACCAAAATTAATCAAAAATGATATTATATAACGGATTATGTGATTTATTCGACGCAACACCATTAATTACATGACGCAACACCATTAATTACATGACGCAACACCATTAATTACATGACGCAACACCATTAATTACATGACGCAACTCATTAATTGCATGACGTAAGTCATTACGTCATATCCCCAACCTACCTCCAACCGCCCTCCACCTATCCAGGTTTCAAAGCCGACATACATTACTACTGTGATGACTTGATTTGATAAAGAACTCAATAAATACTAGTGCATATCCGTTTTGAAACTTATCTGAACGAAAGATGTTCGAGCTCGGTATTGCATTGAAATAATATTAATGTGAGTTTTATATTATAAATACGGTAATTGAAATTGGTTGAAATTATAAAAAAAATATTATATACGTATTAGTACACGCTAAAAACTAAAGTGTTAAAAACTACACTTGAAGTGCTGTATTTAACACTTACTAAGTGCTAAACTAGCACTTTGTTCAAGTGTAGATAACCCAGAACTTGACAGGTGTTACAATAATACCACTTAACAAGTGTAATGTCGAGACACTTAAAAGGAAACAACGCAGATGACGCGGATCAGGTCTCCTGATCCGCGTCATCTGCGTTGTGTCCTTTTAATTATGTACCCACCAAGCGCAAATCAAATTATGGACAATTCGGGAAGAACCACCAATGCTAGACACATTGGAAGTGCCATCCATTCAAGTTTCAGATGTCTGACGATTGTAATGTCTAAGTGCTTAAAGCACTGCACTTTGAGTCATAAAATCAAACCCTAAGAGTTAGAATGGATTTAACGCCTTGAGAGCGTCAGTTTTAACACTTTAGTTTTTAGTGTGTAAAGGAAAATGTAGAGGGAACTATTTAACGCCTGTCCCTCAGCTGAGAGAAAAGGAAAGCTAACCTAACCTTTCCTCCCAGTTGAATGACAACGTTATGTCAGACGTACACTTCGTTAACCCTTTTACATCAACTGTTGAGATATTCTGTTGTATGCATGATTCGCTCATTAACCCATGTCACTCACGCAGCGGACACAAAACAGCAGACGGCTTTTGTCTGTATTGCGTGATATTGGTTGGTGTGCGACTTACGTGTTAACCCCTCTCATCTATGAGAGATTGCTCCTCAATTAAACTCACTGTATTGTTCAAAAATGTAAATAATATTCCAACTAAAAACAATTGTCAGTTTTTATTACTGTTTGATTTCAATTGCTTTGATGAATCTTTGTAATATCTATTCTTAATATTGTGAAAAAGTACCTCTCATGCCAAGCGAGTGTGGTTATTATACAATTACCATGTTTATATATATGTTTTCGACACATGAGAATAAAATGTCTAAGAGTGAATTCTATTCTGTTTTAAGGTAACTGCAATTCCCCAATCCACAGAAGTTAAATTATTATATTAAAATGCAGGGATTTCATTGTAACTTGGCAGGATGACTCCGTATGATGTCTAGATGAGAATTTCCCCATTTGGGCGCGATCTGTCAACCGCGACGACTGCCCGAGCGCAAAACCCGAAAACCTTTAGCACAGTCTACAGGTCATATTTATGTAGGGATTTTTTTTGTAACTTGGTAGCTTAACTTCATATAATGTCTAGATGAGAAAGTCCCCTTTTGGACGTGATTTGGCAACTGTGACGGCTACAGGGTCCCGAAGCCCGAAAACCTTTAGCACAGTCTACAGGCTGTATTCATGAAGGGATTTCACTGTAACTTGGTAGGATGACTCCAAATAATGTCTAGATGAGAACGCCCCCTTTTGGTCGCGATCGTTCAGCCTTGATGGCTGTCCGAGCCTAAAAACCTTCAGCATAGTCTATAAGTCGTATTTACGGAAGGATTTCGTTGTAACTTGTTAGGTTGACTCCATATAATGCCTAGATGATGACATCCCCTTTTGGTTATGATTGGTCAACTGTGACCGCTACAGGGGCCCAAAGCCCAAACCTTGAGGACAATCTACAGGTCATATCTATGAAGGGATTTCATTGTAACTTCGTAGGATCACTCCAGATTATGTCCAGATGAGAATGCCCCCTTTTGGTTGCGATCATTCAACCATGATGGCTTCCGGAGCCCAAAACAAGAAAAACTTCAGTACAGACTACAGGTCATATTTGTGAAGGGATTTCATTGTAACTTAGTAAAATGACTCGGTATCATGTCGAGATGAGGACGTCCCCTTTTAGTTGCAATCGGTGTTCTGTCATGTCTACATTGGCCTGAAGCCCAAAAACCTTTAGCACAGTCTACAGGCCATATTTATGAAGGGATTTCAACGTAACTTGATCGGAGGACTCATTTTGGAATAATTTCACTGTAACTTGGTAACGTTCATTGACATACGTTAACTGCAGGGCCACAAACATTAACTGTGAGGTCATATTAACCCACCCTCAGCTCTTTAGTACAGTGTACACCTCATATTATTTTTATTAAAAACATAGCATACATGGAACAGAAATTAGCATATTTCCAATTATCACAGTTCTTGTCTTATTTCATAATCCTTTCAAAAACATTGAACATTATCCTTTTCATCAAACACAACACACAGACAAGTTGAGCTACAGTGTCATTGACACTTTCATTGTGAATGGCGCTGGCCGGTTTTAGCCGTTACGTTGGGTAAAGGGTTAGGGGGTGAATTATAATTTAATTAGAAAACTTTGTCTTCAGTGATATCAAGTTTAACCCTTTACCCAACGCAGACGATATCAAAATTTATTATTTTAAATATCATTTTTTCAAATTTTTCAAAAAATTTCAACAAAACCATATCATGTGACCCCACGTTGGAACGAGCTCGTTCCAACGAGGGGTCACATAATATGGTTTTGCTGAAATATTTTGAAAAATAATATTTTTTCAACTGCTGAATTTGCATATTACGCGGGCGGATGCGATTGATTCGTTGGGTAAAGGCGCTTTTCAGGGAGTCCACCATTTCCAAGGGCTATTATAATCTTGATATAAATGTTCAATGCCGTAGGTACAGTACAGTCGCCGTGGATTGGTCGTAATCCACACGTGGGTTGTGGTGCCCACCAGTGCTCAAAATAACTTTTTTTTCCATGCGTAGCAAAATGCTACACATTTCCAAAAAATGAATAGCATTTTTTAAAATTTGCATAGCTATTTTTGTATACCAGAGTTATGTTATGCCGTTTTGTATTGATTTCTTTTTAGTAGATAGAATAGTTTCCATCCATTTCTGGGCATTTCCAAATGATCTGCAACACATGAAACATTTACTATGTTTTTTTAACTGTACTGCCTTTAAGGGTTGCATGGACTTGGATATTTTCAAATGACGTCGTGGTTGTTTAACAGAGTTCTCAAAATGGAAGTTGGGATTTTTAATTTGATGGGCTTGAAGTTATTTTTAATGGACATTTTATGCAAAATGTTTTAAAAACAGGAAGAATTTAAACCAATAGAATTCATCTTACATATGAAGTTGCTAATGATACTTGATGGAGAGTTAATCTGAGTTATGCCTGGAATGTTTCACAATCAGAAGTAAAGCATCAGTCATGATTAGTGAACTAGTTTTCAAATTTGTTTGCAAATTTTCATTTACATTTTGCGATGCAAGATAATCAACTGCAGCCTAATAGGCTGCAGTTGATTATCTTGTATCGCAAAATGCTATACATAATTAAACATTGTGTAGCTTTTGCAAGTTTTGCATAGCAAAAAGCGACGCGACACCGCTTATTTTGAGCCCTGGTGCCCACGCATGATTTGATGATTTGTCCTATAATTAATGTGTGGGGTCTAGTATTATTGCGTCCGTGGAAGTATTGGTCACCCGTGGAAAGTGACCAATCCACGGCGTCTGTACTGTAATGTGAATTTAAGTACTTTTCAAGGAGAGTGATAAAAATATCAAGTACTTCTTCAAGTCTAGAAATAATTTCAAGCACTTTTCAAGGAAAGGGTCTAAATTCAAGGACTCTTCTTCATACTCACACACTAGCTGGAGTTCCTGCGAAGAATAGCTTATTTTATGATTTTGATATTTGTGTGCTATTCTCCGCTGGAAGCTTAAACGAGTTTTTTCTTGTAGTCGTTCGTAACAGACTTTCGGTACGAACGGTTTGGACGTGTTAAAAGTACTAAATACCTGCCCTGACAATGCAATTGCGATTCCAATTTGAAGCTGGTCACCCCTTATACAATTCTGGATAAAATTACTGCTGAGCATAGTGCATTTCATGCCTAAAAGGCAATTATTATCAACGACCCCCCACCCCCACCCCCACCCCCTCGACACACACACACACACACACCACACTGCTTTTTCTCACAAAACATACAGACTGAGGAATACCCGACAGTGTGTTCTATGTGCCAGTAGGGACATACAACACATTGAACTTTGGGGACGAGTTGTGACTTTTTGTTTTTGCACGCGCTGAAAATAATCAAAATATGGAACTCGAACTTGACAATTTGAAACGGACTGGCATTTCAAAATTATCACACACAACAAAACGGGACTATTTTCGAGCCTTGTATTTCTAAATATTTGAAGACATTCTGGAGTAACTTATACAAAAAATATTACTCTTCTTTATCATTTACATAAACACTAAAATATGTCATTAAAATAAAATTACGAACGTAAAATGTTGGATAAGCAAGCTTTCAGTGTGATACAGTCACGGACGGAGAAAGAAAATCCGGGCCCTGGATTTATTCTGTCAGGCCAACTTTCAGGATGTTTATGTATTGTGTGTGTGTGTGGTGGGGTGGGGGTGGGGGGTGGGGGGGGGGGGGGGTCACGGGGTGTTTTTCTACGAGGGTAGAAGGCACTAACAATGATGGGGGTTAGGAGGTCCCTCCAAGAAAAGTTGAAATCTACTATTAAATAGAGCCCTCTTGCGGCTTTTAGGATGAAAATTCATGTTATCTTTTGGCCGTCAAATGACGTTTTTAGCAGCATGTTTCAAATTTACAAAATCATCAGTGGTCATCCAGTGACGCAGAATTATAGCTTCTGGCTGCACAATTCTTCTGGTGATAACTTTATGACGTCAAGTTGACGTAATAAGGTTATCACCCAAGAATCGTGTATCCCAAAGCAACAACCATTGGTCATATGCGGAGAACTATATTTGATGCTCCTTCTTTAACATTTTAGTACAATACGACGCGGAACTTTGGGGTACCTGAATCTAACCCAGGAGTCATAGACTCCCTGGCCGGGCCCAGGCCCCCAAAAGTTTCCGGCCCAGGGGTTACTACCCCCCGCACGCTCTCAAATCGGCCTGGACACAAATTGACCCATTATCACGAAAGAATGTTTCTTTTCTTTTCTACAGCTTTTTCGAAATATCTTCTGGCAACCCCATCTTTGATGAGCTCCATTGACAGCATTTCAAGTGAAAGAGAAATAGCTTGTGGGGCCGAAATTGTACGCCTGAAAGATATGATTGATTACCAAATGAGTAGAATCAGCACCAGACAATAAAGTATGATAACCCTTCTTCCTCCCCAGTACATCTGACAAGCTTTCAAAATACAGATGAGCTCCATTGACAGCATTTCAAGTGAAAGAGAAATAGCTTGTGGGGCCGAAATTGTACGCCTGAAAGATATGATTGATTACCAAATGAGTAGAATCAGCACCAGACAATAAAGTATGATAACCCTTCTTCCTCCCCAGTACATCTGACAAGCTTTCAAAATACAGACTCTACAGATTATACACCAGTGCTGGAAATGAACAAAATTGACGGGTGCAGTTTTAAGCTCCCGACGAGACGAGAGAAATTTGCATCCGTAAAATGTTAGTATATGAATTTTCTAGGGAATACTGTCACCAAACATCCTAACCCTTTGAACCTGAGCCCCTGCTTTTCCAGCAGGGAGCATGATACGTCATAACGTCATTAAATAGGATGGCTGTTCAGTAAATGTGTGGGGTAGACCAATCAGTATTTTCAACGTGCAGCCTCGAGGCTGCACGTTGAAAATATTGATTGGTCTTCCCCAAATAATGAATATGGACTCTTCTAATTGCTGCCATTGAACTGCATAGCAGACATCACTAGTGTTCAAAGGGTTAAATGTATAAGGAATTCCGAATTATGACAGTAACTTGCCACTGGCCACAATGTGTTGCTTTCTCAAAACAACACACATTTATATGCCCATACCAGTATATTAGTGCTCCACAATATTTTTCAACGAGTGCATTTTTTAGCTCCCGTAAAATAGAAATCACGGGTGCTGACGGGAGCAATTGCACTCCCACCCGTCTCATTTCCAGGACTGTTATACACGGTTCAGAACGTGGCGGTTGAATTGCCACTAAATCGCAGTGGGGTAGATTTTCGACCAGACAATAAAATCGAATTTTTTTTCCGCGACTTAGTGGTAATCCTTAGTCCCTCCACATAATGTATATGTGTAGGGCAGATTTGTTTGTAAAAAAAAAAAAATACTTATTATCGTCCCTCAGATATCATTCCAGAGTCCAGACTCTTCAAACTGGATATACGAACCGAATGTTGGATCACACCATTCAGAAGATTAGATTGAAATGGTTTATCTTGTATCGCAAAATGCTATACATAATTAAACATTGTGTAGCTTTTTGCAAGTTTTACATAGCAAAAAGCGACGCGACACCGCTAGACCAACTCCCATTATACCAATTCCCAAAAGACCAACTCCCACTTGACCAATTCCCAAAAGACCAACTGTTAAACTATGTATTAGACTAGATGAATACAGGATATAAAGAAAGAAGTGAAAAGGAATTATCATGTTTTACAAGGGACATATTTCAACACTTTTGCTTTTCAATACATTGTTTTTATAACTATTTGGGTGTTTTTCATTGACCTTTGGTGTTTATGACAATGTGGAAGCTACATGAATATCTAGCCAGCAGTGCTCAAAATAACTTTTTTACTTTGCGTAGCAAAATGCTACACATTTCCAAAAAATGAATAGCATTTTGTAAAAATTACATAGCTGTTTTTGTATACCAGAGTTATGTTATGCTGTTTTGTATTGAATTCGTCTAAAGAGATAGAATAGTTTCCATCCATTTCTGGGCATTTCCAAATGATCTGCAACACATGAAACATTTACTGTGTTTTTTTTTTATCTGAACTGTCTTTAAGGGTTGCATGGACTTGGATATTTTCAAATGGCGTCTTGTATGTTTAATAGAGTTCTCAAAATGGAAGTTGGGATTTTTAATTTGATGGGCTTGAAGTTACTTTTAATGGACATTTTATGCAAAATGTTGTAAAAACAGGAAAAATGTAAACCAATAGAATTCATCTTACATATGAAGTTGTTAATGATGCTTGATGGAGAGTTAATCTGAGTTATGCCTGGACTGTTCCACAATCAGAAGTAAAGCATCAGTGAGCGAGTTTTGAAATTTGTTTGCAAATTTTCCTTTACATTTTTGCGATACAAGATAATCAACTGCAGCCTATTAGGCTGCAGTTGATTATCTTGTGTCGCAAAATGTTATACATAACTGGACATTGTGTAGCTTTTTGCAAGTTTTGCATAGCAAAAAGCGACGCGACACCGCTTATTTTGAGCCCTGCTAGCCAGGCAACATTCCCAATAAAACTCTGGAATCATCACCATACCCTGGCCCAGAGTACTAATAATAGTGTAGAGGGGTGGCACTATAAGTACGTGGAGAGTGGATTGTAACTACATCACCCACGGAGTGGAGTTATCACCCAAGCTATAACCTTCAAATTTTGTACATATCGACAAAAAACACAAGCAATGTTTCAGCCAATGGAACTCCGGGTTTAACCCGGAGGTCCATTGGCTGAAACTTTGCTGGTGCTGGTTATGCTTTGCAACAAATTTGCAATTATTCATCAGGTGGAGTCTCCACTCTGCGAGTGATTTAGTGATAATACACTCTCCACGTACTATACATGTCATCTTACTTGTCTTCTGTATATTTTTGTTTTTATTTCAGTTTATGATATTATGAATAAAACATGTTGAAATAAATCATTTTTTTTTTTTAATACAGTCTTTGATAGTTGGTCTTCAGTAGCTAGTCCCCATTATGTATTAGAATAGGAAAATAGTTGAATCAAGGTATATATATCATGTAATCTAAATACATAATTTAACAGTTAGTCTAGAGGGAATTGGTCTAGTGGGAGTTGGTCTTTTTGGGAATTGGTCTAGTGGGAGTTGATCTAGTGGGAGGACACCAAGAAATTCAATTGCAGGAAATCTGTCGCCCAACTCATCTGCTGTGCGTTCACTCCGCCTCTGCCAGCTATCGGAAGGTCATACATATTATGTTTTCTAAATATTTTAACCATAATTGTAACCGTACTAATGTTGATGTATTTGAAAGAAAAAAGAAGCTAGTGCCAATGACCGTTGACATCTCTATTTGTATGGTTTTATCGACCATTGTTCGAGCAAAATAATTCAAATTTGCCATATATAGACAATTTCTTATTCTTCACTGCTGTGATGGGTAGAGATCAAATCTTGAATGATACTGGCACGTCTGTTGAAGAAATCACTAGTTAGTTTATTCTCAAATTAATGGAAAAACTTATTAGAATAGCGGTCAGGGCTTATATTTCGTCTAAATTTGTGAAAATCCATTTGGATTCTCGTGAAAATGGTTGTGAGAATCCATACCTACTATGAGTGTCCCAGGATCCCATGACGCCACCAAGGTTGAACCACTGTTGTATACTGATAACACATGTTAACCTTTTACCCAACACACCTTTTTAATTTTTAAAACTAAATTTGATAATTTTTAAACAATAAATAATAAATAGATGATAAAATTATTAAATGAACAATATTTACCAAAAAACTCTTACAAATATGGCTGTCGTTGGAACCGGCTCAATGAGCCGGTTCCAATGACAGCCATATTTGTAAGATTTTATGGTTTCAGGATATTTCAGGTCAAAATTAGCCTTCTGCTGGTTAATTTGTTGCCGCTGTGTTAAATAAAGGGTTAAATTGACTCAATTTTTTTTTCATGCGAATCCTAGCAGAGGTGCCGCGAGAATCTACATGGATTCTCGCTGGTTTTATTGCGCGAATCTTCGTGCGAATCGATTCTCGGATCCTCGTCGAAATTTTAGCCCTGGCGGTTAGGACAGACACTCGAATGAACCGTTATTGTATTAAATTTATTACAATAGCAGTTGGTGGAAATGTGTACGTCAACCTTTATGGTAATGAGTTTATTACAACAGCGGTGGTTCAACCGTGGTTGAAAATGTTTGCATCAACCGCTATTGTAACAAGCTTTTATAATAATCGCTGTTGATGAAAAAGTTCGCACCAACCGTTATGGCAACAGGGTTTTTTTATATACAATAGCGCTTGATGGAAAAAAAGTTTGTTTCAACTGCTATTGTAATAAGTTTATATGACCAGGGACGTAGATGGGTGGGGGTATTGATCTATAAAGATTCCAACCAGGTATAAATCCTTGAAGGGGTGCCCCTCCCCAGGGAGGGGAAAATGTTGACTCCGAGTGACTGTACTGGTAGTATTTAAGACATTCGGAGAAAATCTCAAAGAAGTTTGAATGGCTGAAGCTAAATATCTACATAATTTGAGGTTTTAAGACGGCACAAAATGACAATTTCTTGTGGTACTGTAGTCTGTAAGGGGTACGGGAAGATTTGACCGCTGGAAGAGTCAGTGAAAATGAGGTATAAAGGAGATGATTCGTATGCTTATCGGAGAGCCTGGGAAGCAACTGATGTAAATTTCAAGTTATGGCCCATGATATAGCTTAAGGGGCTATATAAGTAATGGAATTCTGTGTATTTTGAAATTCTCGCCTCTCATATTCCTTAAATGCAGATTAATAATACACAAATTATACATAAAAATGAAGGTTGGGATGTATAGAACACGAAACACGTGTGTAATCAACTCATAGAGTTGACGCCAGGCACCACTGGTTCCTGGAAGTCTGCTATCGTATTCGTACCAGAACTGATAATAAAATAATATTTCGCAAGAACAACTCGTGGCCGAATGTGCTTCAGATATTCAATAACAAAGCTAGGCATTCAAAACACTTTCGAGTGCAGCGATAGGACTGCATTTTGGAAAAGGACAACACTGTCTGCATTTTTCCTTGAAGATGGTTTCCATGCTCGACAGACATGCGTAAATCACTCGTTACCACGAATTTCCATCGGAAAACAAAATCGTAATTCTAAGAAATTTCAACAGGTGTCATGATACCTTGCATTGAATATGGCAACTGTGCAACCTCTATATAACAACAGTATGCAGTATTAAGGCGATCTTTTTCATCATTTGATTTTAGACGGCGTTGTTTTTACATGCTTTTTCTGTCCGATGACGTCGACCGGAAATCGAAAGTACACTCATACGTAAACAAAAGCAGAGGCTTTGGAATTTTCCCCCATGCAGCTCTGTCGCCGCGTTTTGAAGAATTTTTAATCCCTAGCTTTGTTCTTGGATATGTGAACCACATTTGGCCACAAGTTGTTTTCGTGAAATATTATTAAATTATCAGTTCTTGTGCGAATACGGCAGCAGACTTCCAGGAACCAGTGGTGCCTACAGTCGACTCTATGAGTTGATTACACATGTGTTTCGTGTTCTATACATCCCAACCTTCATTTTGATGTACATTTTGTGTATATTTAATTTGAATTGAAGGAATACAGAGGTGAGAATTTTCAAAATAAACAAAATTTCATTACTTATATAGGCCCTTAAGGCTATTACACGGGAGTGAAAGTACAAGCGAAAACTTAAAACTGGAGAGAGGTCTGATGAGCAAGACTAAAAACAATATGTGAAGACATAACATTGGGGGTAACACTGAATGCATACAAGTGTCAATGTGTTGGCTGTATGCACGTGCATAATTACCCAAATGGGAAAAACATCACAAAGTAGAACAGAATGGCACGTGAAATAGCCCATGCTACTTCACGTGTTCTCAATAGAAAACTGACGTGCATATGTAGCGTCCCACCCGTTAACCTACCTCCATATGGGCCAGGGACTCCTGAGTTGGTTTCGAGCTCTACAAGAGCCCCATGAAAATAGGTGACAAGAATTAAACTGACAATACTTTGTTAATAAAATGACAGAAGTACAATAATCAAGTAATAACCCTTTACACATCTATGGAGTCATACTACCCTTTTATAATATACGTCGAATTACCTCTAAATACCGAAAAAACAGCTTTAAATGGACTCTGCAACTCCCGAAACGATAAACGTGACTTTCCTCCTCAAATTCAAAACACAGACTCCCTGAACCGGTAGTATGACGTCATGGAGGGGCACAGGGTTGTACACAAAACACAGAAGTGGGAACGGACAGCATATCCTCATCGAGAACTGCTGACGACTGAGAAATGGTGGAGACTGGCCCATAGGCAAGTTGGGTAAGTATAGTATATAGACAAGATGAACAGTCAGGTCGTCACACCACCCCTCCTTAAAATGGATGTGTCATGCATCCCAAATTTCACATACAAAATCAATGCGTATCAAATGGTGTTTGAGCAAATCGAAAAACACTGGGATCAATCTTTCTGTGCCCACTGTAGGTGGTGACAGTTTTATGGTTTCTAGAAAATCGTGCCCATGGCAACTCGTACCAGTCAAGTTGTACCCAAAATTGGACGACTCATTTTTGTCTGGACAACTCGTACCCACGATTGGACAACTCGTACCCACAGCTGGACAACTCGTACCTGATATGATTTACAGGAGGTGGGGCGGATAGTAACACAAAAATAACAGACCAATGGGCATGCTATCATTATATATTTTTAAAAAAAAATCACTATTGGTTTGACTTTTGGAACATACACTTCTATAAGTTTATGCAATGAAAACTTGCTGTCGGAAATGTCTCACGTGTTTGGATAATGATTTGCTCTGTAAATTGCTGTTGGCACATGTTGCATTTGTGTTTTGATTATGATTTGCTTTGTATGTCTACTTTGTTGTGATAGTGAAATCTTAATTGTTTAGTTTGCAAGTAGCCTTCAGTCAAAGGTCAATATTGAAATCGCCCATTATTTGAGAAATTACTTTTTCTTGATTTATTTTATCGGTTATCTCGAGGTGTTTCGTTTCGTTTTTCATTCGCACCTTGGACCTCGAGATGCTAACAACTGAACAATGGAGTTCCCACTTGTGATCCAAGAAACACTTGTCAGAGTGAAGGCTACTCTTGCCACCACCTGGAGTATCCAGGTGCTCAAGGGTAAAATTCACGTGACAGTGGATTTTGATAAAGAATCTGAACCGCCGTCCTTGGGGAGGTGTAGCACCTTTCGTGAGGGGATTTCCCCCCACACTGGTCACCCTCCTAGTGACACGGAAAAGCTGGATGAAGGCCGCCGAGTAGTACAGCCACCACCAAGAAGAAGAGGATGAGAAAGAAGGGACCCTCCGCCAGACGACGAGATGCCCGCCGAATGACGGAGTTCCTGGAGAAGAAGAAGAAGAAGAAGAAGAAGAAGAAGAAGAAGAAGAAGAAGAAGAAGAAGGAAAAGGAAGAGAATGAGGCAAGTGAGGGCGTCATAGGTTCAACACCTGTCACCCCTGACCAACCCCTGTCCAGCTCGGCACCCCCTTCCCAGAAGGGGGGTCTGGAGGACTGTGGCTCATCGGGTGACAGATCAATCTCTATCCCATCTGACTCTCCGTCCGAAGAGGAGATGGAGGAGGAAGATATGTCTATGGTACAGGAAGTTGTCCCAGACGACGCACCTTCCACTCCTCCTGCTCTTGCTTCTCCGGCTTTTTTGGACCAGGAGTCCGACCAGGAGGAGAGCTTCCCGGAGTCCGTGGAGGCATTTCTTGGGGAGGAGATTCAGGACGAGATTGTCCGAAACACGGTCCAGGACAACTACAACTTCTTCCTGGGAAGAAAATATCCAACAGACTCAATCAGGACAATCCTCTCAAGCAGTCTCAAAGGGTACAGACAGTCTAAAAAAAACAGCAACCAGGGTCAGGCCGTTCCTTGCCAAGGACAAACATACTCCTCCTCCGGATCCAACAACACCACCAACATCAATCTCTCCGACACATCCTCCTCCCACCAAGAAAAACCGTAGGAGACACAGACGCCGCTGATCACCTTTACTCTTTCCCTCCTCTACCACGCTCTGACATAACAAAATTATACAGTCAACTATTATACAGTCAACGAGGGTCGAAAGGGGCTTACTCCCCAAACCGTCCCTGCGCGCCTTCGGCGCGTGAAACCATTCGTTCGGTTATCTCGTTGAGTTTGCTGAGTAACATATCTATGTCTGCTTTAGGCGCCGTGTTGGGTCTGTATACTATCCGGATAATTCTCCTAGTTTTGTTAACCCTTTACCTAACGTAACGGCCAAAACCGGCCAGCGCTATTCTCAAAAATCGCCAATTAATTTTCATTATTTTTTCCATTTTTTGTCTCAGAAACATAGGTTATTTAATGTCGTTTGGGCCACGTGCCGCCGGTCAAGGTAGATGTTGAATGAATGTCGATTGTTCTTGTACTGCGTTGTTGCAGTATGATTGGCAGTGCGTTAGACTGCGTGGAGCTGACAGTTTGATCTGACCGAATCTCCGATAATACTTGAAATTTTTGCAGGATATCGGATGGCCGCTCACAAATGGGGGTGGGGGTTAGCGTATCGGGATTGCATTGTTTGGGTTTTTTCTGTGTTGATTATTGTTATTGTTTGTTGCTTACTTGCCTTAGGTGAGCTTGCCATACTGCCTTTGGATGAAGCCGGCGGCTCGTAAGGTGGATTGGTACATTTGGGATGGGGGGGGGGGGGTAGGTGGGGGCAGAGGATTCGACAGTCGACTTTGGCTTGGCTGGGTGAAACATATTGAGATTACATTTGCATGGGATGGCGGGGGGGGGGGGGGGGGGGGTGGGGGTAGAGGGTTAAAAGGTTTTTGTTGCTAAATTGTTTTGGGTGCGCTTGCCATTTCGTTTCAGTTGTGCAAACTCTAAGATATGATATGCCAAGAACAGCATCAAAAAGGATTTCGGCGAAGAAAACGAGAGATGCAAAACAGGTTGAGAAGAGGTGTCTGCATTGAAGCGACAAAAGCCTGCAAAAACCGTGGATGTTGGTGTCACCGTCACTCCAGGAACGCCTTCTCATTCGATGGGCCAGGAATCTGACCCAATTGGACCAACACCCGGTCAGTTGTTTTCCCAAAATCCGGACTTTCATCCGGTACCTTCTTGTTCGGTATCTATCTGATTCAATTGGCTCCCGCATATCGACGCAAAATAAATCAAAAATTCAAAATGGGGAGTATATTGATTTATCTTCGTTGCTCTCGCCTGCGGCAGACGCTGATCAAGGCGAGAAACGTGTCACAGTAGTCAGTGGGGAAATGGTTTTGCTTCCAATCAATCGAAAATCTAAAATTTATGATATTGGTAAATGGACCGATGCGATGCTATCATTTTCGTCGGTTTATTTATCTGTCCACCCAGTGGAAACTCAAGACCTGTTAAAATATATTTCTACCGTCCGCCTGGGTGCCAGTCGCACACATAATTTGGGGTGGAAAGATTTCGATGAACAATTCCGCCTAAAAAAAGGCCCGCGATCCAGTCATGTCCTGAGCTCAGGTTGACGTGGAGTTATGGCTTTTGTACATGCTTAAAAGCGAACCATCCCCAGTGACTGCCACCGTGCCCAAGCTTGGTAAATGTTTCGATTTTAATTATAAAGGTGTATGTAGCAGAAATCCATGTCAATTTAAACATTTGTGCCTCACTTGCAATGGGGGACACTCACTCACTCAGCCACAACATGTTTCCGCGGAAAACCAAATAATTTCCCAAGACCAAATGCCACAAACAGTAATTTTCGTTTCGCTGGAAGTGACCATTTCGGGCCAGGGAATCATGGCCCTCAATGGAGCAAACCCCGAGGTACTGTGCCTAGGCCGTTCCCCAATCAACGTCAATGAGCTGGCGGATTTATTATTTGATTATCCAGATCAGACTATGGTGGAAGACTTAATATCAGGTTTTACATTTGGCTTCAAACTTCCGTATACTGGTCCTCGGACAGCTTTTGTCTGTCCGAACCTTAAATCGGCGATCGATAACCCATTGGCTTTAAAAGAAAAGGTCAATAAAGAAATTGAATTGGGGCGCATCATGGGTCCTTTTTCTCAACCGCCGTTGCCCAACTTCCGAATTTCGTCACTGGGCCTCGTGCCTAATCAGAGGGGGGTTGGCGACTTATTACCCATCTTTCATATCCACGCGGGCACAGTGTAAACGATTATATTGCCTCGGAGCTATGTTCAGTTCAGTATACCACATTTGATGCAGTTACTAATATGATAGCCAAACTCGGTTAGGGGGCGCTGCTTGCAAAAATAGATATTAAGTCGGCTTTTCGTTTACTTCCCGTGCCTCCCGATGCTTTCAACTTGCTGGGTTACAAAATTGATAATTCTTATTACATTGATAATTGATTACTTTGAGAAATTTTCAAGCTGTTTAGAATGGGGCGTTAAACGAATTTGGGGTAAACAATTAGTGCAACATTATTTAGATGACTTCCTTTTTGCTGGGGAAAAGGGCTCAGATCATTGTCGACTAGGCATGATCTGCTTCGAGCATTTATGCAACAAGATTGGTATCAAGCTGGCTAGTGAGAAAACGCAGGGACCGACTACACAATTGACGTATTTAGGTTTGGAAATTGACACGGTACGAATGCAGATTAGGATTCCGCCCAACAAACTTCAAACATTACAAAGGCGACATTGATATGGCGTACGAACAGGTTCGAAAATAATTATTGAGGTACATACTATATTATTTGAGGTTCATCCTATATTATTTGAGGTTCATCCTATATTATTTGAGGTTCATCCTATATTATTTCAGGTTCATCCTAAAATAATATTTATGACCCTCTCGTACGCGATCAATAATTTGTCCGACCCTGGATGGACTATAATTATTGTTTCATGTTGAACCAGGTTCGACATAAATATTTCAGGTTCATCCTATATTAATTGAGGATGAACCTAAAATAATTTGTCCGACCCTGGATGTACCATAATTATTGTTTCATGTTGAACCAGGTTCGACATCAATATTTGAGGTTCATCCTATATTAATTGAGGATGAACCTGAAATAATTTGTCCGACCCTGGATGGACCACAATTATTGTTTCATGCTGAACCAGGTTCGACATCAATATTTCAGGTTCATCCTATATTAATTGAGGATGAACCTGAAATAATTTGTCCGACCCTGGATGGACATAATTATTGTCTCATGTTGAACCAGGTTCGACATAAATATTTGAGGTTCATCCTATATTAATTGAGGATGAACCTGAAATAATTTGTCCGACCCTGGATGGACCATAATTATAGTTTCATGTTGAACCAGGTTCGACATAAATATTTCAGGTTCATCCTATATTAATTGAGGATGAACCTGAAATAATTTGTCCGACCCTGGATGGACCATAATTATTGTTTCATGTTGAACCAGGTTCGACATCAATATTTGAGGTTCATCCTATATTAATTGAGGATGAACCTGAAATAATTTGTCCGACCCTGGATGGACCATAATTATTGCTTCATGTTGAACCAGGTTCGACATCAATATTTGAGGTTCATCCTATATTAATTGAGGATGAACCTAAAATAATTGGTCCGACCCTGGATCGACCATAATTATTCAGGATGATACTAAAATCCCACGATGCAATACGCTCCACGAGCCAATCAGCTGAGTCGTTACAAACGCGAACAATGGGACATAACTGGGGGAAAAAGCAAGATAAACTTGATGCAGGCACACAGCTTCAGACAAAGAATCCCGCTGAGAGATTGTTTTGTGTGTGCTTCACACGATGTTTTTGTAATCACGCAAAATAAATAAGATTTTTTCCCATGAAAATGTCAAATGGACAGTGTTGATTGTTTACTGTACTGTTAGAAACAAGTTGTGTTTTAATATTGAAATATGACTCGCTAACCAATAGTGTTGCGGACCGGACCGCAAACAAACGGTCCGGTACCGGTCCAGGCGTGGTCCGCGGTACGGTCCGATGAGGACAAGGCCGCCCCTGCTGTACCGGTACACAGGCACGCTGGACCGGTCCGGGGCGGTCCAAGGGACCGGTCCAGGGAGACGCAAAGGGAAGTTTTGCGCTCTCCCAATTGATACACAAACTGATAATTTCATCTTGATAGACGGTGAATACATTCAAGTCGAGTAAGTTTGAAGTAACTGTCAACTATATTGAGCCAATCTGTCACCAATCAACCACCTGCATCCTGTGATTCCTGTCACGGGTGTCGGGTGAAGGTATCAGCGATGAGCGGTTCTACAAAAAAGTTCCCAAAATAGCGAACGCTCAAATTCGGTGACAAGAAGCTGTCATTCAATTCCTTTGTCGGCAAAGAATTTCAATGTGTATTGTGTATCTATTTCTATAACCCCCGATCTGGATTATGTGCACATGGAAACTATTTAGTTGGTAGTAACTTGGTCCCTGTATTTCATCTGGTAGGTTTGGTGTGGTGACCCTATTAAATTGGACCATGGGCGCAGATCGGGGGGGGGGGGGGACGACGGGGCGTGTGCCCCACAATGTTTTTTCGGGAGGGGGGCATTACATGTTATGTCCCCCGCGCTCATCCCACATATATAGGTCCGATACCAGCTGATATTGTTCGAGCAATGCTGCAATAGGCGAAAATCGCGTATTTTCTGGTTCCTTTTTCAAAATTTCCTCCCGCAGGGCCAAACCATGCTTGGCCCTGCGCGTTGTGTGCCCCGCAGGACCAAAGCATGGTTGGCCCTGCGCATTGTGTAGCCCCCCCCCCCCCCCTCCACACACTCACGCTCTAAAGAGAGAGACCTGTGCCCCTGAATTGGACCGCCTTGGACCGGTCCATCTAGAAAAAAATGGACCGCTTGCCCGAATATCGGACAGCTATTTCGTGGACCGGACCGGACCGGACCGGAACACCATTGGCGGTCCGGTACGGTCCGCATCACTGCTAACCAACATATCGGGAAAACGTCTCGTGAAGTTTAAAAATTTAATGGAGCAGTTCAAAAAAGTGCCTCTGTGGGGTAGGGTGGGGAAGGGCAAAAATGATGGATTTCGTACGTATGTTTGTTTGTCTGTGTGTCTGCTATAGAATAAATATGGGGCCATCCATAGTGCCCAAAATTGGCCTACTTTATGGCGGAGGTCATTGTCAGGTTTAAAAAAGTGCAGGGGTGGGATTGGAGAGGGGCACCAAAAGCTATGACCAATTTGTTTTTTACTGATATAGGTCCTCAAAGGGATCTACTAGTGGCGACTTCTTATCAGGAATCTTAAAGGTTTCAAAAAATTGCCGGTGGTGGTGTTGAGGAGGGGCAAAACTTGTGGATTTTGTGTGTATGTCTGTATGACCACTATAAAAAGGCATACGGAGCCACCCACAGTGCACAAGCTGGTTCTGCTAGGGTTTTTTTCTACACCGGGAGTCATGGATTGAAAAAGTCAGGATTGAAAAAGTGCCGGGGTTGGGAGAGTCACCCAATGTCATGACAATTTTTCTTTTCACCTCTATAGATGTTCAAAGGGGTCTACCTGAGGTAACTTTTTACCGGGAATATTATGGTGCGGTTAAGGCCGCAGGCCTGCCCAAGTTACTCTTTTGAAGTCAGGGCTGTGGTTTTATGAACTGTTTTTTCTCAGAAATTTACCGTACAGCATCGGGTAACCCTGCTAGTATTTGTTAAAACCTGTTTTGACTCATCATTTTCACACAGGTAACAATGTTGGGAAGCAGTTTAGTATGCCAGAATGCTCGAAATGCATCCCCACCCCCTCTTCTTCCCACAGAATTTCAAATTGCTCTGCGGCTCCGGGGTTAGCATGTTTTCGGTGTCATTGTGGGGCATGTCACGGTGTTATGTTCATGGAAGCAGGTGACTGTTTTGAACAAATCACGCGATAATGCCTCAGCTGTAGGGCTGTCGCTAGAGCCTTTTAATGGGGGTGGGGGTGGGGGGTGAGAGCCCTCGAAATTCCAACTGGGTAGTGGGCGCGTTCTTGACAAACTATTAGAACTGTAGATCTTCCTAATTCGGCGAGCACGGCCGCGCCGGGCCGCCCATGGTTCGGCCCGATGTTGGAAAATTGTTAAATTTGACATTAAAAGGAGCAATTTCCTTTCTTCTGGAGGATCAATTCCCACTTCAACATACCCCGAAAAGTTTGGGTTTTTCTCTGATCAAATAACAAAATTCATCTTTTGAAAATTTCGATTTCTGTAATACCTTTGAAAAACTATGCAGAATTATTATATGTTCTGCAAGTTTTAGCCAATCGTTTATACCAAAGCTGCACAATTTAGAGAATTCCATCCATTTCTAGGCATTGATTACTGGGTCCCATTTTACCATTACCAAATGTAAGCTGAAAATACACGATTTCCGCCTATTGTAGCATTGCTCGGACACACAATGCGCAGGGCCAAGCATGGTTTTGCCCTGCGGGAGGAAATTTTGAAAAAGCAAGCTGAAAATACGCGATTTTCGCCTATTGCAGCATTGCTTGAACAATATCAGCTGGTATCGGACCTATATATGTGGGAGGAGCGCGGGGGACACAACATGAAATGCCCCCCCCCCCCCCCGAAAAACTTTGTGCGGCACACGACCCCTCCCCCCCCCCTATGATCTGCGCCCATAGTCCAATTTAATAGGGTCACCACACCAAACCTACCAGATGAAATACAGGGACCAAGTTACTACCAACTAAATAGTTTCCATGTGCACATAATCCAGATCGGGGTTTATGGAAATAGATACACAATACACGTTGAAATTCTTTGCCGACAAAGGAATTGAATGACAGCTTCTTGTCACCGAATTTGAGCGTTCGCTATTTTGGGAACTTTTTTGTAGAACCGCTCATCGCTGATACCTTCACCCGACACCCGTGACAGGAATCACAGGATGCAGATGGTTGATTGATGACAGATTGGCTCAATATAGTTGACAGTTACCTCAAACTTACTCGACTTCAATGTATTCACCGTCTATAAAGATGAAATTATCAGTTTGTGTATCAATTGGGAGAGTGCAAAACTTCCCTTTGCGTCTCCCTGGACCGGTCCCTTGGACCGCCCGGACCGGTCCAGCGTGCCTGTGTACCGGTACAGCAGGGGCGTCCCGGTCCTCATCGGATCGTACCGCGGACCACGCCTGGACTGGTACCGGACCGTTTGTTTGCGGTCCGGTCCGCAACACTATTGGTTAGCGAGTCATATTTCAATATTAAAACTCAACTTGTTTGTAACAGTACAGTAAACAATCAACACTGCCCATTTGACATTTTCATGGGAAAAAATCTTATTTATTTTGCGTGATTACAAAAAAATCGTGTGAAGCACACACAAAACAATCTCTCAGTGGGATTCTTTGTCTGAAGCTGTGTGCCTGCATCAAGTTTATCTTGCTTTTTCCCCCAGTTATGTCCCATTGTTCGCGTTTGTAACGACTCAACTGAATGGCTCGTGGAGCGTATTGCATCGTGGGATTTTAGTATCATCCTGAATAATTATGATTGATCCAGGGTCGGACAAATTATTTTAGGTTCATCCTCAATTAATATAGGATGAACCTCAAATATTTATGTCGAACCTGGTTCAACATGAAGCAATAATTATGGTCCATCCAGGGTCGGACAAATTATTTCAGGTTCATCCTCAATTAATATAGGATGAACCTCAAATATTGATGTCGAACCTGGTTCAATATGAAACAATAATTATGGTCCATCCAGGGTCGGACAAATTATTTCAGGTTCATCCTCAATTAATATAGGATAAACCTGAAATATTTATGTCGAACCTGGTTCAACATGAAACAATAATTATGGTCGATCCAGGGTCGGACAAATTATTTCAGGTTCATCCTCAATTAATATAGGATGAACCTGAAATATTGATGTCGAACCTGGTTCAACATGAAACAATAATTATGGTCCATCCAGGGTCGGACAAATTATTTCAGGTTCATCCTCAATTAATATAGGATGAACCTAAAATATTTATGTCGAACCTGGTTCAACATGAAACAATAATTATGGTCCATCCAGGATCGGACAAATTATTTCAGGTTCATCCTCAATTAATATAGGATGAACCTCAAATATTGATGTCGAACCTGGTTCAACATGAAACAATAATTATGGTCGATCCAGGGTCAGACAAATTATTTTAGGTTCATCCTCAATTAATATAGGATGAACCTGAAATATTTATGTCGAACCTGGTTCAACATGAAACAATAATTATAGTCCATCCAGGGTCGGACAAATTATTGATCGCGTACGAGAGGGTCATAAATATTATTTTAGGATGAACCTGAAATATTATAGGATGAACCTGAAATAATATAGGATGAACCTCAAATAATATAGGATGAACCTGAAATAATATAGGATGAACCTCAAATAATATAGTATGTACCTCAATAATTATTTTCGAACCTGTTCGTACGCCATACATTGAAGCCATATTGTCAAAAAGGAAAATCACTTTGAGCAAACTGCAGTCTTTGGTGGGGTTGTTAAATTTTTGCACACAGGTCATCGTTGTGGGGCGTGCTTTAAACAGAAAGTTCTATGATGCCATGAAAGGGGCAAAACGCCCGCACCACTTGATCAGGGTGAGTTTAGGTATGAACGAGGATTTAAAGGTGTGGCTTCACTTTCTCGAACATTTCAATGGTGTTTGTTATTTCAGTGATTTAACTTGGACGGATAATATGTCGTTGGAATTGTTTACAGACAGTGCAAGTGGTACCAGGCTGGGTTGTGGGTGCATGGCCGCTCACGCAGGTTACCATGACAACACAATATGGCGCCACTAGGTCACGTGACTATGACGTCACATGAGATCCCCCGATGAGATCCCCCAAATTTCCCCTGAAACATACGAGACATAGTACTGACGTCAAGAATACGAGAGAAGACATACTGAGTTCAGCCATCCTGAAACACCGTAACATTGTTAATTCGGGTGAGATGAATAACTTATTAGTGAACCCTTTACCTAGCCTGTATATAGCAAGGGTTCAGACAAAACAATCTTGCAGTATAATGAAACCTTTTTAATTTTTTCCTTCAAAAACATATCATATGAGATCCTTCATTAAAACGAGCTTGTTCCAATGAGGGTTCATACGATATGTTTTTGAGGCAAAAAAAAAATAAATAAAAATACGATACAATATGAATGGTGACTTTCTTGTATGGACCAGCCTGTCCGGTTTTAGCTGTTATGTTAGGAAAATACCCACAAAGGTTTTTTCGTTATGTCAAATGACCGGTAGCAAGAGCTTTGGTCTCGTTTCCTATTAAAAGGTCATTTCCGAGGTTATTGGATATTCTCAGCCAAATGGCTATTTTGGGCTATAGTTTTAGTTTATGGTGGTGTGGATTTAGTAAATAATTCTCATTAATGGTGATATGATCAACATAATCTGTTGATGGTCTTGATTCAAACTGTGTATTGTCAAGTGCATTTCAATTGGGGGTCGAGGTCACATGAAAGTGTTAAATGGCTAACCCAGACCTGTTTGGGACCTGACAATTTGCAGTTTACAAATGGGACAATTTTTGTGTAAATTTGCTTTGAGAAAGCCTTCTGAAAAAATGAATAAGAAACCCATATGTTTTTTATTTGTCAGAATGATCATGTTATGCTGTAAAATCCTCAGTGGAGGAATGAGGAATTCCTATAACACAGTTTTATCACTATCGATGTACGAAAATTGGAGATTTATCCCCAAAACGAGAAAATTTTGACCATTTTGAGCCCTTTTTTAGCCATCAACTGTGTCATTCGGCTGAGTGTATTCGAGTGATATTGTAAGATTTTTGGTGTGTACAGTTGTCTCCAGAAAGGGCCATATGCAGACCTTCCAGAAACTATATGCATTGTGAGTATTGTGAATAGGGAAGGTAATTTAAATGCGAAATAACCTCGGCCGTGTCAATCAGAAGCTGAACATTTCTTGAAAAGCCGACATTTTCACCTGAATAACTGTAACGAGACCTTTCGTTAAATAAAATGAAAATCGGTTTTTCATTTTCTGTTCACAGACTGTTTTTAAGCCTTTACCTAACATGAAAAGCAGACAACACTTGGAAACAAAATTCTTGAGTAAACTAAAAAAAAATCAGCTTTTTGTCTCCAAAAAAATAGGTTATGACCTCTCATTGGAACGAGTTCGTTTCAAAGAGGGGTCATAACCTATGTTTTTGAGAAAAAATAATGAACATTAATAGGCGATTTTTAGCTCAACTTGACAAAGTCAAGATAAGCCATTGCCATCACGCGTGCGGAAGTCTGTTAATCTGTTCACATTTTCCTTTAGCACAGGCTACACCCCGTAGTTCTTGTCTGATCGTCACGAAATCTCATATGCAGGTTTGCTGTCACGTCTAGATGAGAACGCCCCCTTTTGGTCTTGATCGGTCAACCGGTATGGCTGCCTGAGCCCCAAACCCGAAAACCATTAGCACAGTCTACAGGTCGTGTTTATGAAGGGATTTCATTGTAACTTGGCAGGATGCATCTGTGTAATGCCTACGTGAGAACTTCCCCTTTTGATCATGATCTGTTAACCCTGATGGCTGCCCCAAGCCCGAAACCCCAAAACTTTTAGCACAGTCTGCAGGTCTTGTTTAATACCGTAAAGCATGTTGGTCGCCTAGGGTTAATAATATGAACGAGAATGTAACTATAATTCGTGTGCTTTAAGACACCTGTTCCACAATACAGAAGTTAAAATTCTATGGCGATTCTATAGCCTTTGTCTACTAAAGAGCTTGACCAGCTATTCAAGTTTTATTACATCGCCCAAGGGACTCCCGACCATTGTCCAGTATTACATAAAGATTAATTTATTAAGACCCTAAGTAACAGTGTTGGAAAGCAGAACCCAATAATGTCTAATTTGGAAGTCACTTCTAATAAGATAAAAAGCACATTTCAAAGCATTCGTCCTATTAATTTGCAACGTGTCACGCTATACAACAATGACCAGCGTCCAATATCAACTTCACACGCAGCCGTCATGAAGGTACAATAAGTCGGCCCTTTGTCTCAAAATGGAATATATAGAGACCGAATTTACCACCTCCACACATGAGAATAAAATGTCTGAGAGTGAATTCTATTCTGTTTTCAGGTAAGCTTAGTTTATGTCTGTGTATATATATGTTTGTTTTACGTAGTTAGTAAATTTAACCTGAAACACGGAACTGTGCTGGTTAAAATAATATCCTTATATTGCAAGCTAAATAAGTTTATTATTTCAAATATTAATGAATATTATTCCTTGGTTTCTTTATCAAATAAAGTCATGACAGGCAGCCATGACATGATTTGATAAGGAACTCAAAGTTCACATTTATTTATTGATGTTTAAGGTCACATATTTATGCACAATGGCTAAGCATGACCGTGCCAGTTTTACGGGTGGAGGAAGCCGGAGTATCCGGAGAAAACCACCGAGCAACGACGAGCAGCTGCGGCAGTGCTGAGTTACGATGTTGGGGAGCTGGCAGCTGAAGATATGCGTACCATCGACGTGCAGTACGCCTTAGTACACGGCGTCACCGTGCCCCCACGCGGGCAATGGAGATGAAGTGTCTTGCCCAAGGACACAACGCGGTTGCCGCAGGTGGGATTCGAACCGAGGACCCCTCGGCTTGCAGCCTGCACCTCTACATACTGAGCCACCGTGCTCCCCCAAAGTTCACATAATAGGGTAAAGCCTAATTGCTAGCCTTTATGTTTGAACTCGTTTTGTACATGAATAATTTTAAGTAACGTTGATTTCAAAGTTGATTTAACATAATAAAGTGCGCGTCAGATATGTAAGATTAAAATATCAGCTATCTGCCCGTTATAGATGTGAGCTCAGTAAGATATATTATTACGATAAGAGCTCGGAGCTCCACGAAGTAAAATATTAGAGAATTATAGAATTATAAAAGTTCCAGCGTTGTGAGCTGCTTTAATTAAAATACACAAAATTATTTGATTGAATAAATGTTCAAAATATTAAGTATTAATTCTTGGTTTCTTCATCAAATAAAGTCATGCGAGTCATGACTTGATTTGATAAAGAACTCAATAAATACTAGTGCATATCCGTTTTGAAACTTATCTGAACGAAAGATGTTCGAGCTCAGTATTGCATTGAAATAATATTAATGTGAGTTTATATTATAAATACGGAAATTGAAATTTGTTGAAATTATAAAAAAATGTAATTTACGTATTAGTACACGCTAAAAACTAAAGTGTTAAAAACTACACTTGAAGTGCTGTATTTAACACTAAGTGCTGAACTAGTACTTTGTCAGCTCACCTGACTGAAATATTTATTTATTTATTTATTGGTGTTTAAGGTCACATATTTCTGCACAATGGCTAACCATGACCGTGACAGTTTTAAGGGTGGAGGAAGCCGGAGTACCCGGAGAGAACCACCGAGCAACGGCGAGCAACTGTCAGCTCCCCAACATACCAACTCCACACAAGCAGGGTTGGCATTGGTTGAAGACAGGTGCACCATCGACGTGCAGTACGCCTTAGTACACAGCGTCACCGTGCCCCCACGTGGGCATTGGGGGTGAAGTGTCTTGCCCAAGGACACAACGCGATTGCCGCAGGTGGGATTCGAACCGAGGACCTCTCGGCTTGCAGCCTGCACCTCTACCAACTGAGCCACCGCGCCCCCACCTGACTGAAAGTCAGGGTGAGCTTTTCTGATCACTTTTCGTCCGTCGTGAAGGTGGTGTTTGGGCCTTTTTCTCCCAAACCACAGGCCGCATATTAATGAAATTTCATGTGAGTAGGGGTTATATAAGGGCATTTTGATTTTTTGTCAAATGGTTTCGGCTCGTATTGAGCAGAGGGATGGGGCAAAAATGCTCCAATTCTTAAAAAAACTTCTCAAGAACCAGCAATAACAGAGACTTGATATTTGGTATGCAGCTTCCTTTTGAGGTGTAGACTCAAGTTTCTTCAAGAGAAGTTCGAGGGGCTATATTTGACGATGTTAAAGGAGGGGCAAAAATTTTGGCCCCGCTCCAAATTTCTATTTTCCAAACCGCGAGGCCGATTTGAACCAAATTTTATGTGAGTGCTTATTGGGTCATAAGTACCTAATTTATGCAGAAATTTTTTCCCCCATAGAACCCCGGGGGAACCACAGGAGCTAAAAACAGAAAAAAATTAAAACGCCCATATCTCCAAAACTGCATGGCAGTAAGAATTTTTATTTGGTGTGAAGCTTCCTTGGGACCAACAGAAAGGATTAGTCAAAAAAAATTTCCATCGGTTTTATCATAGGGTACAGTTTCGGGACTTTGAAAAAGTGCTGAGTCAGCACTTTTTAACACTGTAGGCAATGGGAAAAACATTACAAAAACTTCTTCTCCAGATCCAGCAGGCAGAATCTTTTGATATTTGGTATGCAACATTGTGGGGTGGATCTGATTCAAGTTTGCTCAAATCGGCCCCCTGGGTTCATATTTGGGCTCAGTATAGGAGCCCAAATTTGAACTTAGTGCATTTCAGTCAAATTTCTTTGAAAATCTTCTCAGGATCCAACAGGCAGAATCTTTTGATATTGGGTATGCACCCTGCTAGGGGGTGAGATTCAATTTTGTTCAAGCCAAGTCCCTGGGTTCATATTTGGGCTCACTGTGGGAGCCCGAATTATAACTTAGTTCAAAATGAGGAATTTTCTTTAAAAATCTTCTTCAGATCCAGCAGTCGGAATGTTTTGATATTTGGTATGCAGCATCCTTAGGGGTGGGGGAGGGGTGGGGGTGAGATTCAAGGTTGTTCAAGCCATGTCCCTAGGTCCATGTTTGAGCTCACTTGGGGAACCCGAATGATAACTTAGTTCAAAATGAGGAATTTTCTTCAAAAATCTTCTTCAGATCCAGCAATCGGAATGTTTTGATATTTGGTATGCAGCATCCTTAGGGGTGGGGAGGGTGGGGGTGAGATTCAAGGTTGTTCAAGCCATGTCCCTAGGTCCATATTTGAGCTCACTTGGGGAGCCCGAATGATAACTTAGTTCAAAATGAGGAATTTTCTTTAAAAATCTTCTTCAGATCCAGCAGTCGGAATGTTTTGATATTTGGTATGCAGCATCCTCAGGGAGGTGAGCTTCAAGTTTGTTCAAGCCATTTCCCTAGGTCCATATTTGGACTCCCTGTGGGAGCTTGAATTGTAACTTAGTTCGAAATGAAGAATTTTCTTTAAAAATCTTCTTCAGATCCAGCAGTTGGAATGTATTGATATGTGGTGTGTAGCATCCTTGGGGGGGGGGGGGGGGGGGCGGGGGAATTCAAGTTTGTTAAAGCCAAGTCGCTGGGTCCATATTTGGGCTCCAACAGGGAGCCCGAATTATAACTTAGTCAATAGGAGGAATTTTTCTTTAAAAATCTTCTTCAGATTCAGCAGTCGGAATGTTTTGATATTTGGCATGCAGCAACCTTAGGGGGCTGAGATTCAAGTTTGTTCAAGCCAAGTTCCTTGGTTCACATTTGAGCTCACTATGGGAGCCCGAATGACAACTAAGTTCAAAATGAGGAATTTTCTTTAAAAATCTTTTTCAGATCCAGCAGATGAATGTTTTTGATATTTTTTATGCAGCATCCTTAGGGGGTAAGATTCAAGTTTGTTCAAGCCGCCATGTCCCTAGGTCCATATTTGGGCTCATTGTGAGAGCTTAAAGTGTAACTTAGTTCAAAATGAGGAATTTTTCTTTAAAAATCTTCTTCTTCAGATCCAGCAGTCGGAATGTTTTGATATTTGGTGT